>JBAMIG010000012.1:12766716-12800339 GCA_037177335.1 Kiunga ballochi | reverse complement strand
AGACCATAAGAGACAGCAAAGACCATAAGAGACAGCAAAGACCATAAGAGACAGCAAAGACCACAAGAGACAGCAAAGACCATAAGAGACAGCAAAGATAATAAGAGATAGCTTTCTATTAACTTTAATTTTTTAAAGCAAGGGATTGTGAGAAATTCCTTTCTGCTTGTTATAATTGTGGATGTAATAACATCAATAAAATTGCCAAACAAACACTAACATTTTGATAGAACAGAAAAAGCCAGACTGACCTCTTTAAAAGATGTTATTTTTCTATTATAAAATTTCACTCCCCTTTTTTGCAACCTGTAAATACAAAAGAAAGTATGAACATTAAGGTGAGAGCTGTTCAGTAATACATAAAACATAAAAATACATAGAAGGTTGTGATACTGTACACAGTTTTTAAGAAAATCATTTAATCACTTATTCATTAATTAATTTATGTATTTATTTACTTATTTATTTTAAGAATTATTAAAATCTACATTCTAAACTACCACACAGTAAAATCCAGACAATTATAATTACAATAGATGTTTGTTAGAAAATATGCATATATTCTTCAGCATCAAGATGAAGAAATGACACATTATAATTAAAGTAAACACTATCAAGGCCAATGTGTGCTTAAAACAAGCTGGGTGGTCCTTACAGTTCCGCTTCATCAGACCATGGGACAATTTTCTACTTCATCTCAGTTCAACTTAAATGCCCAACGTTCATGAGAATTAGTGCTATTTTGTGGTCAGAAGGACCACGATGCACAGCTATCTTATTAGCCCACTATAAATCGCAGCAGGTTAAGATGAGCTCTATCTTAAGATTCCAGATATGATATAAGATATAAGATATGATATTAGTTGCTGCAAAAACTGAACAATTATCTTGCTACATCAGGAGAAACTAAAATAAATTCAGGAAATATTGTTTAAAAAGCAAGAAAAGTCCATTTTGAGAAGTAGCTTAGCTCAGCTTCACATGTAAATTAATTTTAAACCAAAACCAAAAAGAAAGAAATCAACAAACTCACCAGTCCATCAGCCATGGTAGGTATGATTTCCCTTCCACCATCAGAGCTGTGTTGAACCATCCATAACTGGAAAAGGGACCAAATATGTCAGCGTGTAAGAACCAGTCAGTCACTGCAATCTTTATTTGCTGATCAACTCTTACTAAGATGAGAGACTAAACTTATTTAAAATACTAATTATGTACAGGGAATGTGTTCAGTTGTCTGTGGGCTTCTGGAGGAGGCTTGCTGCATTTTAATGTGTGATGGGTCAAAGTCTTTGTATTGGTTTCAAAGCTGCTTCTGCTAGAACTCACCAGAATCCGGGAAACATCTGCAGCTCTTTTTCTGTGAGGTGTCTGAAGCCAAGGACGATGTCCTTAAATGACGGGTCCTGCAATAGAAATAAATTACCTATGATAATGTTATATGTTGTGGTTATATGTGATTTAGAATCCTATATAGCTCTGTATGTAAACCCCACCATTGTTGGAGCCTCCCTATTGATGTTTCCCAACCATGGCCAGCACCAACCACCATGTGTGGTTAAACAAAGCTCCACTTCAGAGTGGCTGCAAACCCGTGGACTTTGTCTATGGCAGATGATTTCTTGCTATATAAAAATTTATGAATAGTCTTTCTGGAGATTACACTCTAGCTAATTATAGACTCTCTTCACTACACAAGACCTTTGCTATTTAATGTAAAGAGCCTAAAATGTGACAGTCTTATCTAAAGGATTGTATTTATTGTACAATCTCAAAGATCAAAGCAATACTCACTGGAACTGGTTCGGTACAGAGGTTGTACCCAGACTGGAGGAAAATGCCCATTTTTACTGACTCTGGTGAGTTTAGCCACCCCAGCAGGTAGTCGAATGTCTCCTTATTCCATTTTCTTAAAGTGAGGATGCATGCAGTTAACAAGTTAGACAGTTTTTTTTAGATTTAGTTTTTTTTTGTAAATAAAATGTAAAAAAAGAAGAAGAGAAAGATAGTTATAAAGATTGCACTCACGTTTCCTGGACGTTGCCCTTATCATAGAGGTACGGCTGCCAGAAGCCAGCCGCTCCATCACTGGTGGTCAGTGGTGTGAAACAGTCTGCATACACTTCTATGGTGAGTGGACTGAGTTTTGAGTGATATTGCTCATAGATGCTCTGAGCTGTTGAGAGACCAATGACTCCTGCCCCAATCACTGCCACACGCATGTCTGCACTAAAAAACACAAACACCATGGATATGATCCAGTGAAACATTGAAAAGGTACCATTGTATCTAATTATTCATGTTATTACATGAAATTATAAACCAATTAAGATGTGCCAATAAAGTTGATTCTGTTGACAGTAAATATAAACACATCAAACCATATTAATCTATTGAGCAAAGCAACTGGGCCAATCATTACAACAGCACAACTTGTAAAGCCTGAATGTCTTATAACTACATGGTAGGATATTATGAAGCTCTGAAAAACAATCTGAAAAATGTGCATTTAAAAAACAAACACATGCGTTACTCACATTTATGAAAGAAGAGCGCTATTTGCGATATAAAGACATCTAGTGTAGGAGTTTCGAAAAAGTTTGGCCTTACTTCATACAAGAATTCAACCACTACAGCTTCAAGTTATAATCTCTGCCTAGTGGTGTACTGTCACATGACCGATGGGCGGAGTCTGCAGCCAATCAGCGCGCATGTCGCGTTCAGGTCTCGTCGTTTAAAACACAATCAACGCAGCCAGTGAGGAATACCAATTTCTGACTTTGTAATTAAATATTTACAATGTATTATTGGATGTAATAGGGCTTCACCAATCAAATGAAAGCATTTCAGGTTATGCTTTGACAGTTGGGTTCTTATATTATAGCTGTTTCTTTGTTGATTATCCAGTTTTATGTATGGGTCGCGGTTTTTTACGCATGACTGGCCCATATTCAGAAATGAAGGTGTTTGTCTCGATCTTCCCATCCACTCCATATTGCCTAACCTCACTATCCACAGAGGCACTCTAAGAAAAAGGTTTTCCATTGATCTTACACCACCCAGATGAGTAGGAAGAACTACAACTGATAAAAATACAGGTGATCCAAAATATTGACAGTATTAAACTGAGCTTCCAGGGATGTATTGTTAACGTTATTTATAGTTAATATAAAAATACTTTTATTTATTTCTCTATAGACAAGACCATTTTGTTAGTATTAAATTAAGCTGTTGTGGTCAATAATAAAACAGTTGTTCACATGTTGGATTACTGCATATTGTGTCATGCCAATTAGTTTTTCATATTTTAATATATAAATTGGTTTTCTTTTACTTGCTATAATTTGGGGAAAAAAATATAGAGTCACATATTTGTCACTCATTTAAACCTTGCCATAATTTAATATAAAATAGTTGTAATAATTAAGTTATTACTTTAAATTGCGTTAAAAACAGTGGCAAGATAAACAGGGACTTGAAGGCAGCACTTATCACAGATCCCACTGAAGCATAGTAAACCAGTCCTTCTCCCTCCAATCATCAGTTGTATGTTGACGTTAGCCCAGCAGCTAGCTGAAGCTCTCCAGGCCACAGCGGCTGGTCGGTGCTACATCCTCAGCTTCCAGCCATGGCGTTGGTCACTCTGCAGCGCTCCCCGACACCCAGCGCCGCATCCACCGCCAGCACAGCAACCACGACCGCGGGAGAGGTCAGTCTTGATTAGGGTGCACAAAAGCAAATGCTCCAATGTGGAGATCTAACTAAGAGTGGTGGATGAAAAGGATGTTGCTGGAGTAAGGCCTGCTGATTGAAGCTAAACTAGCATCGAGAGTTAACATGTTATGCTAGGTTATTATCTAATAGTAGCTGTTTCAAATGATTACATTGTTTATTGCTACTGTAAGCTAAATTATAGCGTACCGCGTTAAGTACATTACCATATCAGTATGTTGAAATATTAGCAATCTAACAAGTTTTAAAGTCTTAGTGTATATGTAATATATGAATGCTAGCTCAGTTTGATAACTGTCTTATGAATGATGTAAGCTAACAATAATGTTAGCCATGTATAATGAGAGTACCGAACGTTATAAATGACATTATTCTATAACTCATGTGCCCACAATAGAAATCAGTGATGTTACAGTATTATTAAACTAAAATAGAAAATACAGGAATTATTATTTCGGTCTGGGACTTTGATTTTTTCGCGAGCCTCTGAATTTAGCTGTAAAATAACCCAGTTCAATTCAATTAATTCACCTAATTAATAGCCATTTGCAGTAAAATGGCTCTTTGTAAACAAAGGATGTCCCAGATTTATTAGTATTATTTATTAGTATTGTAAGAAATATTTATCGACAGTAAATGTTATATAAAAAGAAAAAATAGACTTTGCTTTGTTATGATCCACATGTTACAGTTTATTAAATTGTTTTGTGAATGAATACAGTAAGCAAAATATAATGTCATGCACCACAAAAATAAAAAATAGTTTCTTTTACTATTACCAAGTACAAACATAAGTTACCTGATGGGGGCACCACTCACCAGCCATAGACAGATGAGCTTCTTGATCCTGATTTACATACCAGATTCAGACATCAGGATGGACATCAGTGTTTATTTACAACCAGAAGTGTCTGACCGGGCTTTACTTCAGAACCAGCTTTAGCTAAAATACTCATTTATTAACTTCTAAAGTTTATAAAGTTATTTATTGACATGAAGCAATGTATTGTAACTTAACGTAAATAGATGATTTTATCTGAACGCTGCGGGAGTGGGGTTGGGGGGTGTCAAGGTGTGACAACAGAAATAAAGAGCGGACAGAAATCTGCTGCAGCTATGATGTCATCTGCTTATGAAGGGTGGGAGGGGTGGAGGAGTAGTGCTGTGCAGGAAAAGAGCTGAGGTAAACAGGCAGTAGGAGATGCTGGCATGAATGTAAATGTAAATATTAGACATTTTAAACATTAATGTGCGTCCACTCGGCCATGCATTGTTTCAGGGTCATCTGTGCATCATTTTTATCAGCTGATTCCAGATCCTCGTTTCTCCTTTTTTTTTTTACATTTCATGCAAAGTTACCTTTAACAGCAGTGCAATCGTCGCTCCCTAATAAAGGAAAAGCATCACTTAACGCCTCTTTTCATCCTTTTGCTAAACATGTTTTTGCTGGCAACATCCTAATAAAACCCCTTTATAAATGACTACTAAACCTATAAACACTATTATCATCATCAATGTCCTGTATCCCTGTCACAGCTGTCTAAATTTTATTTAGTAATCCTAAAAGGTACGCATACATTTGTTTGTTTATTTTTTAGTTTTTTTTTAAGCCAAAGAACCAAGTGTGTTGTACACAAACACATTTCTTGTACATTGAGAACAGGTGTGTCGTATTTAGAAATAATTATATTGTATGTTTTCTTACTTGTGTTCCTGTGTTTCCTGTGTCTTATGTCGGGATTATCTGTTATAAGGTTATTTGTAAGATCACATTGTAATAATGCTACTAAATGAAAACAGTAAGGGAAATGCTCAGATAGATACAGTTATATAATCATCTATGAGAATTTCATTAAATCTTTGTCTTGAACATTTGTATAAAATGTATATTTTTTGGTAAAGAGGATGTTTTCAGAACATTTCTGCCATCTTGTCCAGCAGATGCAGCTTTGGTTACATGTAAATAGACATAAACCAGCGTGACTAATGGAACATGCTTGCAGCATCATGCTTGGCAGCAGACGGAGAATAAGGAGCAGGTTGATTTCCAGATTCAGCTTCCTTGTTAATCCATTGGTTCGGTGGGGAATCCTTTTAAGCCCGACCTAAAAACAACCTGGAGAAATGTCACATTTTTAAAATCTTTTTTTGGTTCTTTAGATGTGGCGAGGGTTTTTACCATAATCCCCTTCACACCCGATTGCAGCCAAATAATTAAGTATTAACACAACATGTTTATTGTGAAACGGACTGAAAAGATTTCATAGTTTTATCCAGCGACTTCTAAACGATTGATTAGTGACATATATCGATCTATCAAACTCCACTTAATCCCCCTCAGGAACAAGTTTTAGTGCTTTGGATGTGTGGCTTCAGGGGGGAGTCAGAAGAAAGGGGGGGTTGCATTTTTCACAATGAGGCTTACGCAAAGCATTTTTCCAGGTTATTTATATTTTATATAATATTTTTAATCATTGTGAACTCTGCTTTCAGGCATCCACCCTACTACAAACCCTTATTAGGTGAAAATTGTAGGATTTATGCTAATATCAAACCAGCCTGCTTTGTATTTCTGTTGAACACACAGTATGTAAACCATCTCCCGTTACCCAGTAACACTGGGAGGGTCGCAGTGGCTTTCTACCTGCCAGGTGGACAGTCTTTGTAATGCAGACAGACTGATTCGGTGTGGTATTAATTTCTTGCTATCTGCTTTGCAGGAATTTGGGAGTGAAGATGAACGACGAGTAAATCAGAGGTACGTTTTTATATCAGCTTAGCTCTGCTCTTGTGTTGCAGGGTGACATGGCAAAGCCTCTAACATTATTTAAACAGCTGCTGTTGACCGACTGCCTGTCGTGAAATTAAATCCTGAGTGTTGACAGACTAGCTGTCATCAACAAATAAGAACGAGCATCATAAAACACGGGCTTGTTGGCACAGTCATCAGGAAAAACTAAGTGATTTTCAGCAGTACTGATAAATGCATCAGTGTATCAGCATTCAGACTGATTAACTTGTTGTGGTCCGCATTATCAGTTGAGTCACTCTGCAACGTTTCTATGTGCGTGGCACAGATTGACAGAAAGATGATCATAATGATGGCATTTGGTTTGTCAGTGAGTTGCTGCTTCAAACTGGATTGATTGTCCTCCTGATGCCAGATATTTGGCACAGACTTGCATGTCTGTACTTAATGCAGATGAAAGCAAAACGGTTTCTTCAGCTTGCAGGGTGGTACCAACTTGCTGGACAGCTGGAAAACAGTCCGACTGCTTCTCTGTTTTGCAATACATCATTACACGTGTGCTCTCACGGTGAGGTTAAGCTTTTCTTTATCTGCGTACACTTATAGCCTGATGTCGCGTGTTTGATACATACAGTTTATAAAACATTTTGCTTCACTTTATGAGAGAAACATTACTCAAAACCCTGTTGTTCATCATATGATCTCCTGCAAGATGAATACCAGAAACCAGAATATTACATAATAATATTTTTAACCTATTCAGTGGTAATAAATAGTAAATATAAAGAAAAAATAGATTGAGTAAATTCTGATTTTGTTAAAGGGTCAAATAAAGTTTTCAGATGGGCTGTTTCCACCCAGTTCTTCTTTATTCAGGCGTTAAGGGGTTAAGATCACGTATATGTAGGATTAGCGGCATCTGCTCTTCTCTTGGTCCCAGCATCAAGGGTGAGGCTTGATCTTTCTTTGGTTTCACCACAGAGTCACCCTCGGCACCCTGAAAACATGTAAATCTGCAGCAGAGCCAGGTTGCACAGCAGAAACACGGAAATGATGAGATCAGACCACAGTTCAGTGAGCAAAGGATGCCGAAATAACCTGAACAGTCACTAAGACACTGAGAGGCAGATGAATGAAAAACAACAGATCTGTTTTAATCTGTTTACAAACACTTACATAGATTTGGACTTTCATAAGCTGTGTGCGGTCATTCATCAATGCATATCAATGTTTTCTTCCTATTCATTCATCCTATACCTGAAATGTTCCCACCTCAGACTGGTGGAAGTGAAAAATCAATTTTCCAAATGTGGACATTATGTGCATATTGACAGAGTCCTTTGTTCTGTTTGTGAACGTGGGTTGCTCTTGCTTTGTCATTATTTGTCACATACCTAATGTTAAAAACCTTACTTCACAAGAAATATGAGTCAGAAGAGTCTTTTAAGGGGCAGAAGGATGTTTCTGATCACGCATTGAGTAAATGCAACGCACTAAGTGTTCAGTTTTGTGTCAGTTAGGCAACAGCCTATGCTGTGTCCCCCCCCCAAGCAATGCATGTGTGAGAGAATGATCCATGCATGATGCAAGTCCTGACTTGTCTCTCTGAGTCTGTGAGGCACATCATGGGGTAAAACTGGCAGTAAATCAGTTTATTATACAGCCATATGAAGTTGTCTTTTATTTGACAGGCATATTTGCTTTGTTGTGCTAATGCAGGACACCAGTTGCGCGGCTACATTTGTTGATGGACAGCTGTGTGCCCTCCAAATGGGAATATTTGTTCTTGCTGTTACTGGTTAATCTTGATAGTAACATCAGGCCCAAGGGGTTGATGTAGGCAAGCATACACATGGTGCAGGTGTCTGTGGCCCTGAACCAAGGAATGATTTCACTTTACCACTGTGTGCTGAGGTGTTGAGCAAGACGAATGATCGGGCAGGAATGCATCCAATTGAATGTGCCGTGATCTTGTGATGGGGGAGAATCGCAGGAATCAGCGCAGAAAATATTCCAGGGAAGTCTGTTTGATTTTAGCACTTCATTTTTTTTACAACTTATGTTTATTTCAAATTTCCAGCTACATCAGTTAAACAGGTATGCCATGTATTTTAGTCAGGCTCTCCATGTTTCAACTCATACCTGATGAGGTCATCCCCCTCTCTTTGCTGCTTCCAGGGAGAAAAATGCTTGCTTGACTCTCTCAAGAGGTTTCCTTTTTTTTCTAATTGTGCTGATGATACAGATACAGTCTAAGACCGTGACTGAACTAACTCGGTTATAGCCACCTACTGATCAGTTCACCTGGTGGCTCAGGACCGAGGCTTAGAGGACATCTGGTCCTGTTTTGCACCATTCACATCCATCTGGATACTTATAGAGCAGCATACTATAACTCAGTCATACGCCATCATTCGTAGCTGCTGCTTTAAAGCTTGAGCTTAAATCTACCTTGAACAGCTTGATGTTTCTGATGCATGGCCAGTTTGAAGCTATGTTAATGACCGTGTCTAACAGATATTTGACCATTGTTGAGAAGAGTTGGGTTTCTTTGTTGTCTGTGTCACAGCATTAGTATAAGCATGTCACCCCAGACTGATAGCCATGTGATGAAGTGACAAAAGGAAAAACATCTGTAAGACGTACTCTCTGGTTTTGCAGATGTATAGGCCATAAAAAGGCAAGACCTCCTTAAACTGCTATAATCTCTAATAATCTCACACCGTGTGTTTGATGGCGGTGCATGTGAGTGAGTGACAGCTAGCGCTTGAAAGAGAGAAACAAGATTATCCTTTCCTTATAAGCCTGTGTATAATGAGATTTGGGAGTTTGGGGACATTGCCAGTTCTTGCCTGTTCCACCTCTGCTCATCCTAAGTGTAGAGATCTGTGAAGACTCTGGCTCAAAGAGTGTTAATGTGATATGCACATGAAGAATTTACTTTCCTGAAAGATTCCCTTCTATTTTGTAAGGAGTTTTGCTTCTGATGGACTTCTTATTGAATTTAGAAGTTGATTTCAGAAGCACAAAAGCCAGGCGAGAGGTGTTGATGATAACCTGATGAATAAGGAATGCTGAAGAGGGTAAATGATCTTTTATAAATTATCCTTCAATCTCGAGTCCTGCTACATACTATCTTTACAGTAAAAGGTTGTGACAGACAAAGCAGACTGTGAGAGATTAGTTGTGCATGCCGGAGGCTGCAGTGTGTCCTGTAGGCAAGGAGGCTGACTCGCAAACAGAGACGCTCAGATAAGGGAGGAGGAAGAGGCAGCCAGAGGGAGTGGCGTCTGAACAGACCACCGAACACAGCAGATGAGAGCAGGCTGTCAGGCTGTCACTCAAAAGTAGTGGGATAACAGTGGAAGCAGTCATTCTTGTTGTACTTCTTCCCCGCGTCTGAACTTTGGACCGGATGAGGATGAGTTAGGTTTGTGCCGAGGAGGCCTGGATTTGTTCCGGCCAGCAGGATGCATCTGGTTGTAGAACCCATACAGGAGATAGTGATGAAGATGATACCATATTTTGTGGAGAACGCCGTGTTGACCCAGAGTGAGATAAACCGCATGTGAGTGCAGCGTGACTTTTTTTTTAAATCAAAGTTTTTCACTTATAAATCTGAGCTTCGGCATCTGAATAAGCTTTCGACTGTTTAGCTCACACTCCATCATTTCTCTGTGATATTTTATCTTTTTGAAACAATCCCAAATGTTTCATTATTTGTTACTTCAGCTTAGTGACTGAACATAAGGTACGGCTGCTATTATGCAGAACAATTTAGGCTTTTTTTTTATTATAGTCTGTGTTTGCTTTGATAGCAGATGTATTTTTAGGCCCAACATTTGTGAAGATGATTGCAGGGTGCCTCAGGGAAGAAGACAGTAGAGATGTGGCTATTCGGTTAGGATGTCTGCAGCACTTGATTTATGCATGAAGACATTTTTCACACTTCTGATGATTTTTTCTTTCAAAGTTTTCTTTTTCTTTCCCTGGAAACTATCTGCTAGCTTAGATTAAGATCCAACTTAAAGTCTGATTATAAATGAAGAAAGTAAGGATAAAACCCAGTAGTCCTGTGTAGAGCTGAGGCAGGAGCCCTCGATCTTGGTATTTACACTTTTGTCTCATATTATCTATCGTTTCCTGACAGTGGACCCTCCCAGCAGCCTTATAAATCTGAAACAGAGAACACAGTGGAAAAAAAAATCTACCAAAGTGACACAAAAGATGTGTCCACCCCCATGCCTTGTCACACTTTTTTTCCCTTCTGTGGTGCTGGGGGCGATCATAACTTCTGTTCAAAATGAAATCCATTGTTGCCACAAAATGTTTTGTTCTGGCCAGGCCTGCTATTATTTATGTGAGGTTTTTTGAAAGTCTGATCAGAAAGATTTGGTTCAGATTAGCATTAAAATCAAATTCATTAGCTCAGGTTTCCATTATTACAAAAGTCTAACTCCAGAGTCATGCTAGTGCAGTCTGGTTTTAAAGCTGATATTAGGTAGTATTACCTCATTCCTCCATTTCCTAAAAGGTGTACTTAGATACAGGCTTGTCTTAGTACTTGTCAGGATTTGTTTTGATGCTGTCTCTCATCACTTCTGTACTTTCTCAGCGATAACCTGGCTTGCCAGTCTTTGCACACAAAATATGTGATACATGTGTTCCACCTTGCTGGCGGGTGGATTTACCAACGTGTGCATTTTGTTATTCAGTGAAATGGAATGATGGAAATTAGCCAGAAGGAAACATCTCATTTGTTTTTATTGCAGCTTCTTACTTGTTCTTACTTCTTATCTTATTGACAGCTCCAAAGCCTCACCTGAAAACGTCAAACCGCTCCTGCAGATGTGAGGTGATAAATGTGCTATTAGGTCATTTTAAAATGGGGGGGAAAGGTGCAAAGAAATGCAGTTGGAACAAATATTTATGTTATATGCAATATAAGAAGTCACTTAAGTCCTGACAGGTCAGGTCTGAGTGCAGCCCATGCAGCAGGAAGAAAACAGATGAGCATTGAGGATGAAAGCTTGATTCATGGTGGCTGCAGACCTGAGGTTTTCCTCTGTAACGTGGCAGCTTGGCTTCTCCTCTCAGCTTTTGGCTTCATTTGCCAGCAGCTGACAGCTATGATTTATCCTTATCTCGTTGGCTCCTATCATTGAACTGAAGCTTTTCATTGAAACTAAAACATATTTGTTTCGTCTTGTGTCTCCCTGTTTGGACTGTTACCTAGTAAACAAACTGAATGGAGAGTGCTGAGCCGTTTCTCTGCAGCATAGTGTCTGTCTGAAGACTTTTAATACCTGTTGCCTTTCTTTGCAGCTTGAGTGAGAGTTTCTTCATGGTAAAGGGTGCTGCTCTCTTCTTGCAGCAGGGAAGCAGTCACCAGGGCCAGAAAGCACATCCTCATCACAAACATGCAGGTGAGAACCATACGGCGTGGCACCGTGACGACCCCATCATTCCCCCCCCATACTGTACTTTTAATCTGTTTGTAAGAGGGGAATTATGCATCGAGTTCAGGAGCTGCAGCAGATGTTTATAGCTGAGGTAAGGAGGACAGAGGCTGCGTCGTTGATAAGCATGTTCCAGACCTGTAGCTTAGGCAGATTAGGGCTTAGATCCAGCGTATGGTAGCACTGTGAGCAAAACTTCTGTTCATGATTAACAACAGAGGATTTGACTCTTTCTTTTGATTCTCACCCTGACAGCTTTAGCTTTACATTTAGTTCCTAACAATATTATAAAGCAAGGGACAAGTCAGGAGAAAATCTTTTAGCTATAAAACAGGAAAAGTCATGACTCAGCATTTAGTGTTGAAACTGATTGAAATCAAATTGACTGAATAGACAGGCTGCATGATCCTTCTATATGATTGTTTATTTAATGTGTAAATAATTTGCACCAGAGTCAACATTATAACAGATAATCTGCCCAAAGTTATTCATTTATTGTAGAAAGATTTGCATCATCTACAAGACTTTATGTCTTATACTTTAGACTGTAGCCGACTAGTCAGAGTAAACTGCAGCGCATAATTAATCAGAGGCTGTCTTAAAAATGTCCCCATTGAAAGCCACAATGGCTCCTTTAAAGATCCATGGCTGACCTGACAGACCAGTGGCATGATGGGAATTCACCACCAGCCAACAGCTAAGCTGCTGCCAAGTCATTTGGCAAGTTACGGCCGTGACTGGCAGCTTTGTACGTTTTGTGAGGTACTTCACATGTGTGCGGTACCTACTTTGTGCCCAGGAACATTTGCTCAGAGAAATAGCGGTGTCATTTCTCAGTAACTGTGGAGTTTCAGGCAGAAAGCAGAGCGAGGGTGACTTATCAGACTTGATAAAAGCATTCTTGTTTGAAAGGCTGGTGCTTTGCCATCACTGACTTAAAGTTAATCATTTGCTAGTTGTGTAAAAAAAGGTTATGGTAAAGAGCTTAAGATGGGAGAATAGTCCCCCAGTAAAGCCATAATTATTTGACTATTACACGCATGATTTATAAGGATCTAAAATGTATTACACCATGAAGTTCCAGCACACACCCGCTTTACTAAAGTCTTTTAGTTTCCCATCTTTACCCCAAAAAAATCAGTTGAACAGTTTTACAAATGACATCCTCTGGATGAACTCTGGATATTGTTCCCACTCAGCTGCTTAAAGAAATATTCCCTACAGTAATAATCCCTATTATCTTCAGAAAGATAATCTCTCTAGCCTGTGGTTCATTCCCACACATATTTAAGCATGCTTTTGTTCATCCTGCAAAAGAAAGCACATGTGGATTCTTTATCATTTAATAGCAACAAACCAATCTCTAAACAGTTTTAATCAGAGGTTTTGAAGAGATTGATTTTTACCGTTGAGTAATTTATAAATGATTCATGTGTTTTTAACAGATTTGAGTTTGATTTTATAATCTGTGTTCAGGTGATTTATAGCTGTGTGCAGGTAGAAGATATTTATTTTAGTTTACATTCCTTTAGATTGAAGGGAGGCCAAGACTGGACCTTATATATATCTTAAGAATTAAAACGGATTTAAATTAAATGTTACTCCAGGATTCCTGCAGCCTAAGGGATATAATCTGAAAGGCTGTCTAAATTAGAATCAACAGGCCAAAATAATTTCAGAGTAATCCCACATAATCTAAATGATTGTTGATGAATGTTTAGACCATGTGGGACATTAAAATAACATTTAAATAAAGAAGGGAAGTGGACTCAGTACTCAGCCCTGTGGTACAACACGGTATGTTGAGTAGGTATTTATGTACTAACGTACCAGATTATTCATTTTAATTTTAAATGATGGAGGAGATCAATAAAAGAGAAGAAAAATAAAAACAGGTCATTGAGAAAATGGGTGTGAAGTCAGAAAGGACATCTTAAACCTTTGACAACCAAAGTGTGAACTTTCTAAAACTGAAACTTTCTTTTATTTCTAAGCATAAATTTCTAAAAATCTAATATAAAATAACACAATAGCACATAAAACATAACAAGCAAAAGAAAGTTTCTTTTAATAGTTTCATCAATCATATGAAAGGCAAATTGTTTTTACCCTGTTTTTGTACATAGTTTGTTACCAGAAAACCTTGTTAGATAGTCCATCAGTTCTCTCTGATATTAGTTATCATCCAGTTTTCTTATTGTGCATGGATTAGAAGCCCTTTGTATATTCCAGCATCCATCCACTCTTAGCTGAAGCAGGAAAATGGACGATATGTTGCTGTAAGATTATATGACCTGGTTAAGTTATTAAGTTAACTTCTATATATTTTAAACTTAAAATAATTGTACCTGTGTAATCATGAGGCAGTTAGGATAACTCACCATCCAAGACAGTCAGACACTTTACTTTTTATAACAACAGCTGTTGAAAAAAATAAAGTTTCACAACTTAGTTATGGCATCTTTTAAACCAGCCGTCTGTCTGTTTACTGCTGCTTTGCAGTGCTTGCATCCCTACATTTGTCATGCAGCGCTACTGACATGCTTTGGCACGGGGAACAATGAGGGATGTAAAATGAGCAAAGAGTTGCAGTTAATGAGTTCCCTGATGTAAAGTCAGGATGGAATTGTCAGGTCTTCTCTCTTCAGGCAGATAATAAGACACATCAAAACATTTTTCCAAGTTATGTTTTTTAACATGCAGGTTTTAGTTTTGGCTTGATAGGGAGGAGGCAATTGTTTTAGACTACATATACTCTCACTATACTACAGTACTGTCTTTAATATACTTTGTGCATTGAAGTATTCATGTTCTCTGTGTTGTCAAAGCATTCACTGACTTCAAACAACTCATTCTCTTTTCCAAACAGGTGACTTACCTCAACACCTGCAGGTGATGATAAACATTCTCCGCTCAGAGGACAGGATCAAATTGGTAAGAGACAACACAAACTAACATGAAAACATAAAAGAGAGAGTACACATAAGCACAGTGGCTAAAAAGCTTTCTTAGAAAACTCTCCACATTGGATTTTAACGTCCACGTGGGATGCTTATTTGCCCACTGTAATTATTTGCTCATGAGAAGTTTGAACACACTCAGGAGAGCGTTACCACATTTTTCCATGCTATGTGTGTGAGACTGAGTTGTTTTATTCGATATGCACTACTGCTGTACTCCCACACATACTAAGCATATTCAGTTAAATTATTACACCAACTCTGTCATCCAGTTTGCTTTGCACATTATACTTTATTTTATTCTCACTTCAAGAGTGACAATGACTTTTTTTTTTACTTCTATGTTTCTATTTGTAACAATTAAGGCATTGCATGTGCATGGTCAGAGCAGAGTGATTACTTTAAGGCATCAAATACCATTTGTATTTCCTGCAGGCAGTGCGGCTGGAGAGTGGGTGGTCAGATCGTGTCCGCTACATGGTGGTGGTATACACCAGCGGGCGGCAGGATACAGAAGAGAACATCCTTTTGGGAATTGACTTCACCAATAAAGACTGGTACATAATGGTTATTGCTTATGACGCTAAATTCTTTAGGATCATTTTATTAGTGATACTTGTAGATTAGATAGGTCTATTTTAAACCGTTTATACACATTGTCTAGCTATGTACAGCTATATGCAGTGCTTCACCTCAAAGTGGAAGTGGCACTACATAGATTATAAATATATATTACATAATTACTGCTGGGTGATTGATTATCTTTCAGCTGGCAACAAGTTATTTAGCAGCCATCATGCCTAGTGCCTACTGTACAAGCCAATGGGGGCAGTGTTATGGTCTAGGGTTGCTGCAGTTGGTCAGATCTCGGTTCATTAACGTTATTGCCAGAGAATGACTTCAGCTGACAATATCCTGAATGAGCAGGTTGTTCCATCATGATGTTTTTTCTTCCTTCCTGATGAGACGGGTATGTTTCAAGATGACAATGCCAGGATTTATCAGGCTCAAATTGTGAGCAAATGGTTCAGGGAGCACGAGACTTCATTTTTACACATGAATTAGACACCTGAGTTCAGACCATAAGACAATCTTTGGGATGTCTCAGAAAAGGCTTTATGCTATGGTTGGACTCTTATCATAATACAAAATGTGGGTGAGAAATTAATTCAATACAGGGTGGATTCAGCTCTTTAGCAAATGCTGCTCTAATCAAAGCCAGAAATGTAAAGTATGAAAATAGAACGCATTAGAAGGAAAATTGTGTTTTATTCTCAAAATGTGTTTCTTTTCTCATAGAATGGTTTTTCTCTGGCCTCCTTTGTGTGTTGGCCTGGTATTTCATTTTCATTCTCATTTTTCCCAGCAAAAGCTGTTCAGTCGGCATGGTGCTACCTCTGTGGAGCGATACAAAGATCCATCTGGATGGAGATGGGTGAGCTTTTTTCCTGTTTTTGTGACCCTTGTTGTGAGGATAAAGAGCACAGCTGCAGTACTGTTTGTCAGCTTTTTACCCAACACTGCACTAACCATCTGACACATTAAATGGAGTTGATTCCCACATCCTTGCATTGTACACCAGCTCAGGGATTGACTGTGTGTTTTTTCTGCTCTGCAGAGGCTTTACTGTGAACACAGCGGGTAGAACTCATGTCTTCAAGCCTGTCTCAGTGCAGGCTATGTGGTGAGTAATGATCAACCTCTGGGGACACAGTGGCTGTCTATAACACCTTAATTTTATTGCACACCAAAGTAAGGGTCTGGTTGAGTAGCGTTCTTCTCTGCTTAGATAAGTTCCTGTCTGAGTGAAATGACCCAGGATTTTGAAGCAGAAGTCATAAAGAGCTGTTTGAAATCTGTAAATCCTATGAAAATGAGCTTCAGTGCTTCTTTATCCAGTTTTAATAGCTGTGATTCCCATAGATGAATATGTGAACTGAGATGAATGTCAGCAGCCTTTTATTTTTCTGCCATTTTTAAATGACAAACCTTGATCATGCAGTAATAATTTACATTTATATACAACATAGTAAATATCCAACAGCCTCTGTGCAATAATGTGACAAGTTACATAAAGTTTCAAAGCATTTTTGCAGAATAATAAATGCACTGGTGTAGTTTCTGTGTGAGATCCAGTCGAATGCAGATCCACTTCACAGGTTAGCGATAGGTGTTCTTGGATTCTGGGATTGGATAATCGCCTTTATCTAAGTATCTAAAACATTTCCTAATATTTTTCCTAATCATGGTGATGTCTCCTGTGAGCTTATAGGAGATGGCAAAGATGGTATTTTATTTACAGTTTAACCTTAATATTTGCCTCCTGATAAACACTGAGCGTCAGTAGTTAGACCGACACCATGCTGATTCAGTCTGCCACCTGCTGGCATGATGACACATGTGCACCAACTTGAATAAAGTCGATTCTTGCCCCATTTATTTGATTGTTTCACTAGTATAGTTTAGAAAAGTAGACACAGACAAGTTATTGGCGTTTTTTTAAATGGTATTTTTCTGATCATCAACATACTAGGTCAGCCTTGCAGGTGCTGCACAAGGCTTGTGAGGTGTCACGCAGGTTTAACTACTTCCCAGGAGGCATGGCTCTCACCTGGATGGGCTACTACGAGAGCTGCATTGCTTCAGAACAGAGCTGCATAAACGAGTGGAATGTCATGAAAGACTTGGAGACCACACGGCCAGACTCACCCACAATGTTTGTCGACAAGTCAGTAAACGCTCTCCAGCCCCCCCACGCCCCAAAAAAATCCTTATGATTAAAAAAAGAATCACTCTCACTTTAAACCAGCCGTTCAAATATATTATTTCTTTCATCTTATTCAAACTGGATTGTTTTCTAGGCCTTCAGAGAGGGAGAGGACAGAGTGCCTTATTAAAGCCAAACTCCGAAGCATCATGACATGCCAGGACCTGGAGAATGTCACCTGCAAACAGGTAAATCCAGACGTTTTTTTTTATTGATGCTCATGTTGATACACAGTGCAGAGCAGTCCCCCAAGTGAACGATACAAGCCAAGGTTTGACAAGTTTATTGATAAAGTGATGCTCTTATCTATTTTATTTTTGTTGTACCTTTTAAACCAAAAAGCTGCTGTCATATATAAATGATTTCAGCTGCACACAGAGGACTTTTTGTAGGCTTTTACATAAAAAGCAGAATTAAAAACAAATCTTTTCTTTTAAATCCTGTTTGGGAAGCTTTTTTTTAACATCCAGCTAATTGTTTGCTTGGTCTCCTTTAAGAACCCTTCAGTCCAGCTTAGCTCTTTATGGTTTTCCAGCAAGTAAAAATTGAACTTAGAAGAACACAGGAATCTTTTTAGAGCGGGCTCTGTAGGCAGGATTGAACATGAAGATGTACTGGGGGAATAAATGTTTAGACAATTTCAGATAGTAATAACTCAATTTATTCCCCCAGATTCGCACAGAGTTGGAACAGCACATGAATTGCAACTTGAAGGAGTATAAAGAGTTCATTGATAATGAAATGCTACTAATCCTCGGCCAGATGGACAAAGCCACCCTCATCTTTGATCATGTTTACCTGGTAGGAAAATTCAAGCTGTCTCCCATTCAGAAAAAACCTCTGAACTTGTTGCAAAGAAAACCAGTAATAAAAAAACTCCCTTTACATCACATCCCAAAGGCATACTGATGTTTAAGTAATTTGCCCGGTGAAGTAATTGTTTTTGGAAAATGAACAGTCTCTAAAAGATTTGAAAATACACTCAGTCTAAACTGTATTTCCTCTCATTTGTTTTTAGGGATCTGAGTGGAATGCGTCTAATTTGGAGGAGCTGCAAGAGACAGGGTGATTTATTTTAGATTATACGAGGAGCTTAGATAACCACATACAACACATATTTTCATCATGATTCAAGCTAGAAAGAATGTTGTTCATGTGTTCATATTATCTTTCCTCCCCCTTAGAGTTTGCTACATCCTCAATGTTACCAGAGAAATAGACAACTTCTTTCCGGGGACTTTTAGTTATCATAACATACGTGTTTACGATGAAGAGGCCACGGACTTACTCGCTCACTGGAACGACACGTACAACTTCATTGTGAAAGCAAAGTGAGTCTCCCGGTGCAAAAAAAACTGTCATACGAGTTAAACAAAACTACATCTTGTTATTGTAGGACTTTGTGAAGTTTTCAATTTAATTTCTGAGTTTTTATGTAATTAATAAATGTTAGGTTTTGAGCACCATTATCAGCACTATTTGTTTTATCTGTCTTATTTTCTTAGATGCAGTGTCGTTAGAAGCAAATATGCAGAAACTCATGTTTCTGGATGTATGTGTTGTCTTTGTGTTACATGAATGTGCATGTCTTATCCACAGAAAGAATCACTCCAAGTGTCTGGTTCACTGCAAAATGGGCGTCAGTCGGTCGGCCTCTACTGTCATTGCCTATGCTATGAAGGAGTACGGCTGGTCGTTGGAGAAAGCTTACACCTTTGTCAAGCAGAAGAGGAATATCACACGACCTAACCCAGGTTTCATGAGGCAGCTGGCAGAGTATGAGGGCATTTTAGATGCTAGGTAAAGTCTCCTCATTTGATGTGTGCAAAGTGTTTTTGACTGGTAACTAAAATTAGCATTTTTTTAAACTGAATTTTTGACCTTATTCTCCTGTATTTTTCTATTTCCAGCAAACAACGCCACAACAAGCTGTGGCATCCAGATGCAGACTGTGAGATGGCTGAGGGTCAACAAGGGTTGGCATCAGGCTGTGGAGGAGGAGGAGAGGAAGGGGGGCACCTGACTCCAGAGCCAGGGATGTCTCCCTGCTGTGAGGAAACGCTGTCAAATAAAGGTGCTGCATGCCCCTCTCCGTGCAGGACTGTCGCTCTTGAGGTCGACCCAGCCTACAACAACTACTATTTCCGCCGGCTCTCTGACTCTGCACTTGACAGTGAACCATCAACACCTGTACGAGGCCCACCCCTACTTGGCATGGAAAAAGTCTTCATAGAAATCGAAGACGTGGAGCGAGACGCTCTGCTGGATGACGAGGGCTTTGATGGGCGTGAAGGTCTCCCACTCCCTCACTTTGGGCCTTCAGCAGAGGGGACGGCTGCACAGACTTGCAGCCGTGGCGCCGAGCCACTGGAAGAGCTGCGCTTAAGACTGGAGTTCAGCACAGTGGAAGAGGAAGATGAGGAGGATGTACAAAAGGAGGAAGCGGAGATGGAGGTGCTTATGCAGCCAGATGATGGAGGAGGTGGTGAAGGAGGTGATGAGGTAGAGAGGGAAGCGGAGGGCATTGGGATGGACCTGGCAACCCTCAATGAGAATTCAAACAACAACAACCACTTCAGCAGTCTGTGCAACTACAGTGTAAGTTTCAGTCCATACTTAAAATAAAAATACTGCCAATAACTTTATGAGTAATTTTCTTCTGGTATTTGTATTCTTGATTTGTCTTCATTTAGGAAAAATCTCTCCCCAACTTTCTTCCAAGTGATGCTTTTAAGCTGTCCAATTGGGATCAGACTAAATCCCACGAGCAAGAAGATTCTTCAACTCCTAAGCTTTGCCTTAACCCCAGCCCTCCTCCTGAAGTCCCAAGTGCTCCATTCCCACAGTCCCATCCCTCTTGTGAAAGCCTCATGTCTTCAATGGGACTGTTGTGCCCGTGTGGCCCTGTGTGTGATTGTGCCAACTGTGTTGCCTACATACCCACTGATCCGCTTGATAAAGAGGAGAAATCAGGAGAATCACTGAGTTCAGTAGAGCCTGAGGACAATGGTGAATACTTGGGAGTTAAAACTGAGCTTGTTGGCAGCCAAGATCCAGGTGCTGCAGATGTTCTCCCCCAGCTAATGAGAATAGAGTTGGAGGAAGTGGAACCTGGAGTGGCTTGTTACCTCGGTCAACAGCAGGAGACCCTTTTACAGCTGCGTCGATCTGGACTGGTCCGCCGTCGTGCAGAGAGACTGGAGAGGCTTTCGGATTTGTCTCAGAAGGAGACTCTGCACACTCTGAAGCCTTTGCATATATGCCAAAGGTCCGTGAAGAGTTCTTTACATGGTGAGGAAGAGGAAGAGTTGTCTGGCTTTACGGGTGATTTCGCTAAAACTTCAACACCATGCCAAGTGCGGTTAGAGCCACTGGTGGTGCCACTTACCAATGAAGCCTTGTTGGGGGTGGCGGGATCTGGGCTGCTCACTCCAACCTCCTCGCCTCATGGCTCCACCTTAACACGCAGCTCCAGCAGCGACAGTCTGCGCAGCGTTCGGGGGAAACCTGGTCTCGTACGCCAGAGGGCGCAGGAGATCGAGACCCGAATGCGACTGGCAGGGCTCACGGTGCCCTCACAGCTAAAGCGCTCCAACTCTCTGGCCAAATTGGGCGGCCTTGACTTTTCCTCTGAGGACCTTTGCTCAGCCTGCTCTTCTGACGCAGGGACACTGCTGCTCCTCTCACTGTCTCCAGAGCCAGACAGTTTAGAGTGGGACTTCACCACCACCTCTGCAGGCTCCCGACCCTGCAAAGACCTGCACACTCCAGAGAGAGTGCTTCCATGTGAGCCAAGAAGCTGACGAATCAAGAGGCGCCCATATGTTTATACTCTTCACTCAACTCCCTGACCTGCTAGGGGGATGGAGAGAGCTGCACAAATTCTGGAAACAGGAGAGTTTAGTCCAAGAAATAAAAATAAAAAAATGCCAACTGTTATATAAGGAGGGGGAACTCTCCTTTGCCACATAGTTTCTCAAACTGCTGTTCACGATGATAAAAGTCATATTGCTGTATCTGACAATTGTGTTAAGCCATGAGTTCATCTATAACTTTGTTTGCATCATCAACAATCAAGTGCCTTACCCAAGAGACCAGAGGCACAGAGCTGTGTGATAAACTGCAGGACAAGTTGGTACAAAGCAGTCTATAACCTTTAACCTGCTATTCATTGGCACTTAACATTACTTTTACCTGTCAGGTACAAAGTGGTAGCCTACATTGATAAACTTGAATCCTTGAAACACTTTGAGAGGAACTAAGTGTTAGATAAATGTGGAATTGTTTATCACAAGTGTAGTTTTAGGATTGTTAACTTAAAAGGTTACCTCGTGTTGCATTCATGGAGCTCTTGCACAAGAAAAAAAACACCAAGTCAGAGTTTAATTCAGTTTCTTTGCTAAGATCAAGGGCGAGCAAGGAAATCGGTTTTTAACTGAGAAGCGTATGCTACTGCATTAACTGCAGGAAAGTCTGAGTGAGTGAATGAGATGAAAGAAAAGGAAGTCTTAATCTTGCCAGCGACACTGTTTTCAACAAACAGGATTTTTCTGAGTTTGTTGTTTCTTTGCACTGCTTTTTTTTATTGAATGAATACCGGTATACATCAAGCTATCTTCCAAAATAACATTGCATTAATGTTATTAACCTCATCTTTTCCTACATAGTACAATATGTTTGGGAGAGCAGAGTGGCGAGTCGCTGCATGGCTTTAAATCATTGATAAAACACCTTCTACAATAATCAAATCTTATCAAGGTTTTCCCAAGTTAAAGGGAGCTGGACATTTCTGACATGTAACATAGATACAGCATGAACAAATCATTACATGTGAGCATTGTTTAACTTAAATGAATTTTTAAGTGCTGCCAACATTTCAAACTCGTGTGCTTTTTGAAATAAAGACCAAAGTTATTTTTGGCTGTCTTAACTAATTGGAAACACCATTGAAGCTGTACAAAAATACGTGGATCATAATGTCAGTTGCGTATGTATATTTAAATGCTGTCATTTTTTTGCACCTTTGGGAGAAACGAAAGAGACTCGGAGAAGTCTTTAGCTGTTAAACTTTTATGCTCATATCATCAGTGGATTTCTAGACTTTTGTCACACCGGTGTGACACGGATCAAAACAAGTTACGCCACAGTTTTTTTATTATTTTTTTTTATATTTAAGTATGCAGTCATTTTTGTACTGTACCTTGCTGTAGTTTGAATGCATATTGCACTTTTTATGTTGTAAAGATATGGTACTGTATGTGTTAATTATGGAAATAAAATGTTCTTTTACATAATTTCCCATGGATTCAGTTTTCTGTCTGACCAAAAGTTATATAAAACATAAACGCCACCTTTATTTAACGCTGGGAAGACTTGAGTGATGAGTAATATCTTCCTAACAGGAGATGGTCTGACACAGATATATAAGCAAAACTAAAGTGTACATGCTTTAATAGACTATAAAGTAGTATGTACTCATGACATTACATCATAGTGCCCTCATCTGTATGCTTTGGCAGGAGAACCATTTTCTACCAACTAGTTATGTAACATTTGGCTTCCTGTCACTGTTTGCATGAGATCAGTAAATTACTGAGTTTCTACGTACTTGCCCATCCTTTGCTTTACGTGTCTATACTGATCTGGGAACAGAGAGAACCTAAGCTGGCATAAATAAAGTTTTTTTGCATGTTAATATGAGTAAAACATTTTAGCTTCTGCAACAATTAGCACATAAAATATCTGATCGCAATATAAACTTTAAATATTAAATTGGCACATTAACTTCACCAAGTAAGCCATGGAGTCTTTTGAATTGGTGATAAGCTTAATCAAAGACAGATTTGTTTTTGCCTTGGCTAAACTAAAAGTGACCTGTAACACCTTGCGAACACAAAAACACCGGCTAGCTTGAACACTGGCCGTCTGTCTGTTAACACAGTAGTCTTCAGTGTGCAGCCGCTGGGTGTGGGTCGGCCCCTCTTCCCCTTCTTCTGCCGGTGAATTCTTGGCTGCTTCTTACCTCTACTTTCGTTTTATTATCTGAGGACATATCCTGTTTTGGTTGTTACTATAGAAACCAAGAGAAACAAAAGAAATGGTCTAAGCTGTTTTTTTAGATAATGTTCCACATCCCCTGACATACCAGGGCCGGCTGTAATTGTCTACTGGTAATTACAGTAGCCCTATGGTGCAAAATGCAGCAACAAAACAGAGAACCTTACAGCAGCACCACACAGTCACATCAGAAAATACTGCAAAAAAATAAAAAGAATATTTAACTCTTTAAGATCTGTGCTTATTTTTAGTATCTGTTCAAACATTGCACATCCACGATGACACAAGTGTTTCTGCAACCATAGGGTTTATTACTTATAGAGTCAGAGTAAATGGAGCTCTTTTGAAATTTTTAAAGCTGTGTAAATATTAGTATCTACATGTTGATAATAAAGGTTAAATAAAGATGGTACATAGCACAAATAAAAAAAAGTTACAGGCTCATGCTCAAATAAAACATTTTCAAGGATGAATATCCCTTTTGCGTAATGCAGCAAGCTCTAAGCTTCTATCAAACCAAAGTACAATGTGTAAACATTATATATGCAAAGAACAAGTGTGACAAAGTGAAGCAGAACAAAATTAAAGGGGTTTTAATGCAAACAGTTCCAAAATGGTGAGGAGAGCAAATAGCCATTGAAGCACAGTTTGTTACCATTTTATCCCCCAGTAGGGTTTTATAGCACAAAACAAGCAGATTTCAAAATGACAGATTTCCAAATCACCACCAAAACAATACAACACAACATAAAACACAATGTCAAATACAACCCAACTCTTTAATCAAATTTCTGGACTATCTTGCATATTTTCTGTTATGTCATTGTTTTTCTGTTTTCCTTCTAATATTTTCTGAAAAGCCTTTGCATATCGAAAGGAACGTCACATGACCATTATATCTCAGAACAGGATCCCAGTCATTGCGTACCCCGAAATTCATGTACACAAGCAAACGCTGATGAACATATTAAAAATAACTTCTTTAAGGTTTGTCAATGCAGCAAAACGTTAAACTACAACTCAGAGCTTTGCTGATTGTGTTAGTCAAATGCGCTGTGACATCACATGGATGTAATATAAGGCTCCCATTGCTTGGGACTAAGCATCACCAAACATCCCACAAAGAGCACACTGTCAGTCCTGAGCAAAAGCGATCGACTTGGCCAAAACCTCTAACCTGGTAAGTTTTTATTTATTAATATAATAGGAGATCAATAGTATATTGACCATAGCATGAGAGCAGTAGGTTGTCATGAGCCAGGCCCATGTGCCTCTTTGTTATGTTGCAGTAAGCAGAAGGCTGGTATTGAAGAGGAGTTATGTATTTTCCAGATGCTGAAAGTTCGCTTTGTGAGAACTTTGTGCTTCACTGGTCTTGAATTCCTGTATGTCTGAGTATGTTGAGGCTACAGAGCACATGCTGATCAAATGATCAGTTCAGGGAGGATGAGATAGAAGAATAGACCAGTTGTAGGGAAGAAATGCCTTCAAGGAAGGGGTTCCCCACACTGATATTAGGAAGAGAATAACCAGTTGATGCAAATCCCTGTGTCCCATTTTAGCTTCAACTCGATCTGAAGTCAAATACCTGTAATTTCCTTACCTGTACTTGGTCTTAAACCACTGATATTTTGCTCCCTATCACAGCTTTCCCTCTCAACTGCACCACTATTGTGGTGTAATAACATTGCCTCCCTTTGCCATGTGTTTGGTCAGTGTGCACGACTGTCAGATGATAAGAGCAGTCATATGTTGTCGCATAGACGAGGCATGAGGACAGGAAAAAGACTCATGGTCCAGATCATTGTTCATTGTGCCTCGCTGTTTGCTCTGCTTACTGCTGCAGTTTAGTGGGTGAAAACCCATTAAACAATTACACTGTGTACTGGAAACGTCTGTGTCTACAATATGATCATCAGTTGCAAATGTCCTCATACATTTTAGCAATCTTCACCAGCGCCGCAGCCATCTCTGTCACTGCGCTATAACTGAACACCAGCCAGGGTAATATCCCCGCAAACATGAAACTGATATAAACAAGGCTCTGTTTATGTGATTCTTTTTAATGGGTGAATGGAAACTTTTATTTTGCATCATCAGGAGTTTTAACATGTCTTCTTTCAACATGTTGGATGTAACGAGTCAGCACCAAATGGTGCCCTATCAATTAAATGGATCACATGAATCCAAATCAGCTGAAATGTATGATAATAATAAAAATTAGCAAAGCCTACATTTGAAAAACAGTGTTCTGAAAAGATTTGCTGACAAACTATCATGAGACCTCCATTATTAGGATGATTAAACAGTTAATCAGAACAAATTATCCTGTTACCATAAAAATTTCTATGTACTCTATTCAGTGCTTTATTTTTACAATGGTGAAAAAACTGTTACATTAGAAGAAAAGCAAAAGCTGCTGAATGAACTGTGAGTGCAAAATAAGACATTACTTTGCAATTTTATTGGAGATTGCCGCTTAATCTTGTGACTGTAATCTGACTCGAGGTTATGCTAGCATGGACACGGTGAGAAGATGAACAACCCAACAGAGAGGGTGCTGTTGCTGTTCAGGTCATAAGAGAGTCAACTAACCACCTCCATGAAAGTAACTTTTGTGTGACTGAATTGTTTGCAGCATTCTGCTTGGTTTCTTCCCAAAGAATAAACCCATAAATTGTGATGGTAATTCTTGGCATTCACTTTTTTCTTTCTGTTTACCATCACATATGATAGCAAAATAATCAAACAGGTGATTTTAGAGAAGATATTCAGAGTAACAGCAGTTCTGGTGAAGAAAAGATCAGCCATGACTCATTGAAAACTCTTCAGATTTTCGATTCTAGATATGTGAGACAACTGGTCTTTTCTTGTACAGTTAACATCATGTCCGTCTCTGCAGATCAGATGGGGCAGAACCAGGACAAAGCTGAAGGTGGAGAACAGGTCCTCAGTGAGGAGACCAGCTCCGAAGCTGTGGACAGTCAGGCAGGTGATGTCATGGATGGAGAAAGCATATGTACGGAGGAGGAGACTTGTAAAATCCAGGGAAAGTATGGTTTCCCAGACCTGCAGGATGTGGATGAGAGTAATGAGCCAACAACACCTTCTAATGACGAGCATATAGATTTGTGCAAGAGGGAGCTTAGTCAGGGAGGAGCTGCAAGAAAAGAGGGTGGAGGTGAAAGAGAAGGAGGCAGGACTGCTCCACTGGTTCTGCATGAGGCAAACAAGAACCACAAGACCAGCTCAGGACCTGAGAGGCTTGAAAGAACACACAGGCTGTACAACCCCATCCACCGTGACGGAAGGAAAATCACAAAGCAGCATCCAGCATCTTTGGAGATCAATATGGAGCATCAGGCTAAAGAAACTCTCCCTGAAAGAGATGGAAACTCAGGTGATGGAAGTACTCTTGATAACTCTGGACTGGATTTGGCAGGGCTGGAGAGCCTTGCATGTGGAACTCATACAGGAAGTGAGTTGCTGTTTGTTCAAGATCTGAATGAGACCTTGATGACTGAAGCTGACAATAAGGATATTAAGCTCAGAGCAGGAAGAGCAGGCTCCTTGGGTGAGAGGAAGGAACTGCCTCCAGCTAAACCCCAACATCCTATGAAAAACAGTCTGCAGAAAGAGTCTTTATCAGACGAGAGAGATACCATTCAATGTGGATCCCCAAAAGACATACCAGAGAATATTATTAAGG
The DNA here is from genome assembly GCA_037177335.1 of Kiunga ballochi. NCBI lineage: Eukaryota > Metazoa > Chordata > Actinopteri > Atheriniformes > Pseudomugilidae > Kiunga > Kiunga ballochi. The sequence continues at coordinate 12,772,906 of JBAMIG010000012.1, read as the reverse complement.
AGGAAATACTAAACTGTGAGCAAAACCAAGGTTTGAAGGACCACTTTTCATCAAAAGAAGGTGTTGCTGATGCAGGTGATCGGGAGGAATTAAAGGCGCAATACCCACCTATGGATTCAGTCAGAGAAAATGAAACCACATCCTCAGATTCATCAGCAAATACAGCCTTGTCCATCAAACCCAGCTCCATCTTGGAGAAACTACTGAGAAGAAACCAAATGGAGGAAGCCCCATCTCTGTCTGTAATAAAAGAAGTTAATATGACCTACAACGGCAGGACGGTTGTTCCTGCTGAAAAGAAAACAGAGAGTGATCTTAACAGTACTGCTTCAGCAGCATCTGATCAGGATGATCTGCCTGAAACTAACACAGAGATCATTTTAAATAAACAATCCGATGTAAGCCTTACAATAAGTGACTCCCACAAGGAGCGAGACGAGAAACATGCAGCCGATGCTCACAGTTCATCCTCGGATCTACTTTGTGTTCAGCCTGCAGTGATTGGCAATGCTATGAGTGCACTGAGTCAACTCACAAAATCACATTATTCCAAAGATGAAAAAATCAACTCAACAGATGCTACAGTCAAGGAAGATGTGGAGATAAGGCCAAATACAGGCCGCTCTCAAAGCATACCCCCAGACAACTTACAATCAGCTATTTCACATGAAAACATATCATGTGAGGTGAGTGGTGTGATCTCTGAAGAATCTGCACCATCTACAGCGTTTCACAAGGAATCCTGCTCAACAAATAGTTACGAGGAAGTGGGGGATTTGTGCCAGCAGCTTTCTGTTGAGAAAACAGACACCAGCATTACAGGAACATGTGCAAGAAAGAGTGACGCTGGTGGCAAAATATCTGTCCCTGATGGAGCAGAGACTCAAATGGTAACAGAGAGCCATGAGGACACTGCTGCACCAGCTGTGGAGGCAGGTGCAGCATTAGTTACAGGTGAGCCAGTTATCTCTGAGGAAAGCCACCAGTTCTCACCCAACATGAAGGAGGAGTTTCAGAGTCTGACAGTTAACTATGGAAATGCAATCCCAGATCAAATGCATGGAAACCCTTGCAAAGAGAGAGATGAAAATGTGCAATTGAGAGAAAAATCACAGACCATCTCTAAACCCAGGCCTGTCTCCGAGCTTATAAAGGAAACTATCCAGTTGCATGAAAAGTTGCAGCACCACGACCGGCCAAAGCCAGCTGAAGTCAAAACTGATGAGCAGGGCCAGTCTGTGAAGGTGGCTCAGATGAAGGCGGCTTTTGATTCAGCTCAGAAATCCCCAGAAAAGGCAGTCGAAAGGAAGCCATCGATGAGAAGAGGTAAGAGAAAATCTGTTTTATCTCATCATCACAGTACCAAAACTACTTGAAGTTCGATGCACCAGTTAATATTGATATTTTCTTTTAAACCAAACTAACCCCTGAAGTAGATCCAGAAAAAACAATGTATCAAAGCTTATTGCCTCTTAAGATTTTTCAAATCCACACCTCACTTGACCATACTTTAGGATGACAACTCTGAGAAGTCAAAACTGTGTTGTAACCTTTTCTTTTTGTCAGTGAAGATAGGTTTTTTTTTTTGTTGGGGGGGGGGGGGGGTCTTCTTTGAGGTTTCTGATAGCCTTTGTCAAAATAAATGACACCTTATCAAATCCCTTCTTGAGTAATCCCCCAAGTCATAAGTGAAAATCTGAAATGCTAAAGAATGTCGTGCTGTTTCGTATTTATTACAATGCCATAAGTTCTTGCAATTAACACAGAATGCATTTATGACAATATTATTGGAGATAATCAACTCACGAGTCATTTGCTGCATATGGAAAAAGTATTTTTCTGGTACATGAATACTGAAATGCCAGACAGCTCACAAACACAGGCATCACCTTTTATCTACAAGCCAGAAGGAGGTTGAAGAACAAATTGAACGATGGCCTGCAGCTGTCTCTCGTTGTCAGAAGCCTGCCTCAGTATGGATTTGCAAAATTTCGCCATCTTGTGGTGCTGTATTGTACTCGAGGTACATTGTGTTCTTCAGAAACAAAAAAAAGTAGTTTTAATATCATTGGTAGAAGTGTGCTGTAACTAGTACTCTCGTGTTGTAGTACTGCCTGACATAGCTTACAAATCACTAATTTTGAAATATATTACAGGCAGTCTTTAAAATAGATCACAAACCACATTATGTAATGGTGTTTCAAACACCCATATGTTATATTACATTTTTCCCGGCCCCTTCTTTACTCTCAAATATTGACAAATAACTCATTAAGATTAATTTGTCATTCTTCGTAGAGAACATTCAGGACATGAATTATTTTTGTGACATTAGTTTTTTCTAACTACATAAATTAATAGTTATACATAAATAATGATATTTTGACTAGGCTATATATTCAGAAAATATTTACCATTGAAAATAGAAAGAGGCCTGTGAACATAACTGCAAATTATCAAGTGCCTTTACGAGGCATTGATAATAATTTATGGTAAGCGTGGTCCAGAATAAAGGAACGTACAAACTGGCCCCTTTATCCATAGAGCATATCTGATTGGCTGTTTGACCTATCAGTCAAAATTTTAGATCAAAACGTGACTGGTTAAAAAAAGGCTATGGGCGGGGCCTGCGGTAGAGAGGGGGAAAGAGCACACAGACCAGATTGTGTCAGCGCAGCAGCGGCTCCAGCAGAGGGAAGAATAAACTGGGATACGTGTTGGACAGTCTTCGTTATATCATTAGATTTTCGGGATTATTTTTATTTTCCTATTAGAAGGTAGGTCCAGGATATTTGGAACGCTTTGCATATTTGGTGTATTTTACCATCATTCGTGGGTAAAATAAAAGGGCTCTTTGATTATCCACCCAACCACACAGCAGTCCAGACACGAAAGTGCATGCGCTAGCTAAAATGAATCGGGATAGTCTGTAATGTCTACTGTTTCTTTGCTAGCGTTAGCCTTCAATGGCAGTTATCTGACATAGTTAAGAAGTTTCTCATCTATAACCTAATCATTAGCCCTTTTCCATAAATGAAAGTTTTTAACCAGGATTTAAATCCGTTCTAATATTGGGCGGGTTTTGTGGACAACTAAGCTAAATGAAATGTGCTGTTGAACGTTATTGAACGGGGTGGGGTAGCTAACCGTAGTGCGGCAGGAAAACTTATCTCCGAAACGATAGATCCACATAGACCAGGGTGCAGTCAGCACAACCGCGCCCTGGTCCATAGCATTCTGTTCAGTCTAAACAATGGCTTAAACACCAAAAATATCCCATAGTAAACTCTTCCATTAATATGGAAGGTCGTCAATATTCGTTGGGACTTGACCTAGTAACGCAGGATAAGGGGGAAAAGGTTGTAGTGCAGAAATCGCCACTGATTTCACGGTGCATTTCCCAGCTGCATTGATTATCGTGTCCACGACTGGCTCTGCTTCTTTGGACATTACACGTGGTGAATTGTTGGTTTGAAACTACATAAAACAAGTATGCTGTAGGGTTTATTTCTGAGGGGGAGGAATTAGGATCGGAGAGACACGATAGGTCTAGAAATAGAGACTCCATTGAAATATAACCTTTAAAAACCAGTTAATCCACAGCTAATGATATAGGTCCTGTTTTTTTTTTTTCACAAATCAAGATGTGCCACATTATTAGTTGCTGTGTTTGACTTCTATTTCCTAAAATATTTCAATTAGATTACAATTGTTTTAATTAAAATGTGTGTGGTCAATGAGGCGTTTTATGAACGAGTGGTTTCAAACAAAGCTTTGGTAAATGTCAATGTATATTCAGTTATGGCAGGAAAATGGCAGTCTTCAATTTCATTAGCTGAAACCCAAGCTTACAGCTTGTTTGAGTTGACCTGACTATGAACAGTTAACCTTCCCCATTACATTTAGGTTTTTGGCCTGAAATGGAGCCCATTTTAAGTATGGATATAATAAAACAATTACTTAAATAAAAACTGATCATCATATTAGTGTTGTAAGTTAAGGGGGTCATAAAATAATGACTTGGTATTCAGAAATGATCTCTTCAAAGAAATACTTGTGTTGGATGAAATCCTTTGGTGAATGCCACTATGGGTACATTTGCTTGTGTTCAGTAGTGTAATTTGATTTGCAATGGGTGCAGGTTAGTGTGCTAAGAGGACAGCATGTCTTGCATATTTGACCCCTGGTGAACTAGGTTACTCAGCCACATTTGTTATTGGCTGAAGTTTTCCTCATAAACTCTCTGTGGCTGCAGGTGAAGGCTGACGGAGCACCCAGGGTCTACAGTAGTACAACTGTGTTTTGCAATTTTTTTTAACCACTCCTAATGCTTCATCCTCTGCCTGTTGTGCTGCAGTAAAATGTTTTCAGAAGTGGGAAGTCTGTCTGTCTTTAGATTGGTAGATGAAGGAAATGGGTCAGGAAGCACAAGGAAACTAAGCTGAGAGGGGGTCTTATTTTTAAACAAGTGCAGCAGATACTGTAGTGAACTTTGATTGAACCTAAATCAGTATTTTACACCCTGTGAAAATGATCTTTAATATTTGTTCATTTAGGCTTTTTTTTGTTTGCGTTCTTTCAACGTGTTGGACGTTGTGTCCAGTCCTGTTGATGTAAGATTTTATCCAATACCCACCTTTCTCCCATTTAGTAAGCTTGGAAAATCAAAGCTGTAAAATTCATTTGGATTTATATTTGGGATTTGTTTTTAACAATCAAGATGATTACTTTTGAGTTCAGTATTAATTCACAGTCAAAGCCTGTTGTTTGGGACATTTATCATTTTAGTTTTGTAATGCTTTGTTGTGTTAGCTTCCCAGCCGGGCGAACACTGAATTACTCTTTGGATTTTCCGACACAATCTGCAGACATCTGTTGAAGTAGAGCTGTGTTTTGTGCATTACTCCTTGGGGAGGGGAAGTAGCTGATCAGGAAGAGGAGGCAACTGCTTTGTAATGCGCCCCCCTTTCCTTTCAAATTGAGCAGCAACCAGGTTTAGGCAGATCTCAATTTTTCTTAGTCCTGTTCGATGGATTGGCATGTTGTATAAATACTGTAAAACGAACCTGGGCAGAAACCTATTCACATTACTTTAGATTTAAATGTAACTTGGTACACATACTTCTAACAACTAGAGCTTTTCCTGTTGTGATTTGTATTGTTTTAAAGTGATTCCTGTTAAGTCAGGACTAATAAGTGGATTTTAGGATTTAGTCGTAAGTCTCATTCCAGAAACTGATGTACAGTTGAAATCATGTTTAGTTAGCGTGTGCTATCGTAGATAACTTATGACTCAATTAGATTATTTTTTTACATGCTATGATTACGATTTTCAAACAACTCTGTGACTAAGAGTAACAAAAGTTACATCAATTAAATTGGGTTAGAAATCAGCAATACATGTGAGCCACACCTTTTTCCTTTTACATTGTCTGCAGTCACACTTACACACTTTATCAGTGCTCCCAGTTGTAAATATAGGTTTCAGCGTTTATTTTATTTGCAGGTTGTAATAGTCAGTCTCAGGTCATTGAAGTTGGTATGTGTTATGAATATATAAGCCTCTGCATTTAGGATTGTTGTTCTTATCATTGCTGATCAGAGCAGGAGCCAGTAAGGACTGATGCAGTACCATTAAATGCTCTGCACTTGAAAGCCAGATGTCAGCAGGCAGGCATCAGTGTTTTATTTATTAGTGCCAAAGCGTTTTAGCCTTTTAGTCTCAAAGGGCTGTGTATCATGCATGGCCAGCAGTGATTTTGGCTTTGCTTACCAATATTTATCCAGCAATCACACTTACTGGAAACCAGCAAAAGCAATGATAAAAAGAACAAACATTTAGAAACGCTAACATTTAGGATGAAGTGCATCTAATGGCTTGTTTTAAGCCTTTAAGGTAAAGGGGTTTAAAAGACATAGTAGGTTGTGGTAAACAGCAAAAATGAGACATTATTAACAAAATAAGAGCATTTTATGCTATTTAAAAGCAGAAAATCTGGGGTGAGTTTATAAATTCTTTTGTAAAATGGGCCATTGATAGATTTTTTTCAAATAAAAAATGTTTTAACTAAATTTAGCATTTTCCAATTTTCCATTTCTCATCGTGGTTCTTGTCTCGGATTTTAATTTGACATTACTTTTGCATCAATAACATTTTTTTACTTTTAAGGCAAGTTTATGTTTTATATAT
>JBAMIG010000012.1:12720873-12747296 GCA_037177335.1 Kiunga ballochi | reverse complement strand
ATATATATATATCTATATCCATGGAGACGTTAAAAATGTCTTGATTGTATTTTAAATTATTATGAACTTGTTTATTTAACAATTGATAAATTCACACTGCTTGTTACATTTTTGCAACATTTTCTTAAATATTTGTTTTCAGATTGTCTTGACTAACTATATTTCTTGAACTAAATGCCATTGTGTAACACTGTTAAACGTGCCATTAGTTGATGTCAAATATTTGTTTAATCAATGATTGAAAAGCATTATCAGCTGATTAGTATTTCTCAGTCAGTTGCACAGAGAGATTTAGCAGCTGCAGCTTTTATTTCACATTTAATGAATTGGGAGGAAAAGTAGATTTAAAGATGATTTTAAAGATGAACTGGTGACATTAACTGACCATCACCTCTTTGTTGCAAATCTGTCAAATTCCATTAATTCCCAACATAATGGAAACTCTCTTTTCATTTGGCTTAAAGCCATTTTTCCCAAAATCTGGCAATAATTTTTAAATTAAGTCCATAATGTGACATCTATGTAAAATAGGATCTTTTTTTCCGCTGAAGCTGTGCCTTCAGCTTCCAGCATGCTCAGTAACGGTTTGAACTAAGCTATCATAATGTTCATAAACGTCTCACATTTTTCGCTAGACTGTTTAAATCATAAGTATTTACTGTTACTGTGAGTTCTATGAGCTTACTTTTACTTTGCTCTGATAGTTTTTCAGTTATGACTTCTTTTTGATTAGTGTTTCCATCTTTAGATTTCCATGCTTGGTTGAGATATATTGTCCAGACCTGAAATTCTTAGGTGTGTATTTCAGATACAACCTCGATTTCCACCTCAAAGTGCTGCATTTCACACCCTAGAGACCTCCTTGTGCTCATTAGTCATACCCATACCATAGCTGTTTGGGCTAAGGTGAGGAATGTGAGTGATGTCTGACTCTGGTTGAACTGTAGGTGTCCTCTTGAAGAGCACTATATTGAGCATCACTGCATCCCTAATTTGAAAAGTGGTTAATTTAGGCACCACAACATTTCCATGCTAAATTTCTTTCTTTTATTTAAAAAGAGTGAAATGACAACTCCATGCAGGAAAAATGCATATGGAACCAGCCAACACTGTAGTGCACGTCACTCATCTAGTAGGTAATAAAACTTTACTGACATACCCACGTGTCCGCCTCATCCTCATAAACACACAAAAGCGTTGCATGCTAGTTATCTGGTGCACATAACCTCTGCATCTTCTACCAGAAACGGCTTTTACTTCTAAAAGCCAAATGAATTAAAAACCTGCAGTTGCACTAACATGACAAGGAGGTCTGCTATTGTTGTGATTAAACCAGGTCTGAGTGTGCAATTGCAGGATACTTTAAGAAAAAGAAAAGGTCACCATTGTCAAAAATCTATGTGGACATAGGGGGTTTTGTGTTGCAAGAAAATTTCCCTCTGGAGACCTTTTATCAAATCTTGGTAGTTTCAACAATCTCAAACTCTGTCAGTGTAAAATAAAGGCCAGAACACAAAAACCTTTTTTTATGGTCTGTCTTGTAAACAGGGCCTTGGCCTGTTTTCGCTGTTGTGGTTTAACCATCTGCTGGTTAATGGAAAACTATAGAAATGAAAAGCGTGAATAACAATTGCTTGTTAGGTAGCTTCCTTTGGTTGCTTAAAAATAAACAAGAAGAAAAAACAAAAGTTATTGATTTGGTTCTGGAGGTGACTGCTGCTGACAGGAATGATCGGATACCTTTCTGCTTTGGACACTTGACACTGAAAATGTGAAGAAACGTTTATTGTGCAACTAGCTCTGTTATTGCATGTTCAACGAGAAAGTCTGCTGCAGTGATGACTCCTGTGCATGCATATTTATTTATTCATTCATTCCTTCATTATACTAATAATACCAACTTAACCTAATGCAAACTCCACATAGAAAGGCCATTGTCTGGACCACCCCAAGCCCAGGGTCGGACCTTCTTGCTGAGAGGCCGCAGTGCTAACCAAGCTGTACGCTACTGAGCAGCAAAGATCTGAATACGCGAATGACATGCAATATACTTCCTAACAAATATAATTTCCTTTAGTGCAGACAGTAAAAGCTACAACAGAGACCTGAATTTGAAGTCAGATCTGAGGGGGTGTCATTCTTCCAGGACAACGTTAATAGATCATTAATAGATTTATTTAAATAAGAACATGTGGTTGATGAACCACAAGGGACCTAATAGAACCCCCCTTCCTTCACGTCCTCCTCCAGAGCACCTTCAATTTTATTAGACCAGGTTTTAATAGTCTGTGTTATGACCAGATAATGCTGATCAATGGGCATGGAGGTGAAAAGAAAGTTCCATAAAGGAGACAGAGTAGATGAGCTGTGTGCATTTTTCACATTTGCGTGAACCATATCCAACATCTTAAGGAGCAGCTAATAAATTGTTGTGGGGATGAATATGAAGTCTCCAGAGATTGCAATGAATGTGTTAGGATGCTGTTTGTAGCCTAGTAATGGTGTAAATGATGACAAGAATTGGATCTTTATAACACTGAAATGATCTGTATATCTTATTCTTGCATTGTATGCAAGAGTGAATGCTAACAATAGACCTTTATCAGTAATGTAGAATTATTTGAGGTGCAGCTATTTTACACTGTAAAATAGTTTTAAACTGGGTATCTGATCCGCTTGATAGACTTGTTTGTGTGGCTTCTGTTAAAACACCTGATCATCAGTGTGTTTCCTTCCTGATTTACATCCCGTTCCCTACTCCCTGCAGGAAATCCTGTCAGGAGTACTTTTAACTGTGATCGAATGATGCATGTTTATGCAATAAACTGAATATTGATAGAGGCTGTGTCTGTCTTGTAATTTTTATGTATAATTTTATTCTAATGATCTGATAGTAAATGGAGATTCAGGTTCCTGTTAAAACAGTCTAAATTTTTTCCCTCTGTGGAAAATAGTAGATTTCATAGTGTGGAAAGTTATATCAGTGACAAGGTTTGAAAAAACTTATGGCATTATTTTATGTATTTATTACATCCATTGGCAATGCAGTGACAGATAATGCAGATGCTTCTTGCAGTAGAAAATTACTCTGTTAAAGGATGTCTCTTGTGCACTCACCTAAACAAGACTTAGCTTTGAGGCTGTTACTGGACTATTGTATCTACCAACCAAACTTGCACCACATCTGAGCATCTGTTCATCCTACAACCTGATTTGAGGAATTCATCTACTCGGCATTTTTTAACAATGAAAAATCTTAAGAAAAAAGCTTTAAGCAGAGCTTCTGTTTAATGAGCATCAGTTTGAGTAGTATCCTATGTGCGTCTGTGTTTTCCTTAGTTTTGATTGTAACACATTTGCACTCTACTAAGCCTTCTTAAGTCTTGTTGCTGTTCCTTGTATAATGGCGGAACAGCTGCACGCAATGTTTGACTGTTTCTCCTATTGCAGAGCTGATCGAGCTTTAAATAGGACTGCTGCAGCAGGCTCCACACTCTGTGACATCATCTCTGGCCCTATGCTGGGATTTGGAGTCAACACAGACCAGGGTGTGTCTCTGATGCACAAGACATTGCAGTGCAGGTTTGCTAATCACCTCGCCATGCAAGTTGTTTTCAGTCTCATAAGATTCAAAAGCTTTTTTTTTCTTTATTTTCTTTCTTTGAATGCTCAGCATAGTCAAAGGTCATCTACGAGCACACCAGAAATTAATTTGTAGCATTTTTTATGGCTTGTGTAAGGCCATTAACTTGACTTATGTAAGGTCATAGGGTTACTACTTTAAATGGAAAACTAAGCATCAGTCGGCATGCATGTGTTATATAAGGACATAATTTGTAGCGTCCATTAATTACTATGGGTGGTCTAGTAAGGGCTAAATCTCGATTTATTTCAGTGAAGCACCACTAAGCATGTGCTTGGCCTCAGAGTGGTGTGATAAACGGTGGTTGGTGATTCTCTGGATTTTGGCATTTAGGTTTATTTTTCATGTGTGATTAACTCGGGCTGGACGAAATGGCTAAAATCTCATATTATAATATAACTTATTTTAAATCCTTTTAACAATATTCATCCCAAGATTCTTACACTAGTGATTTTTTAATTTTTTAATTTCTGGCATTTCAACGGCTTTCTCATTTGTTTTTCACCAAAACAAATGGATTAAATAAGTGTCATCATGTTAACCTTATATTGGCAACAATGCTTCCTGATAACGTAGTTCCATCATCCAGACTGCTGTTCAGACATTAAAGAGTAATTTACCTGCAACTATGATACATACTACCCACATCGTGCAGCTGGTGTGAAGCCAGTGTTTGATATGAACCTCAAAGTGGCTCATTTGTTAACTGATTTAATCTGGCATGCAAAGTTAGTGGCAAATAAGTAATCAGATTAAAGACAGTGCCCCTATGTTTTTATTTACAGAATTATTTAGTATTTACGAGTAGATTGTACACACCACATGCATCTTATCAAATGTTTGCTTTCCACTAAATAATACAAATATCTATTTAAAAACATGTATTTCCTAGCTTGTTGCGCTATGTTCCTTTTGTCATAATTAACCTAATGGATCTTTGTAATGTTGGCTGAATTGGTCGTACATATTTTTCTTCTGAATTCTTCCTCTGCAACATGACACATGAAACTTGTCATGTTGCAAGTTTCATGTGTCAAGTTTCACATTTTACTAACATGCCATTTCTTTTTTCCTTTAACATCAATACCTATTCAGTTGTTTTTTTAATGCACTGTAGTAAGCAGTTGCCTTAATGCACACGCACTGTTGCGCTAGCATCACTCATGTTACTTATTTTTTCCAGGAAGAATTATATGTTTGTGTGTGTGAGCGTCTTTTTGTTGGTGGAATTAAGGATAATGCTGTAATTGTCCTGTTTCAAAATACAGTCCGGGATAAGACTAATCTTATTATTGTGTTGTTTTTGTCTTTCTCTTTACAGACAGGACGCATTGACAAATCCTATCCCACAGTATGTGGTCACACAGGCCCAGTGTTAGACATTGATTGGTGCCCTCACAATGACCAGGTCATTGCCAGCGGCTCTGAGGACTGCACTGTGATGGTAAGGTTTGCTTTACACCTTGCATGTGAACTCAAACTTCTCAATTGGATGAAAAAGGGCAGCTTGCATTCTTTGGGTAACAAGTGACAAGAAACTACATGTTCCTGTTGCGAGAGGCCAGGCTGTTGTAACCCAGGGATGGTGCAGGCCTCACCTTCTTGATAAGATTAGGCTCATATATGTGTAGTAAGAATCAGAGCTGGGGAATGATTTGGCTGTTTATTGAGCTGAGGTCACCGACTGTTTTATTTTTTATTTTTTCCTTTACTGCGACTGTAGTTCCACTTTTCATCACATGTCCATATTTGGGCTATGAAATGGTTGGATTAGTTTCTACTACTACTCTACCTGACCAGTTTAAACTCCCATGTCAAAGCTGTATTTCTGTCACATCCATTAAAGTATAAGCAACAAAAAGTGAATAACCTTTTGGTGATGGTTTTTTGGGAGGGAGGGGGGTTCTTTTTTGTCCTTTAAAGGTAATGTTTAGTTTTAATGAAGGAGGATTAGGCACTTTATCTGGAGTTTTAAATTAATAACCACCAAATATTGACACAAGTTAATAAATATAAATAGACACTAGAACTATCAAAGAGGATTCTGTGGATAGAGGATGGATATATTTGATGTGAAAACCATGCAGCATGTTCTGATTAAAGAGGTTTTAATCACATTACTAAGGTGTAAAAGTTGTAGCAATATATTGGACATTACTGAGGCATTGAGTTCTTAAACCTACACACTAAGTTTAACTTGAGTATGTTATGTTTTCTCATCAAGATTAGGATCTTGTTAATGTCTTAAACTCTAAAAATGCACATATTAAATAAATAAATACAACTATTTTATGTGAAACAGTCATGTGTAAGTGTGTAAATGTCACTTACGGTTGTTTAGTGATGGAAACTTGTAGCACCCATACACAAAAAGGGAAATTATAGTGATTGTACTTATTGCTGTTGTAACAAACTACTGTAGTTTCTTGAATATGACTGTAAATCTTCATAATGAAACTAAATGTACATGAATCTTAGTCAGTACTGCCCCCCTCAGGTTACTTTTAGTAATCATTGTCTGATTTATACAGTGAGGAAGCAAATGACTACAGTAAGCTTTTCAGATGCACACAATGGACGTGTTGCGATTGTATAGGGTTTACGAGTACACAATGGATTTTAATTGTCTGCCCAGAGTTTCAGATGTATTACAACTCTCCACAGGTATGGCAAATTCCTGAAAATGGACTCCTCACTTCCATGTCTGAGCCGGTGGTGGTACTGGAGGGTCACTCGAAGCGTGTTGGCATCATCACATGGCATCCAACAGCACGCAATGTCCTCCTCAGTGCAGGTACAGACCTGGCTCTATCCTTAAATCTACTGAAGCTCTCTCTAGACCGACCGTCAAACTTTGCAGATAAACTACAGCTCCAAACAAAATTTTAGTAAGTATCATGTGCTGCTAGCTAGCTCACAGTTACCTCCATCTGTCCTCAGGTTGTGACAACCAGATCATCATCTGGAACGTTGGCACAGGAGAATCCATGATCAGCCTAGAGGACATGCATCCTGATGTAATTTACAATGTTTCCTGGAACCGCAACGGCAGCCTCATCTGCACCTCCTGCAAGGACAAGTCCATCCGGGTCATCGATCCCCGCAAGGAGACAATTATTGCTGTGAGCACATTTCTAACAATCCTTCAGTTTTGTTTTTCCTTTTTTTTATGCGCCAGTGTTCACCAGGAATATGAATCGTATAGTAGAAAGTTACATCTGCTCAAATTCTTCCATTAACATATGTTTTTACTAAAAACTGTTTAAACGTGACACAAAGTTGCCTCTATATTTTCTCTACAAATTGTAATAAATTCACTTTATTTGAACATATTTGTAATAAACAGGGCTAATGTGGATTGTAATACATTTTATTTAAGTGGATTAGAGTGAGTTAAATTGGATTATAATTAGATTTTGGCTTAAAGTACCCTGATATGGCTTTGGGCACTGTAGATAACAAAAGTTAGTACTTCTATTTACTAAAGCTGCTTAAATGTACCTCATAGGAGAAGGAAAAAGCACACGAAGGAGCCCGACCTATGAGGGCCATTTTTCTCTCTGATGGCAACGTCCTCACCACCGGTTTCAGTCGCATGAGTGAGAGGCAGCTGGCTCTGTGGAATGTAGTAAGTCCAGGAATTATGTTCTCTTCATTTCACGCTAATATGCATGTGAAGTTCCAGTCTTCAGTACAAAAAAATATATATAAACTTGTTAACTGTTTAAAATGAGATGCATTAATACTGGAATATGCCATAATGATTAAGTTACATTAAAACTGTTCCAGTGGTGGGGTGGGGACTGCTGATTCACAGCAGTCATTTGCATGGAGGGGTAGGATAAACGGAAAAAAATAATGCTGCTAATAAAGTTGGATATTGTGGTACTATACTGGTACCAGTTAAGTACCACAATACTAGAGTTTTGAAAATAGATCTACATAGATGGGCGGCACGGTGCAGGCCATGGCTGGTTAAACAAGTAGGGCTGCAAAAAAAGTGCGTCTCATCTGATGTGACTGGACGCACTGCATGATGCACTGAGAAGCACTGGCATCAAAACGGCTAAATCCCAAGCTGATGATGTAATGACTGTCATTGCCATAGTCAGCTACATCAAAACACAATCTGTTAAACTGCAGATTTCTTCGGCCCTGACCAAACAGCACTTAGGGTTCACAGTGAGTCTCTGGTTGTCATGGGAAGGTCGGTGCTTTCCAGGATCTCTGATCTGCAACCTTTCTGCAATCTGATCTTTTTGAAGGAAGAAGGAAGTGCATTTGGGTACAAGTTTTTACTGTAACAAGGTCCTAGCATACCTCAGTGACAGTGTTGTGAAACTCAATGATCTGAATTAGCAGGACACAAACTCGCACCACCTCCCCTATCTGGCAGATAAAATCCATCATTTATCATAAATGTTTCAGCAGAGTAACGAACCTGAAATTGTTCAGAGAAGACAACAAGCTGCAGAACAGTGATCTCATGCATGACATTTTGAACCTATTTAGACAGGCATGGCCGGCCATTATGGACATAGATGTTTAATATAAAGGGGAAAGAAGAAAAACCTTGAGATTAGAAAACATTTTCTTATAAATCAAAGAGAGGCCCAAAAAAAAAAAGGTTTGAGAACCAATCTATTATTCTATCTAAGCTTAGCTCTTCCATACAGCTCTAATTAAATCACATTTCTTTTTCTTTGAGGAAAACATGGAGGAGCCATTGACTGTCACTGAGATGGACACCAGCAACGGAGTGCTGTTGCCTTTCTATGACCCAGACACCAACGTTGTTTACCTCTGTGGGAAGGTGAGTTTCAGGTTCAGGCTAGGGCTGAGTGATATGCTAACATAATATCATGGTTGTTACCTCAATAACAATAATTTTCAATTATTTCAATATTTTATTTTAGATTATAATAAAAATATTTAATAGAGCAGAAATTGATTAATGAAACACACGGTTTAAATATGTGGAGTATTTTATATTTTTAAGAGTTAAAAAACCTAAATATTAATGCAAACAGATTTGACTGATTATTCCTTCAGATGCAGCATGTGTACTGATCACTGGCTCTCTTTGCTTGTTTGATAGGTCATTTGATGAACTCATATTTTAGTCAGAAAAGAAAAAAAGACGGCAACTTAAAATAGCCGTAGTTCATTGTTGAAGCTTTCCGGTGAATCGGTAAACTTCCAGGAAACAAAGTGATTTCTGAAGAGAAACAGCAGAACTTAATCTATCTGCATCCCTGCCAGACTGTTTATCCCAATAGAAAGTTGATGCTGCTAAATTATATCTACCTTTTGTTTTTATTAGGATTATGAAGCAGCCACAGACATGGTCTTTGATTATACTCAAGCTTTTTTTGCAGAAATAATTTCAGAAAAGTTTTACCTGGATTATTTTTGAGCTGTCTTATTAAGAAGTGAGAGATGCGTAATGCATGATGAAACCCGACACAATACCACCAACCATGACCAGTATCGTAATAACGGCCACCCTAAAAGATTTGGTACTAAAAGTATGGTATCGGTCGAGATCCATATTCCCGACATGGACTCAGAACCCCAAAAAAGCAGATTGGTTCATTCCTAGTATATTTTTCACCACCTATTAAAAAATGTCACATATAGGACAATACATCAGGCCCCCACAAATGGAAGTAACACTGTTATTTCTTGGCAGGGTGATAGCAGCATCCGTTACTTTGAAATCACAGATGAGTCTCCCTATGTTCACTTCCTCAACACCTTTGCCAGCAAGGAGCCCCAGCGAGGGATGGGCTACATGCCCAAGAGGGGCCTCGATGTCAATAAGTGTGAAATTGCAAGGTAAGGTTACACGAGTGGCATTTCATCACATATGGCAACATACTTTTAGTTAGTTTTTAGTTCATATCTAACCCTAAATCATCCCATGACTTCACCACTAGGGGGCAGAATGTAACTATCACAGTTGTCCTCCGCAAACCATGTAGTCTTTGTTTTTTCAGTATAAAGTAAATCACTGAAGTATAAAGATGTGGTTTATATTCGTGTTTTTTCAGGTTCTACAAACTGCATGAAAGAAAGTGTGAGCCCATTGTGATGACTGTACCTAGAAAGGTAAGTTTCATCGTAACCTGCTGCTTTGCATTCGGTCTGGCCTCTGATGTACTTATTGAAACCCGAGCATTGTTGTAAAGTCTTGTGTTCCGGTTGGGCTTTGTCTCACAGCCTGTCACTGTCTTTTGGCAATAGTCGGATCTGTTCCAGGACGACTTGTACCCAGACACAGCTGGACCAGATCCTGCCCTGGAGGCTGAGGAATGGTTCGAGGGCAAGAATGGAGACCCCATCCTCATCTCCCTCAAGAATGGCTACGTCCCTGTCAAGAACCGTGAATTCAAAGTGGTCAAAAAGAACATTTTGGACAGCAAGGTCACCAAGAAGACAGAGAACTCGAGCCCTGCCAACAAGCCTGCCTCCCCGGTTCCTTCTATTGTGAGTTTTGTGTAAACTATAAAATTTCTACTGTAATAAATGCTGCATATGGCCTCATCTGCTATTGCTGGTTTTTACAGGCTCAAAGTGTCTGATGGTTTTAACATCTAGGATTCATGAAGTAGTCAGAAAATGTTCATCCCACACTGATCCACAAGCTAAAGGGTTTACTGCTGGCTCTGGCGCATGTTACACTTCACCCGCAATGCCACCACCCAGCAGTGAACCAGCCCCACGATTCTCTGCAGCTTTGCACTATAATTGTGGCCCACTGGGCACCAGTGTTTGTGAAAATTTTAACCCTCGGAAAAACATGTTTTAACACAAGGAATCCAAGTCTTCGTCTGCATTTTGCCACCATTTGTGCATTTTTGAGACATACCCTTTATAAAATATTACATGCAATAATGTTTTTGTTATAACAGCTACAGTGACCGTTTATTTATATTTAATATATAAAAAAAAAAAAATTCTCCAGTTGCCAGAAAGTTTCATGTGTCTCATATTTTTTTATTTTCTCACAGAAATCCGAAGTAAAGATGGAGGAGATCTTGAAAGAAATCAAATCCCTCAAGGACCTGATCAGCAGTCAGGAGAAGCGAATCATCAAACTTGAAGAGCAGATGTCCAAAATAGCCATTTAATGACCCTTTGCTCCAACCCACTACAGATCAGGACGTTCCATTGTTTGGCGGGGTGGGGGGTGGGCGGGAAGAGTCACTGCCTTTCTTAGTGACGGTGTTTGGTCCGAGTCCTGCCGAGCAATGATCCCTAGGAACATTCCAGATGAACTCTTTCTTAGCCAGACCCTAACCCTCAGTTTAACACAGGAGACACAAGGACGTGGTAAATTTGGCAGAAAATATGTTTGTTTTTTGGTGACAAAGGACTCTGTTCATTTTATTCCATGGCAGCCTTTTATTTTTGCCTAATTGTATGAAAAACAGTCTTAAGTCTTCTCATTTTAGAATGACCAAGGAAATTCCAGTGTCAACACCAGTCCCCATTTACTTTGATACGTCTGTGTGTTTTTTAGTAGGTGTCAGTGTTTCATGTTGGCTTATCTCAGAAGGACAATGTTGCCAAATCTGGAATTTTGTTTACACTTAATTTACAGTATTTTCTCTCTCTAAGATTATTCAAAATGCAAAGATTCAAACTTTGTGCAGCAGCCTGTATTATGTAAGGAGGATAATTTAATCACTTATGCATAATTAAATCAAAATAAATTAGATCTAGTGTGAAAAATTGGCCTTTTAAATTTTGTAGTTAAAAGAAGAGACAAATCTCCACAAATTTAGATAACAAATTCCTCCCAGTCTTTATTGAAGCTGCACAAACCCAGACCTGCTTTCGCCTATTTTTTGGGTTTCTGCTGCTTCCTGTCATGCAGACTGTGAACGCAGCAGTCCTGTAAACATGCATACCATCTACCTTGCTTTTTAGACATGCACTCTGCACTTATTGAAAAAAATGACATTCCTTTAATCTCATTGGCCAAGGGGAAAAATAACATTCACACTTTGTGTAAATGCTCTACTGTAGTGACTCAGTGATGATCTGTTGGTGGATATCTCATATACTGCACATGGACATTTTCAGAGTTTCTGCTGGAGATGTTCTTAATGTTTTCAGAGAGGTGCAGTCACCAACCTCTGAGTTTGTCGTCTATAAGCTTGCTAAATAAACAAAAGTAGTTGGGCTAGTTTTTGATGCTATGTTCTTTGCATTATCCACAACCCTAGATCTGTAGTTTCCATACAACCAGAAAACCAGATGATGGTGATAAAGCTGTAGATTTGCTACAGAAATTGTTCATAATGGTCCTTAATGGTCAAGGATAGCAGCGCGTCATGTCTCTGGCCCTTGGGATCCTGTGCCTATGGATGTTCCAGCATTGCTTGTCAGTTTTGAAGTGGATTTGGTTAAAGGCTCGTGACCTGCCTGTAATATGCAAGAATCAATAGTGGAAACCACCTTACTGTTAATTTTAGCCTTTTTTTTGGTTCCAGCTGTGCTTCTGTCCTTCTCAGCACTTCCATGTCTTATTTCGTTATTCTTTTTTTTCTGATGTGTAGTTGATATAAATCTGTTTAATTGTCCGGTTTCTGTTGTTTGCTCCAATAAAAGCTCTATTTTTGATGTTTTAGATGTTTCCCAGTGGGAAAGATAGACGGGTAATGGGTCAGTCTTTTTTTGCCTATAATTGTAAAGACCTGAAAGTGCCATGGAGTGGACCCTGGAAGTTTGTAATGGTGACTCTTTTGTGATAAATGTGTAGAAATGGAGGAATTGAAGGAAGTTGAGATTTAAAATCACTTTGAGGTGCTATACTGTGTACTAACAGCCCCGTTTCTGAAGGTCTGTCACCGATCTGAGTGACAGCAGTGTCCTGCCAGTCTGACTGTAGACCAGGTAGCAGTTTCTGGTCACGGTGGTTTTGTTTCTTTGTTTTGTGTGTGTGTGTGTTAAAGAGCATTGAGACACTGATATTTTCTCCTTGGTACGGGTATAAAATATTTTTAAATGCATTTTAAACCAGTCTGGCTGAGTTCACAGTCTTGTCAGTGTGACCTCAAAATGTACTTTGAACATGAGTTGTGGATTAATGGTGGCAGGAAATGTTCTGAGTGAATCTGACACAAATAATGCCGCCATGTTTTGTATGTCTGACGTCTACTCTGGAGATTTTTTTTCTGCAGCGTTGATGTCGCAAGAGCAGAGTTTTGAGGAGTTGATGGTAATCGAAAGGGACAACGTAGGTTGAAGAAATGCCTGGTTGAAAGATGCATGAATGTGGTGTAGAAAAAGTAGGGAAAGCTTTGGAAATAACGCAACCAGATTCCTTTTTTTCTTTTTTTTTTTTTGTGGATGTGCTGAGGAGGGTACTTGTATGGGTGATGGGTTTTTAATGTTTCCCCTGTTTATGTTCCTTTCACCTTGCCATAATGTATCCTGAGAAAAGCAGAACCCTCTTTAGAAAAATCATACAAAACAAGATAAACCCAACCAGACAAAGCCTCATGGAAGTCTGCTCAGCATTTTTGTTCATTATTCTTGCTTCAAGTATCAAACACTGATTATAAGGAAATTAATAAAGACTTTTTAAAATGAATTTACGTGTTGAATATATTTTCTGCTGGGTAAGACGAAACTTGCACTGGTAACTGGATACTTTATATATTTTTTTTACAACTTGAATTGCACCACTTTTACCAGATTTTATTTCATTTTATTTTGCCTCTGCCCTTTATAATTATATTTTTCTCTGAACATATAAAAATGTAATTTATGTACAGTTTAAAATTCATTCAGTCATGCAGTGACTATTAGTCTACAATTTGCTGCACGTTAACTATTTTCAGCTGTTGGACATGCAGTCATACGGTGGTTGTTTCCAACAATGGTTCCTCTGATCAGGCTAAAGCAACTCGCTCAGTTTAAAATGTACATATCTCTCACAGAGAGCTGAATTATGGTTGCACATAAAATAGTTGTAGATGGGATCAAATTACATATTAAATATCTGCAACATTAAAAAACCTTGTTACATGAATTTAGTCTCAGTCCAAATAACTCAATGTATCATAGCTGCCATCTTTCATTAACCCGCCCCGCAGCTAAAGCAGAGGTCTGAAACTCCAGTCTTGGATGTGTTCATTGTTTTTGTTTCTCTAAGCCAACTCACCAAAGGGAAACAATTAGGTTGTTGAAAAAAATTGGACAAGAAGCTTATTGATTTTTATTATTGCCCATTCAGGTGTGTTTT
Source organism: Kiunga ballochi (assembly GCA_037177335.1). Taxonomy (NCBI): domain Eukaryota; kingdom Metazoa; phylum Chordata; class Actinopteri; order Atheriniformes; family Pseudomugilidae; genus Kiunga; species Kiunga ballochi. The sequence goes on along the minus strand of JBAMIG010000012.1, from coordinate 12,733,395 downwards.
GACCAGAGGAACAACAAAAACCTGCCAGATCACCGTCCCCAAAGACCAGTTTAAAACCCCTAATCTATAAAACTGTATTTAGCTGTTTCATTGTATTTAGTTGTACTTATGTGTTTGTTCCAATAGAAACCTCCAAATGCATAATAGTCGTGGGTTACAGAGCCATATGAAGTGCCATGGTGGTGGTTGGAAAATAATTTTTGACACAAAAATAATAATTTAATTGTAACAGGATGCTTGCAACTTAACCTGCTACAGTATCACATTTATTAAACTAAATTAACAAGATGGTACAAGCAGCCATTGAATAAAAGTCCAGTATGCTTCAGGATAAATGTACAGATAAGTGAGGGGGACAGAAAGACCATGCAGCTTAAATGTTAGCCATGTTCATGTGTTTTTGGGCTGAAAATGCTGCCTTGTAGAGTAAGGTTGTAATCAGCATGCATTTAATTAGAGAGGACTCGGTGGGCGGCAGAGACTCACCCCACCAAACCTAGAAATAACCGTTTCTCCTAAAACACTGATGTTCTTAGTGCTACATGTTTGCAGCTGTTTTCATTAAGCTCGAGCCAAACTCTTAGTCCGGCAGTGTGCAGAGATCACTTTTTAATGTGAATAAAATGTTCCCAGAAGCATTTGTGTGAGTTGATCTTTCATCCTTCTTAAGTGAATCGTCTTTGGGTTCCTTCATCACTTCTCAAAATGTGGAGTCAGACATCCTGAATGATTTCTGAACAAATTGAGAAGGCTGAAGATCAGAATGGAGGAGGAGAGGGGGAGATTAGGGGGCAGGGCATCAGCTTGCACTGAGGAGGTTTCCCAGTGCTAAGGGGGGAAAACATCTATAACTCCACTGGCAGAGTGAAGGCTTGGAAAGTCACTCTCCCTTTCCTCTTGTTCCTCCATATCTCCCTTTTCTCCTGTAGCTATCTGCGCTGCATCAGATTTTCTGGAAAACTAAACGTAGGGAAAGACGCTCTGTGAGTATTTAACTTCATTGTTATAAATACAGTTTTTTATGGAGCCAATTTTTTTGGTTGCTTCAAATCTAAACACTTTTTTTTTCTTATTTGTAGCAACAGTATAGCTGATTATCCCAGTATATGTGAGTCTAATGTTACTTTTATAAATGAATTCAAGATTTATGGATTCAGATTGCAATAAAGCTAATTAGCTAATTATGGGATGTTTTTCAGCCTAAGAGTTATTTTGATTGTATCTCTTAAATATAACAACTTTTTGATCTCTGAATCTTTTGCAATGCATTTCCCTCGTTGGTATGACTGTTTCATTCTTCACTTGTAACTGAACTGGTTTAGCTTTTACCCATTTCGTACTGGAAAAAGTAAACAAGGCAAAACAGGAGAATGAATGGATTTATTTTATACTTTTTAAAAATAAAGATAAAACTTTTGAAATGTGTTTGTGGGAAAAACATATTCCAGATGTTGCTTTTCATTAAACTCTTAGGGGTGTCTTTTGTTTAAATGCTTTGGGGGTGTGTACGTGTACAGTTTGGCACAATATTTCCCAACATCCTATTTTAAATAATGAAATCATTTAGACTCATTTACTTGTCTCCATGGATGCAATTAATTACAGACTCTATTTTGTTCCTAGCTTTAAAACCTTTCAATTTGTCTGCCATAATAACCAGATCCTGTCTTGTGTCAGGTAAACATGAGATATTACTTCCATACTATGAGAGTTTTGGTGGATATTTGATATAAAGTTAATTTAAGCATGAATGAGCTCGCTTTATGGTTTGGTCTGGGCTGTGTTCTGCTGATTCGGCCAATTTAAACTAAACTAGGTGGATGCTGTAGCTCAGGTGGAAGGTTGGAAGTTCAAGTGTCCTTGGGAAAGACACTGAACCCCAACTACCTCCTCGATGTTCTTATTGGAGTGTGTGCTTTTACACTACCATATAGTGTAAAGTGCTGTGAGTGGTCTACAAGACTGGAAGTGCTATTGAGTACATTTTACCTTTAGATTGTTGTATTGCATGTGATCTAACAAAGAATAAATACGATTCAGCAGAATAATCACAAAAGACTGTGACTTTATTTTTGTACCCAAAATAGTCCAGGTGAGAATAGTTTAAGATTGACTAAACATCTGTTTGCTATATAACAGGACTTTTTATCGTGACATTTAACTGTGATGTAATTTATTTGACACAAATACTTCAATAATCCCAGAGAGAAATTGCAACCTTGTGTGATGTAATGCATCTCTTCTAATATTGGGAAAATAATTTTTATCTTAAAGCAAATAAAACACTTCTGTGATCTTTGGACTACTGATCAAATGTAGGATAAACAAGATGGTGCAGTTATGCTTAAAAAAAAAGCAAGATGGTCTAACCACACATTTTTAAGAGGTTGAATTGAGTTGAGTTTGAACAAAGTAAATTATGATGCCATCCATCTGTCTTTACCCTCAATAGGGTCACAGGGGGGCTGGAGCCAATCCCAGCTAACATCAGGCGAGAGGCGGGTACACCCTGGACAGGTCGCCAGTCCATCACAGGACCAACACACACAGACAAACAACCATTAACACTCCCACTCACTCCTATGGGAAATTTAGAATCTCCAATCAGCCTATCCCCAAGGTGCATGTCTTTGGACTGTGGGAGGAAGAGTAGAATAATACATAAAAACATTAAGCATTCAGTGTGGAAGCACATTGCTAGCTTTCTGACTTATCAAATTATAAACTTCCATGAAAAGAGAGGTGTATGTGTGTGTGTAGATTCTGTGTGTGTTACTCATGACGGGTAATGACGGCTCCATGGTGTAAAACAGTACTGGAAATGTAAATTTAGATGTAATTACATGCATTTGAAGGGCAGTGTTGTCCTATAGCTGTACATGCATAGATGGAGACCCAGCCCACCATGCGGTCCAACAGAATTCCTACTGTATGGTCGACCACACAAGGAGTGGAGGATTCACACTGTGCAGTGTAAAACTGCAGATGCTGATTAGAAGCTTGTCTTTACGGCTTGATGATGCAAAATTACACAGAATCCCAGGAGTTAAACAGATCTGCAATGCAGCAGATGCACCAGTTGCCGTTTTCTGTAAGAAGATAAAATGTGTTGCACTGGGTTGTATAGTGCAGATTTCAATGGAAGGAGAACCATCCCCATCAAGTCTGTGCTGCTGTAGGCGGGTGCACAGCGGTTGCTGCCCAGTGTAAATATAGAGGCCACAGCCGCAGGTCTCCCACGCCTCTGTGCTCCTCGTGGAATATAGTTTCCTCCTGGCTTTGGTGTGGTGGATGGGTGGCCTCCCTCTACTTTACAAATTATAAGGCCTTCAGGAGCAAACTCGCTGTCTCCACCCCAAATAAGTAATGGCTACTGGGGTGTTTGCTAAAATAGATCTGATGCAAGACAGGGAGAGGCAGAAAACCAAGAAAAACCCGAATCAAGAAGAGGAAAGGAGTTACATTTGAGTTTTCTTTGGATAAATATTTAGTGAGAACCAGGAGCTCAGTAGCATCTTGACTCAAAGGTGGCAGAATCCTCCAACTAGTCTCCCTGCAGCAGAGGATTCATCATTGCTAAGGCTGCTGCTTGATTGAGAAAAAACCCACCAGGATATAATGCCTTTGAAAGCAAACTTTCTCATAATTAATATCACTTTGTGAAAATAAATTAAATAGACTTGACCTATAAATTGGGAAACTGTGAAACCTGCATATGCAGCATAATTTCCCTTTTGAGGTAAAGCAAATTTTAATATCTCTTCTGTTAATAATGACCCTACACGCTGTTTTTTATGCAATCACTTGCATAAACTTGTTCTTAAAACTGTGATACGGTTATTTAAAGGTCATCCAGCTACTTTGCTTTCCTAATTTACAACCCTGTTTCGTTGTTGTTGCAGGATAACCAGTGAGGATGAAGGCACACTTGGTTTTCCATGTCGCCTGTGTGACTCTGCTTTGGCTGTGCTACCGTGTTCAAGCTTCTCCCTTGTTCTACAACATATCCATGGATGGCAGCGGGGATGAAGCTGAGCTGGAGCTCCTTATCCCAGTATCTTTCTCCACTAGAGCACCAGTTCATAATACTGTTATTACTGAGCCTCCCAATCCCACCAACTCCATCACCACCACCATCACAAACACCATCACCACCACCATGATCCGCTTGAAGGACTTCGTCCTGACCAGAGTGGTGGACTTCCTACAGGAGAACCTGCTCATCATCATAGTTGTGACTTCTCTTCTCATTGTTATGGTGTTCATAATCTGCTGTGCCTCTGCTATGAGTCACAAACGCAAGCTGGAGGCTTACAAGCCACCTCCTAAACAACCCAGGAAGTATGCGGGCAAAAAAGGGCGCAAGGATTCCAGTGACCTTCAGGAGAGGCCACATGCTGTGGATCACGTCAAGAGGGTCCAGATTCAGAGCGTGTCCTCCTCCCCTAAGTACCTGCGCATGCCCTCAAAGGCTCTGGTGGGAGAGAAGGGGCGGGATGTCAAGTCGTCACCCCGACAGGAGGTCAGAAAGGTCAGAGATGCAGAGGAAGCAGAAAAGCGAAGAGAGGAATCTAAATTTAAGGAGCAGGTGAAGCACAAGGAGGAGGTGCAGCAGAGCTTCAGCCCCAGCAGCAGCTCCAGTCAGCCAGTCTGCACCTGCCATCTGAAAAAAGCCCACCACTAGGGCATGATCTGAGCCAAATGGGTCAAAATGTCTCAAAGAAATGTTTAAGTGAAGTCTTCCCTGCTTAAGAACATCCATGGTGAAAATATTGTAATCTAAACGACAACTAAAAAAAACAACGGATGACAGAAAATGGGGTGTAAATCACCAGTTTGATCCCAATAATGCAATTTAATTAGTAGTGACTTAATGTTTGAGAATATCCCATATTTAGTCACGGTTTGATTTCAATTAGATTTGATCTTGGATCATCCAACTTATGTAAAACTGTATCACAGATCAAACACAGTTATTTCCATCCATATCATAATCACAAAAGCAACTATGCTCCTTGGCTCAAGAGTCCAAATTAATTAATTTAAATAAAAACAAGTTTCCTCGAGGGACGAAAATAAAAAAACGACTTGCTGGGGAAACTCAAAATCCAGCTATTTTCAGGATAAAAGTTGACAATCATTATTGGCCATTGTATCTATTTTTGAATATTTACATTTAGATCGATGTGATATATCATTGAATTGTTCCACCACTGATAGAAAGCAATCTTCAATTGTGTTTAAGACTATAATAAGAATTAGTTTGGTTGGTCAAGATGATTAACTTCCTTAAAAAAAAACGCAGCTTAACATGAAGGTAAAGAGTATGCAGGATGTTTATCTCAACAAGCTTGTGAGAAGTTTTTAGGATTGCTGTACAGAAAGGAAATTTATGGATAGACATGAGGGTGTGGGTGGTGATCCGTTGTATGTGCATTGACATGTGTGTGTGTGTACAGTACTGTACTGCACACTGGCTACTATAGTATGATATAACAGTAATAGTGTGCTTCCCACAACCTTTTGAAATGTTATCATTAATCTGCAAAAGTGGAAGATCTTTCTATATGATTCTGTCTTTAAAGGGCTCGGTGGTCCGTTTGTACCAGTCTGTCACTCACATGTTGTGTATCAGTGGTTTATCATCCACTGCAAACATAACGCCACTGTGCCACTGAGGCTGTGTCACTTCACTGTGAGAGAAGTTTTACATTAGTAAACATAGCCAAAAGTGCTAATATTGAATACAACAGGCAGTGTTTTTCTTTGTTTTTACCCCCCAGATGCTGAACTCCTCCAGCAGAGACCTCTCTGTGTCCTGCTGTACTGTTTTTCAATCAGCTGTAACTTTTGTATACCTGATTCATCCATTTAACAGCAAAATATTTGGGGTTGCAACTTAAGCAAAGTAAAATGCCAGTGAACCATACTTGATAAGTCACTTTTTAAAACTATATTTACTTTAATATTTACTGTTTTTCATACTGTTATTACAAGTTTCTATTTCATTTTATTAGAACGAGATTCACTAAACTAAAAGTCTGATTTTTTTTTATTTACATATTTATTAGGTTGATGATTCTGATTTGTCTTCAGCTGTGAGATCATTAACAGAAGATATAAAATGCTGCGACTGAGAAGTTTTTTTATTAAGTAATACACATGTGATAATTTCAGCTTTTAATCTTAATGAGTCCAACTCAGTCAAGGACAGCATGATGGCAGGTTTAAGCATAAAAATCCAAACCTTCATATATGAAACTCTTCACCATCTCTTTACTCATGGTAGTAACTATTAACATCCCTGTGCTGTTTGTAAGTTTTAAGTATTTTATTTTCTCCATTTTTAAATACTCCACCATGTTGAACCTCAGTTTATCATTAGATGTTGCTTCCTCTGTGACAGCTATGTTTACAAAAAAAGACAGTTTTGATTTTCTTGTGTTTAATAAAACGTATACATAGATGTTTCTGTCTTTACTGTGAACACTGCGGGGAAATGGCGGAACGATGCCAAACTAAACACGAACACAGCCCTGAGGAAACCTAAAATTAGGAAGTTCCAAAAATGAATGAAGGATGCTCTCTACATGCACATTATGCTCTTCTGAACATCTGTAATTTTGTGCAGCGTATGTTCAAAAAGCATGGCTGACTATTTTAAGGTAATTGCTAAACTATGAGATGCACAGTATCTTCTCTGTGATAACGCTTCGGCTCTCCTTTAATTCAATAACTCCTTCACATTTTCTCTGCTGACGTTGCTGAAAGGATCACTTCCTAAAGAAGAACAGAGGAAGGTACTGGAGCCTGGACAGGATAAGAAGCCCTTTGTCCTTGCTGGCAACTCTACAAGGTTTTTCTTTAAACTATTTCAACGACTGTAAACCACATTTGCTGCAGAACAAAAGCTTATCTGTACAAACCTTCCAGACACTGATTTGTTCCAGTTAAACCTAAAACAATAAGTGACTTTTAAACTGCATTATTTGAACAAGTGATTAAAACAGCTCTCGTTTGACAAAGTATTGATTTATCCTCTTATTCCTCTTTCAACAAATCTCTCTTTCATTATGATAAAAGGTGCATAAACCTTCCTTTAATACATTTGTCTATTGTTAATTAAATTATGTCAAGACAAATATTTTTTTCTAATATTTTTATCCTGAGCAAGTCCGCATGTCAAAGATCAGACATGACAACAAACCAAGTTCAAGAGAAACATGGCAGCTGAAACGTGAGCTCTGACAGAACCTCCTGCAGCTCACATTTCCCGCTCTTTTGTCAGTGAGACACTAAATAATTTGAGAAAATACTACCTCGTTACTTTCACTCTTCCTAACAGGTGAGAGGAAGACTCTACCTTCCAGCAGCACGCTTTCATTTACAGGACCAGTTCCTCACAGCCATTTATTTAAACCTAAAGGGAAAAAACCTTGAGCTTCAGCTAAAAGCAAGCAGGAGATCGCCCTAAAAACAAACAAAAAAAGCCTCGTAGTAAACTTTAAAATATTCACTCTTTTTCTTCCACTGAATAACAATAGGGCCTCTCAATCATTGTGGATGGTGAAGAGTACCTAGAATAGGTAATACAGCACCTTAAGGTGAACATTAAAGTTTGATGAGCATCAGCTTGGAATTCTGATCAGCAGCGGTTATCTTTAGAGAAAGTGGATCACGTAAAGACCACGGAGACACAGACCTGCCCATCTCTACAGGAGAGCGGGTAACACAGGAGCAGAAGAATGGTAAGTCTTTATTAGGAACTTCCTCATTACATCTGCCATGTTGTACAAAAATCTAAAGTTTTGGTCAACATAAAACTTTTCTGCTTGTTTTTTCATATACATGACAAATATCGTCTGTACTTACTGACAGGAGAGGGTGTTAATGGGTGCACTGGGTATAAATATGGATTTAAACTGGATATAAAACAGTAATCGAGTTGTTGTGACAGCTGTTTGTTTCTGGTTATTCCAAACTCTTCATTACACAAGTTCCTTAACAGTGGAGGAAGGAAGGGGGGGTTGGATTTCCACCCCTATTAGTGATGGGATGGAAATCTTCTGTTATATTAAATGCAGACAACAATCTCCTGATTACCGGATTAATGTTTTTTTTTCTTCTAAAAATAGTTTTGAAGCTGGAGAAACGTCCTGTTTTGCAGAATGAAATGATCACTTATAACCATTGCTTTTTAAAGCTGGACATCCTCTTCTAATGAAGTGATGTGCCGGATCATTTTCTGGCTCTGTTTTCCTGGATCTGTCTAATATGCTTCTCTCTCTTCTTGTTATACTTCACAGTGAGTCATGCTTTGCTGCAGATGTGATGCCTTCCTCGCTCTCTACATCTGCCTTCTAGCTTGCCTTGCAATGTCTCCCTGTCCCCCAGGCTGCTGCTGTACTCATCCAGGATTTCTGGTTCTATGTGAGTCTCTGGGTCTGAGGTCACTCCCCCGCTCTGTCCCTCTCAGCACCTCTGCTCTGTCTGTGGCAAGAAACCAGCTTTGTAATGTGGACCACCTGCTCTGGCACTTCTCCGACCTACAGGAGCTCAGCCTGAGTCACAACCTGCTGGCTCGCTTCCCTCGCGGCCTGCCTCCAAGCCTAGAGTCCCTGCTGCTGCAGGAGAACCGCATCACTTATATTACCTCAGGGGCCTTGAGACAGCTGAGAAACCTAACCCGCCTAGATTTGGAGGATAACCACATTCGTGTCATCCAGCCTGGGGCTCTGCTGAGTCTCAATAAGCTGCAGGTCCTGACACTGAAAGGGAACAAGTTAACAACCCTCCCCCTGAATCTTCCTCCATCGCTCACACATTTGGACCTCTCAGGAAACTGCATCTCTTCGTTGGATCTGCCCTCGCTGTCTGCCTTGGTTAACCTGCAGGACCTGAGGATCAACAGCAATTGCCTGCGCTGGATTCCAGAAAACACCTTTGACAGCCTCCCTCGCCTCAGATCTGTAGACCTCACCAACAATCTATGGGTTTGTGAATGCAACATTTTGTACCTGTACCACTGGCTCTTGAGTGGCAGACTGAAGATGGCTACGGACCTGGTATGTAAAGAACCTGACCATCTCGCTCAACGTCTGCTTCTGAACCTTTCTGTTTTGGCGATTTGTCCTCATGTCCTGAAGCCACATGAGAGGACATACCAACTCAATCGCAACTCTACATTAACAATGAAGCCATTTGGACAAATTTCATCATCTGCAAACAATGATTTAGGAGATGGGTTTCAGAAAATAAAAAAAACTATTGTTTGTCCTCATAACATTCAAAGTCTTCCTAAGATGCGTGTCTTGCATTACTCTTTAGAGACTCTCACCTATGAAGAGTGTTTATTCCTAAATAAAACCCAACCAGACAGCCCATCCCATTTAAAAACTACTACTTCTATCCCAGAGGAACATGGATGCAGAGAAAATATGACTGCTGTGAACCCTCAGATTAATGTCACCTCTGCTGAGTGGACAGAAGCTTGGCTGTCCACAAACAGAGATAACCTCTCACCTACTGTAGACCCACATGTTTTCACTCAGAAATCTGCAGTGATCATCTCTCTGCTTGCAGTGTTGTGCGTACTAACAGCTTTCCTAATGCTGGCCGTGCTTGTTGTCCTGAAAAAGATTCTCATGCGCCAGCAGAGGGTGGCCCCAGCTGATGCTGGACCCAGTAGATGACAACAGCACACACCGACAAGGGTTTGAATCCTTTAATTCAATAAGCATACCGTTTTATACAGGTTTCTATATAGTTTTTATATACTGAGGTGTTTTATATAAATCAAGACAAATCCAAACTCTAAGCCCAACACCCCCCTTCCTCTTTAAATTAATCCATCACTCTTTTAAAATCTCCTTTTTTTGTGTGTAAAAGATAACTGGAAAGGAAACATGTTTCACTTTCTTGTTAAAAATAAAGGATCAGTTATTTGCATCCACCGTGTGAAATATGCTGATGATCTGAACTTGAATGACCCCAGACATTAACCTCTGGCACCTGAAGCCTGTGTAAAGTATGCAACTATCAGATCTCCCTGAAACACACGAATTGATGTATAAACACGTCTTTTGCACTTCACTTTGCAGCTGACACACTTTTTGTTAACAGAGACCTTAATGGATTGTAAATATCTCAGTTGCTGGCTTTGGCCCGGTCCTCCTCCTTGTCCTGTTGCTTCAGTCGATAGTCTGAAAGAGCTGCTTTTATGGCATCTTCTGCAAGCACTGCGAACAACAACAAAAAAAAAACAAGATACAGGGTTGTTATTAATTATTCACTATGAGTGAACTATGACTTCTCTACATAAAAATTTATTCCATCTCCCTTTGGAGGGTGAATGGTGGAAACAGACCCCACTCATACCAAAGGGGTTAAAAATTGTTGCTTATTAGAGAAGTAAGACAACATACTTAAACACTGACACTTTAACAAACAAGTGTCAAAAACACTAAAGTTGCTCTTTAAAGCATTACTTTATTTTGATTACATTTACAACGTATTACTCATCATCTATTCATGTATAGGAAAAAAAAAACTAGCAACACATTGCTTGAACTTACTGGAGCAATGAAGCTTGACTGGAGGAAGGGAGAGTTCTTTGGCAATGTCTGTGTTCTTGATCTTCAGAGCTTCATCAATCTGCAGTATGAAAGCAAATTAAACAGACCCTCATAAACAAGCAAATATAATAATCAATCCAAAGTCTGTTTGTTTGATTTTTTTACTTTGCACTCACAGTTAACTTACCGACTTTCCTTTTACCCACTCAGTAGCTAGAGAGCTGGAGGCAATGGCAGATCCGCAGCCAAATGTTTTGAATTTTGCATCCACTATTTTACCCTTTTCATCCACTTGGATCTACACACACCATACACATAAATATTCTGTCAACTATCTGGACGTGTAAAGCTTTTACAGCAGTTTTAATCTATGGTTGTTGACTTCCAACTAGCTTACCTGAAGTTTCATAACATCACCGCAGGCTGGTGCACCCACCAATCCAGTACCCACATTCTTGTTGTCCTTGTCCAGTGAACCAACATTTCTTGGGTTTTCATAATGATCCACCACCTTTGAGATAATTAAATAAATTAATTATTTTAAAATTATGCAGGCTATCGTACCGTCTTTGATAAGCTAAAAGAACAGCTCCACTTCTGGCAGATCTCACAATGCTAATTGTGCTCAGGGATAACGTGGGCTTGTTGCAAAAACAGTTTCAATATATTTTAGTTTTATTTTATTTAGTTAATTACCTTTTTGTGATACGAACAAAGTGCATTCACCTCCGGTCTCAGGAATCGTCTTGTGAATAATAACAGCAAGGACGCTGAGTTTTGTAAGGGAATCGTCGCCATGTTTTGACAACGACTACAACCGGAAGTTACAGAGGGAGCATGCGCGAAGGCAACCACTTTTTGTTGACAACTGAAGAGTTTCCTGTGAAAGGAGCCCCCACTATCGGTTAATATTAGTCACTACACCCTCTGAGTAAATGAGAAACCGTGTGAACACGCCCCCGCCTCTTCGCATTAGTGGTTGTTACCAGGCAGATAGTATTTCCAACATGGCAGCGCCGAGTAACGCAGAGCAAACGCAGTTGCAAGATATGGAAGAAGAAGAAGCAGGAATGGAAGAGAGAGAAATGGAATCGGACGAAGACGATGAGGAAGGCATGGGTGTTGAAAATTCCGACGACGACGATGACGATTCCTCGGAGGATGGGAAAGAAAACGAAGCCGAAATCCAGCGTTTGGAGGAGCAAGTAATTACCCAACAATCAGCCCTGTCAAGCTTGGTTAAACCCACGTTAGCGAAGTAGCTATTGGGAATGAATGGGTGGTAATACACTGAGCTAAAAGTTTGCTAGTTTAAGATCGCCATCTGCTTAATTCCGTTTTTTAAGAAATTTTGGGAAGCTGTGATAGCGACTGTCAAGTAAAACACTTAAATTATGGCACATTACACGACGTCATTCACACAGCCATCGTGATTAGCTCTTGCTAAGTTGTGATGCTAACGGCTTGTCTGGCGTCACGCGCCTTTTTGTACTACAACCAATCTTCATGGCTTCACAGTTTTAAGTAAAATCAGATGGAACAGTTGTAAATTGAAATAGTATATTAGTTTAATTGAGTCTTGTGTGTAACTTCCAAACGTTTTTCATCACATCTTATTTCACAATTAAATCTTGTGTATTGGTGAGACGTAACTTTCCTGCAACGCTCCCTATGATACGTTTAGTAATAGTAGAACTATTTATTTGGAAGCTATAGTATGTAATAAAGATGTACTTGAATGATAGTTACATAATTGTCTATTTAAAAAATCATAATAATGACAAGTATGTGGAGTTATTCATGTATCAAATGTAATCTTTGGCTGTTGTGTGTGTGTGTGTGTGTGTGTGTGTATGTGTGTGTGTGCGAGAGAGAGAGAGATAGTGTTATAATAAATAACTGTTGATCAGAGATATCTATTGGTTAACCTTTAACATTCAAAAATATA
>JBAMIG010000012.1:12696078-12720502 GCA_037177335.1 Kiunga ballochi | reverse complement strand
GAGAGAGAGATAGTGTTATAATAAATAACTGTTGATCAGAGATATCTATTGGTTAACCTTTAACATTCAAAAATATAGAAACAAAGATTTATTGGCAGGATGTAGTTTGTCGAGGGTTCCTCTTAAAAATATAGTTTTTAGGACGTTGTGTGCTTTGCTGAACAAAGAGGGGAAAAGGACAAATGTTAAATGTGCATTTCTTTTATTTTAGTTCTTCTCTCAGAAATTGCAGTAAATGTAACTTATTGCATGAATAATCAAAACAAATTTTTCTTAACAGTGTAGAGGTCCTGCAAAGGAGAGTTTAGGCTATTTATATTTTTCTCACATCTAGACAATGATGTACACATTTATACACAGTACATAAGATGTTAACATCTGGTGTCATAAAGGTAGTGTTTGACTGAAGCAATAGATAATTTATTATTAGAGAATTTGTTCTTTCAAATATATTGATTGCATTGCCAACCTGTCACTTCCATGCGCATTGTTTTCAGCTGTCGATCAATGCCTTCGACTACAACTGCCACGTGGATCTTATCAAACTGCTTAAGCAGGAGGGAGAACTTCTCCGTTTGCGAAAGGCAAGGCAGAAGATGAGTGAGCTTTTCCCTCTCACTGAAGGTTCGTTCATGTCTAATACAGTTAGTAAGGTAGCAGCTTTTGTCTGTTTGCAACTGGAAAATAAAAATTAAAATCTTTCAGAGATATGGCTGGACTGGCTTAAGGATGAGATCCGTCTGACAGAGGATGAGTCAAACCGGGAGAAAGTATACGAGCTTTTTGAGAGGGCAGTAAAAGACTACATCTGTAAGTGGACCGTCCCACTGCGAGTCCCTTTGAACTCATGTTCAGTTATTGGGATGTAAAATATCTGTCTCTTTTTTCAGGCCCAGAAATCTGGCTCGAATACGCTCAATACTCAATAGGTGGCATGGGCTCACCAGGTGGGATAGACAAGGTGAGAGCTGTCTTTGAGAGGGCAGTGACGGCCGTGGGGCTTCACATGACCAAGGGACAGACCTTGTGGGAGGCATACAGAGAGTTTGAGAACGCTATTCTATCCACAGTGCAGGTTTGTGTTTCTGTCATTGGGAGACCTCTTCTCATTGGTCAGTCATGCTCATTTTATTACATCTTTGTTGTCCTTTGCAAAAAGTTTTTTTTTAAAAGAAACGAGCTGTTAGATTAAAATAATTAGCAGAATCATGGAAACATATATGTAGTTACTTGGCCACAGCATGTTTGAATAAAAAATCCTACAAATTTCAGAACAAATCTAAATGTTGTATAAGCTGAAATTAAATCTTTAGCTTTATGGAATCAGCCAAATTTCAGCATTTTTTTCTTCACTGCTTGTGCTCTCAGCCTCCCCCTGGCAGGATTCCCAGTCATGAGGAGCAGGAGCTGTTGCACACCGAGCTTGAGCGAATCCATACACTGTTTCGCCGACAGCTGGCGGTCCCCTTAATGGGTAAGCACGATGACTTCTCTTTTCCAGATGGATTTCTACTAAAAATGGGCCAGGTTCTATTTGTGAGGCCCCAATGAAAACCCACAAATCACACCATTAAAGGAAAAAAAGGTCATGGTTCTAATAATGATAAATAAGAAAATGTGGCATTTTGAGAGAAAGTGGGAGGGTGTTGATGTGAATTTTTAAATGCCATGTTTTGGTAATCTGTGCCATGCCAGATAGCTCACAGGAGAGTTGCTTTATTTACTTTAAAAGCTCTGCTGAATGGATCAACATGTTTGAAACCATTTCTTATGTGTACATCTCTATTGTAGTCCTGTAAATATGGGTCAGATTAATACATTGTTGCAGTGCCAAAGGGAAGGCCTTTTTCAGTGCTACTCTGATAGTTTGATATGTAAAACTGGTCAAGTTAATTTTCAACTCTGCTGTTTCATAGAGATGGAAACCACATATGCAGAGTATGAAGAGTGGGCTGAACATGGCGTTCCAGAAACAGTCAAACATCTGTACCAAAAGGCTTTGCAGCAGATGGAGAAGTGCAAACCATTCGAAGAGGCACTGGTACCTGTTTTGAAATCCTATCTAATTAATTTACCCTCTTCAATGACTCTTTATAATGTGCATGAATTTAGTAATACATCCTGTCTGCTTGCCCTTTTCTTGCCACAGCTGGTAGCAGAACCTCCTAAACTGGCCGAATATCAGGCTCTCATCGACTTTGAGCTAAAGGAGGGTGACCCAGCAAGGATCCAGATAACCTTTGAGCGGGCTCTGGCGGAAAACTGCTTGGTTCCAGATATGTGGGCAAAATACACCACATATCTTGTGAGTATTGGTCGTGTTTGGCACGGTGCTGTCTTCCAGTCAGACTTACAATCTTTTTTTTCTATTGAGAAGAAATTTCTTTTACAATTATCTCCCAGTAGTTTCTAAAGCTTGGCAGGTTGGCCGTCTTTATTTAAATGGCCGTTGAATGGAAATAATAAAAGCTTAACAACGTCCTGTTGTGAGAACTTTTACGTATTTTTGACTTTTTCTTTTCCAGTAGACATTGTTGGTTGATGGGAATACGTGTTTATAAAGCTTTTTTTTTTTACATCATAAGTGAGAAATGACATGCAGTTTAAAATACTTCATGCATGTTATCAGCTGGTGTTTTTTGGCTCTGCAGGATCGTCAGCTGAAGATCAAGGACTTGGTCCTTTCCACTCACGAGCGTGCTGTCAGGAACTGTCCCTGGACCATGAGTCTGTGGAAGAACTACCTGTTGGCTCTGGAGAGGCACGGAGATGAGCATGACACGTTATCGGGTAACGGCTAAAGGACAACTGCTGCTGTTTACTTCAAGTGTTTTTCCTGCAGTGTGTGGTGGACATTACTCCTTTCCCTGATAACCACACGTGTTTTATTTTTATTCTTGTTTCGCATCAGATGTTTTTGAGAAGGCGCTGAATGCTGGCTTCATTCAAGCAACAGATTATGTGGAAATTTGGCAGGCATACCTCGATTATCTGAGGAGGCGTGTAGATTTCAGTAAAGGTGAGATGGATGCAGTTTCTGATTTCTTTTTGTTTTGTTTTAAATATTAAACAAATGTGTGTTTTTCTGTTCAAAGAGTCAAGCAAAGAGTTAGAAGAGTTGCGAGGAGCCTTTTCTCGATCTCTAGACTACATGAAACAAGACGTTGAAGAAAGTGGGTGGATTTCTCTTCGAGTTTATTGTTGGGGGTGTCTGGGTTTGGTTTTCATACTTATTGTCTTGTTAAACTGCAGGGTTTGGAGAAAGTGGAGATCCTTCTTGTGTCATCATGCAGATTTGGGCAAGGATAGAGGTAAGCATGTTTACCATAATGAAATATATCAAACATATCTGTTCTAGTGAGCTTTAGATGTTGTTTACCATCCAGGCCCTCCACTGCAAGAACATGCAGAAAGCAAGAGAGCTGTGGGATAATATCATGACAAAAGGAAACGCCAAATACGCCAACATGTGGTTGGAATACTACAACCTTGAAAGGTCTGTCTGCCCATCTCTGAAGGAGAAACATTAGTTCAGGTGAAGTTCACGTGAGACCAATCTAAAAGTCATTTTCTTGTTCTTATTTTTTTTATCCATAGATCTTATGGAGATCCTGCTCACTGTCGAAAGGCTCTCCACAGAGCAGTACAGTGCACTTCAGACTACCCAGAACACGTCTGTGAAGTCCTGCTCACCTTTGAGAGGGTGGAAGGTAACTCATCAAAAAGTTGCAGATGGACATAGTGATAAATATGTAAATACTTTGAGTTAAAAATGTGTTTTTGCTTTTTTTTTTTTTCTCTCTCCACCCCCCAAGAACCTAGTGGTCCATGCAAAGAGTCAGCAGCCATTTAATTATTAAAATGAATGAAGAGTAGTATTTCTTTTCCCTCATCTCAGTTTGTATTTTTTCTTTTCAAACATTTATTTGTTGAGATTTTCTTATAAGAACCAAAAAAAAAAAATAGATTACACAACACGTGCAAAGCACACACACACACAAGTTAATCAGTGTTTATCATCATCCAACCATCTACAGGAATATTATTCTTCTACAGAAACAGTCCACATTGTATTAAACATGTACAGTCTGTTCTTTACTGCATAGCCAGTGTGTACAGGAAACATCCCATTCCCATGATGTTGGAATATTTCTGATTATCATCATTAACATTTTATCAAAAACTTCTCTGCCTTCATGCAGGTTCTTTAGAGGATTGGGATGCAGCAGTGCAGAAGACAGAGACACGGCTAAACAGGATTAACGAGCAGCGAACAAAGGTAGAGGCTACATCAGCAGCGTGCTGGCCAGGTCTACCGTTTAGCTACATTTAGCTAACTGTGACTTTATTCTGCCTGTATGTTAGGCAGCTGAGAAGGAGGCCAACATAGCTCGCCACGAGGAGGAGAGAGTCGAGCGGCGGCGGAAAGCCAAGGCCGAAAAGAAGACTCAGAAAAAGGGAACTCGAGGTGGAGAGAAGAGGAAAGCTGAGGACGATGAATGCAACAATGAATGGAATGAGGAATTTGGTAAATAGGAAAAAAAAGGTTTTCCTACTTAGACGAAATTTATTTCTACAATTTCTAACTCTGCCCCCTCCTTTTTTATGTTGCATAACAAGCTCCTAAAAGGTACAGAAGAAATGCGGACAACACCACAGATGAGCACATGGAGACCGAGGCTGGACTCTTTGGACGGAACACGTCTCCTGGACATAAAGCCGCTACGTCTGGCACCCGAAAAGCAGCGGTCGCTACGCAGAGGCAGAATGACGACAAGCCAGAGCTACGCGATGACAGCACCAGTGTGTTCATCAGCAATCTGAATTACACCTTGAAAGAGCCAGAGGCAAAGCTAAGGACGCTGTTTGAGACCTGCGGTCCTATCCAACAAATCCGTCCGGTCTTCAGCAACAAAGGAACCTTCAGAGGTTACTGCTACGTTCAGTTTGAATCTCCAGTATCGGTCTCTGAAGCCCTGAAGCTGGACAGACAAGAGGTGGAGGGCAGGCCCATGTTTGTCTCACCTTGTGTCGACAAAAACAAAAATCCTGAATTTAAGGTGAGTGGGTAAATAGTATAGTGTGTTTTTTATTGGTTTCTTCTGGAGATTTTAAAAAGTCTTAAGACTCAGATTGACACCTAAACAAATAGCTTCATTCCTGTGTCATGCAAAAATCTACAGAGTGGACATTACTAACTCTAATGTCCTTTCAGGTATTTAAATATAACACATCATTGGAGAAACACAAAATCTTCATCTCTGGGCTGCCTTTCTCCTGCACTAAAGAGCAGCTAAAGGAAATCTGCAACACTCATGGCACCGTTAAAGATGTTCGTCTCGTTACATATCGCTCAGGAAAACCCAAGGTGAGGCTTTAAGATGAAAGGGTCCAGATATTATGTTTAAATTAGTCCTAAAAAACGTTAATGTTAAGCACTTAGAATATGTCATAGTATGTGTTGTTATTGGTGCATTAACCTCTCGCTATGTGGCTCTGCAGGGTCTGGCATATGTTGAGTTTGCAGATGAAATCCAAGCCTCTCAGGCCGTCATAAAAATGGATGGCATGGATGTGGAAGGCAACAAAATCACTGTTGCTATTAGCAACCCTCCACGTAGAAGCCAAATGGATAATCCTGGTTTCAGCAGGCCAATGGCAGAAATGGCTCGTCAGGTCTACGGCTCGTAAGTAACGTCTGCACTCTGTCAAGATTCTGCCACGCAGCCCATGTAATTCATACAAATAATGCAACAAAAACATGTTTCAGGAGAGGGAGAGGACGCACCCAGCTCTCCTTACTGCCTCGCTCTTTGCACCGTCAGACAACGGCCACAGGAAAAGTGGAGAACGGGACGACGGCTGAGCGAGAGCAGCTGACGAGCAGCGACGTAGCCGGAGAGACGAGACCTTTGTCAAATTCAGACTTTGCCAGGATGCTTCTCAACAAGTGAAAGGAGATGAGCAGAGTTACGACAGCCTTCACACTGAAAGCCATCTTGTGTCCTTACAAAAATGAGTGTTGGTGATTATCCTGTAATTGGTTACCTGATTGTCCCTTTAGTGTCAGTCCCTTCTTCATCATCTGTTCTGCGAGATTGCCTTAATCGCTGTGCAACTGACTTGCATCATAAACATCATGACAGATCTCTCCCCAGTGTGACGGATTGTTTTTGTGGACCATGTTTGAAAGTGGCTGTCGGGATATTTTATATAAAAAGTGTATCATATTTGTTTGTACATATACTGTATCTAAAGTTGTTAGCCCTATGTTTAAAGTCCCCTGCTTTTGTTGTGGATTGTTAAAGGAATCTTATAGATTATTGGGGTCTTTTTGTTTTTTACTGCTCAGAACATCCAAATAGGGGAATGTTGTTTTAAAAAGCTATACGCAGACCTTCAGATAGGGTGTACTATAGTTGTGTGTACATAAAAATGGATGTGATACAGCGCAAGATGTTTGTAAGGACTTTTGTTGTGTAACTTGTATAGAGGTCTGAAGAGACCGTTAAAAAAAACGTAGCTTTTTTTTTTTTTTTAAGGTTTTATGTGGTTAATTAGTTTTCAGCATCTCAAAATCATCTGTTATTCCTCAGTAATTTCCTACGAAGGACATTTTAGGTTTAAGTAGTTTTTTCTGTCAAACTGCTGATGCTGCAGGTAAAGCACTGTTCGGTCCTACAGTTTGTTTCCATGCATACATTTAACTAATTCTGGATCAGTTCAGGAGCAAAACATGCAGCATTTTGCTCTGCTTTCAATTTCAGTAGGATTTGTGTCGCGGTCTAAAAGACTAAGTAGGATTCATACAAAAAGGGTACAGGATAAGTAGTATCCTTAAGTAGGATACTACTGATCCTGTAGAAGTGTGCTTTGGTGGCTAGACACAATTCCTGGCTGGTGTGTTGTTTCTCTTTAGTGCTCTATAAAGTACACTACATAGTCCAACAATCTGGATCAGTTAAATCTTTTCAGCAAAGTTAAAATAAGATGCATCTATAAATATTTGGTCAGTTCTCTGAAACGAGAGATTATCTATGCAGGGGGGGGGGGGTTCAGTCATCAAAGCATATAAATAACATTTATATATACGAATATGTCACCATAGTTATTTAGTTCCTAAAAGCTGGTGTGTATGTGTTTCTCACCGCAGTGCCCTGACCCGGAGGAAATCTACAAATTTCAGTCTTGAGAAATTGTCGATGTTCAGTGTCAAGTTAAAACCTGCAGTGCTGTTTTGTATCATTTATATAGTCAATGCTTTTAATTTGGAATATAGCTAAACAATAAAAGCTATTTTTTGTTCAGTATTAATATGTATTTAGCTGTTTTTAATGTCCCCTTTTCTACCTTTGTGATTTTGGTCCCCACCTCTTTATTTGGTGTCTGTTTAATAAAACCCTGTACATCATAGCTGATAGTTTTTTTTTTCACTGTCAAAAATATACCTGTAAACATGATAAAGTTAAAATTTATTTTAAAATGTAGAAATAAATACATGAAAGTGACTTCCAGTGTTACCAGACATCTTTATCTCATGTTTATGTGCAATGCAGCCAGTGGAAACCATTAGGGTGTCTGATGCAGCATGAATCCTCTTTGCCAGCTGTTTTCACATTGATCTGACATAAAATTATATCCTTTTTGGAAGACTGTTACAAAATAAACAATGTATTTATTTCTATTGTAGAAGTTCATTATTTTTTTACAACAGCAAAAAAAAAAGTCCTACAGTAGTTTATGATCCTCCAATCAGAATAAATTCAGCATGTTAATAAACCAAACTGGCACAGGACAATAATTAGGTAGAAAATAGCCAATTAATTATGTTAGTACCGGAAATAATACTAAGAAATGAGTTTATCCTTGTATGATACAGCCTCATGCTCCCTTTTAACCTTCTTCCAGCTCAGTTATGAACCGGGATGGTCTGTTTGCAGTTGGGGCAGGCCTGGTCCTGACTGGATCCTGGCAACCCCACAGTGTGCTCTGTGGTAGAAATCAGCAACGTGTCCAGTGTTATCTCTGTACATTTGGCTATAAAACGAATAAAGGGTCGTACATCCCCCTCGTTGGCCGTGTCTAGAGCCGTGTAATATTCTGCCCTTTGCTCTTTACGAATTGTAATCGGTGGGTAACTTGCTTGCATGAGCACAAGGTTCATGAGCAGTCGTGATGTGCGTCCATTGCCATCAACAAAAGGGTGAACATACACCAGTTTGTAATGGGCCAGGGCTGCATACTCCACAGGGTGCAGTTGCAGGGCTTCATCAGAGTTGAGCCACTGAACCAGCTCCTGCATGTGTCTCTCCAGATCCTGGGGGTGGGGTGGGATGTGATGACCAACAAACACCTGACTGGTACGCAACCTCCCACCCTCCACAGGGTCCACGTAGCCAAGCACACGCCTGTGAATTTCCAGTATGTCACTAACTGTGATGGCACCTGATCTGGACAACAACGTGGTGTTAATATACTTCATGGCTGCATCTACACCAATAGCTTCATTTTGCTCTTGGAGACTCTTTCCAGGGACTGCATAACGCGTCTCAATGATGTGGCGGATCTCAGACAGTGTGAGTGTGTTGCCCTCAATGGCCACTGTGTGGTAGATGTGGTGGTAGTAGGTTTCCTCCATCACCCGGCGGAGTGCAGAGTTGCCTTTTGGAATGGACATAAGCCTTCGCACTTTGCTATCAATAATGCTGAAGTAACGCTGGTCGATCTCCTCCACCAAAGGAAGAGTTCGATCTCGGCTGACCAGAGCTCTCTCATTACAGGGCGAGATGGCCAATGCCTTTGTGTAGAGGTGGTCTGCCTGGACAACATCTTTCTCCTCTTCCAGAATGGTCCCCAACTCTGTCAGAGCATCCACATAGTCTGGATTCATACTAAGTGCATGTACCAGAAGCTTGTGAGCCTTTTCTCTCTTCCCTATTTTCTTCATCTCCACAGCCTGCTGCAGTGCTGCTTTGGCCTCTAATTCCATCTCTGCAACCAGAACAGGATGAACAGCGTCAACAATACAATGAGAGATCATAAAAAGTTACATAAACAATATTTGCAAAAAGTGGTCCATCACGTAAGAATAAGTTAAAATGTTTGAGATTAGTTATTTTTTACAAATTGTATGCAAGACCAACTTTAAACACCATCTGAAAATTAATGTTATTTAAAAATAAGACAAACATATAGAGTTATACCATGTACTTAAGAACATCCACTGATTTTTGTTGGATTTAGGATAAAAAAAGATACATTTTTAAATATATTAAAAAGTATGTAAAAAAGGTTATTCTAAAAAAAACAGTAAATATTCAGTCTTAGTTAAATATTTGTCCCCAAAAGGGTTCAAACACAAATACTGCCAGGACACTGCAGTCTCATTATATCTGCCCCCAGGTCAGAACATTACCAGCAAGCTCTGGATTTTGGTCACTTTTATTCAAGTGACATCAAAAAAAATCTATTACTAAAACTACCATTCAGACACCATGCAGTCACTGCTATCCTCCTGTAGTGTAGTCCTTATATTTATGATCTCTTGTCAGGTTGCTTTATAAATCTAGCAGTTCTCTAACATATGGCAGTGAGTTCATCAGCAGCAATGTCTGCAGGTTGTACCTTTGCTCGGCTTGGACTTCTGAGGCAATAGATCCAGGGCAGTGAAGGGGACAGTCAGGCTGGTAGACTGCACAACTGGAGTCGGCTCCAAATCCCTCCACAGCTGGCAGCGGAGCTGTGACATGCCCTTTAGAGAGGAACAACACTGGTTCTTGACCCCGATAAGAGCCATCAGCAGTGCCAGCAGAGAGCCGAGTGCAACACACAGCAGCGGACCCCAACCTCCGAGGACACGGCGACCACTGGTGAAACGCCACACCATCACAGCAGCCATAATAATCCCACTTTAAATTCTCCATTATGTGGTGAAGTAGTCCATCTATTACCACCCCGGCCTAGAGAGCTGAAGGGTGGCTAACAGGAGAAAAAACACAGTTATCATGATCATAAGCTGGTAGCACTGTTTTCAAAGTCCTGCCCAGTTACCGTGAACATTTACAATCCGTAAGCTAATCAATATGACCGCATTTAAAAAATAAATAAAAGAAAAAGTTTGGTCTGTTAGCTGAAGCGCTACAACACAGATTACATTTTAACAGCGATTTCTCTTGTCGGCACTGTGTACAAAACATACAGCTCATCGACTTCCTCTTGCTTAACAGATTAATGTTGTTGAATCTTATTGGTCACTGGTGATTTAAAGAGCCACTCCGATTGGTTGACATTGCAGCAAAACACGTAGTAGTTCGTAGCTGTCATTGATTGGGTGTAATGTGGTACGTTGTACCCTCAGTTTAGTCTGTCAGGTAATGTACGCAAAAAAACAATTAAACTAGATGAGTAAAAAAACAACTGACAATAGGTTGGGAGCCTAAGTAAGTAAGTAGGTAAATAAATTCAAAGGATGTCTGATTAGTTTTGAATGAGTTTCTCTAGTTCTGAAATTATTTTTAAGTTTTTATACGTTTATACACAAGTTTATCTTTGTTTAAAAAAAAAAAAAATCATGGTATGCTTCTCCACACACAACCAGTCTGTTAAACTTCTTAAAACTTTGGCATTTAAGGGACGGACTGTCTGGTAATATCATATGCATGCTTCTTACATTACATAATTTCATATGTGAGTTTTATCCTTTGACATGCTCAGCATAATGTCATTGAGATTAGTATTTGAATGAGCAACTCTCTTTGTTAAAACCATGATAAAGTTTGTACATTCTCCTGATTGCCCTTTGCTAAATGACTGATTGTAAATCTGTGACTACTAATGTGAGAGTTTGTCTACACTTTAAGCTGATATCCACCAGATACTCTTCTGGATGACCTGGACTGGTCATCCCCAGTACTGTTTTACAAAGTGAATCTAGACTTCACCAGGCTCCAGAGCAATCTCTTTGTTTAATTCTGACAAGATATATGATCATGCAATGACATGGGAACAAGGTTTTATAAGTTTCAGCTTGCATGCTCATGGTCAGACTCTCTCCAGAGCTCTGCCTGACAGATTTTTCAACTGACTCTCGGGAATTATAATTTCTTTACTCTGTCCCATTTCCTTTGTCTTAATAAACTTATAATCATTTTTCACATTTACAACCAGATTTCTTATTCTTGACAGAGAAGTTTAGCCTCATAGCAGAACAGGAACAACAGGGTCTGCACCATCTGTCGCCCGGGTCTGTTTCAGAAAGGTTTAACAAACTCAAGCAATTAAATCCTGATTGGATCAACTAAGAACTGTCAAACTCTGAGTTTTGGTTTCAGGACAGTTTAGGTTGAGCGCATTCAAGAGTCTGTGAAAAGACTCTACAAACTGAATAAGAGGATAATTTCTTATTTACCTCTTAACAACTTATCAAAATAGTAACACAAATCCTTAGCAAAACAAAAAGTAGCCTCTTTTATTCAACTGGATCCATTAGTCGAATACTTTACTTTTTATATAGTCTCTAAGTATAGCCATTGAAACATGAAATGAATAAAATGAAAAATAGGTTACTTTATTAATCCCAGAGAGAATTTCAAATTTATAGCTGTTTTTTTGCACAGGATTTACAGGATTTTGAATGAAAAGTAATTTAATATAAATATGACTTTAAAAAGGGTCAAATCCTTAATTGCACTTCAAGCCTACTTGAAATAAAGATGTAAAATTATTGTGTTTTGTCTAAATTTAATTTTGATCAATTAATTGTCACTGCATGTGGAGTTTTTGATGACTTTTATCAACAACTGTTGTCTTGGAAATGTCTGTATTCCATGCATCCAATTTATAATATTACTGTGCTCTCTCCATGTGTGACTTAGTGATGGATGACTTATTTAAAAAAATCACCAGGGAGGAAAACCAACCCATAACTTTGCAAAATAATTCATTTAGGCCTATTTAAAAAGAGAGAGAAAAAATAAAATCAGGCTCTTTAAAAAAAGCTTTTTAAGGATAACATGCTGTTGGGTGAAGCAGTGTCGTTTGGTGCTTTCTTTTCTCCCTGTACCCTCCCGTCAGGTCAGGTCTCCAACACACCTGCAGGGAGGAGAGCAAGTGGCGATCTGCGGATCTTGGGAGAGACTCCTCATTCCCTGCACCTGGGCCCGCGACCCGGCCTCCCGCTTTGGGTCCATTTGTTCTAGGTCGGGAACATCCTGTGCCCCAGGAGTCGCTGCACCCATGGATCCCAGAACGGCCGCTGCGCTTCAGACTACTGTTCCCTCCGCCGCGCCAGGATTACGCATCATCCCATCGACCTACCTCTTCATCAGTAGCTTCCTCTAATCTTTCTCACGTGCTACATTCTTCCTGGCTTCCTCTGGGTGCCTCTGTTTTTTTGTGTGTTGGTTTCCCGCGTGCCACACACACCTGGTGTCCATTTGCATGATTGCAGCTGAGAATGTCGTGTTCAGGGGCATATAATGAGCTACATGTAAAGTAAAAGCTGCACACCACTGACTGTAAAAAGCATAAAAACAATCCAATGTTGAGTATAATAAAAAATTAGCTTAAGAACAACTAAGAACTATTTACACATATAAAAAACATGCAAAAAAAAACTAATCAATTTGACCTTATCACACACGCATGCTATTTTTTATAACCAATGAATCAGCCTACTGTAGTGGCTAAAATCAGAATGCCTTTGTAAACTTCAGATAAACAAATATTTATATTAAGGGGTGTGGATTGACACACAGCCTTACACAAGGTTTTTGGTTCATAATATTTATTCAAATATGTGTGGGGACAGGCCTGGAAATGTTTAGAAAGAGACATTAAGTTACTTGTTATATACAGATAATGCCATTTTAATTAACTATTTTATGATGTTTTAATTGTACTTAAGGGCACATTTTAACTGATTAAAACTCGTACAAATTTCAGTGCAAGCAGAAAAATTTTAAACATTGTCTTAGACAATGTAAACCCTAACATTGTGTTGTTAATGTAAAAGGATGTGGCCTCCAAGATGAGGACATTTAGGAGTCCATAGTTACACTTTAGATTGTTAAAATCTACTCTGACATCTGGAGTTTATGAGAACTTGTCAAGTGAACAAATTTATTCAGTTCATCAAACATTTGCCTTTCTATTAATTTGACCCAAACAAATACTTGCTAAAAGTGAAGGAAACATTTCTTTTTCTTTGCCATTGAATTATTCAATCTGTCTCACTGCAGCTGCCTATCACTGGCTGATGATTTCTATTTCCACTTACACTTACTAAGTGAGAATAAAAAGACATGGGATTTGTCTTGTCACAGTGTCATACACGATAAAAGTAAAGGAACCAGCAGCTTTATGACATTTCCATCTGCAATGTTCTTAGAAACAGTAGAGGGCAGCATTGATCTTTTACGGTTCCCTCTCTACCAATGCACAGCAGCTCCAGTCACTACTGCAGAAACTCTCAGCCTAAAAATCAACAAAATTTAAGCCTCTGCCCATCCACTATTTTAACTTCAAACCTGACATTTAAGTCCTGTAATTGATAGGTTAAGCTTAGTGCCATTCTGCAACGTGCATCCTTTATCTATTGGAGCCTTGCAAAAATTACCACCAGCTGTGGACACCATGAGGGTGATGAGGTTTGACTTCTGGCTGTGTGCCAGAACCAGTGTGGTTTTAGCAGATGGGCATGGTAGGCGATCCGCTCTAAATAGCTGTTATTCCTGCACAGCCTGTAACCCTGCAGCAATGCACAGTCACCACAAATATAGCAGGGAAAGTTATGAACAACCCTGTTGATAATATTGTGTGGACCTGGACAGATTTAATGGGTTTGTCTGGAATGGAAAGGTTATGAAATTGTCACTGGACACTGTTTTCACTATAAACTCTGGAGCTGCACACAATATAACAGCACCATGAAGGAAAATAGAGATGCCTATCTAAGAGTGCTCGACCTGCATTATTTCTTTATTCCAGATACAACACATCCACTCTTTTAAAAGTAAAAAAAAAAGGCTTTTGATTAGATTCCCTAGAGTGGCATATTTTACAAAATGTATCTTTTTCCAACAGATTTAGTGGGAGAATTTGTGAAGAAATGGCAAACACGATAATATTAAACTAGCACTTAAAGATTTGAAGATGCATAAATATATATATATATATATATATATATATACATGTAATGTGTTATTAAAATTCATTTTTACAAGTGCTAAGTTATAAATGCCTATAAAAAGAAATGATTGAAAATCAATAGTCCATATAACTGAGCAGCATTTACACAACAGCAATGTGTAGTCAGTGAAAAGCTGTGATGAGTGAAAATTGCTGCTGCCAGCAGATCTGCATTTTGTGTCGCACTAGCCTAAATCAGACTCACTACTATATATTTTATCCACATCACCAGGATATTGTTATTAGTCTTCAGTATGAAAGCAGCTTTCTATCCATAATGCATGAAACCAGGAGCATTTCTAAGGAGCCACTATAGGGACTCAACAGGAATTTGCACACACAGACAACCTTTGTAAGCATTTAGTTTCTGGCCCATTATGAGCAAATGTGTCACCATCAGAAGCATAAGCTACTTGCAGAGCAGTCATAATGACATGCACAGCCTGCCCCAATCAGCACTCAGCGAAATGTTTATCTGTTCAGCTGGAGTGAGTGCTACCTCATGCAGCTTTCACAGCAGCTGTCTACTACATAATACATAACATTATATCATAATACAGCTCAGCCTTTCTGGAGAATGCAAAATTTATTGGAAGTAGTGAAAAATTAGCTTATAAAACTTTTACACCATGATCCTTAAGGGCCTCCATGCATGCATGTTTAAATGGTCTGTGGACCACATTTTATCTAGTACTCTCTTATCTCATATCCTGTCTGCTAAAGCTAGCCATTTATTTTCTTGATTTTAATCAGAATGATGGGGCCACATGAGCTGCAAGTCTGCTATCAGTCCTCTCCTGTCAACAATGGGACATATGATGGATGAATGAGAAGAGCAGAAACAGCTCTAAACTTTTTCTATCTTACCCTCCATATCCCTCCACAACCATATGATTTTCATCAGCAAATTTGGATGTTAACATCTTTCACTGTGTGTCATTGGTTTTAACTTGCAACTTGCTTTACAGTTTCATGTTTAACGTGATATTTTATTTGTTTGACTTGAACTGCTGGGCTTGACTGTCCACAAACTGAAACAGCTGGATGATCTTGTTCATCATTGTAGAGGACGGCTGTCATGTCCGAGAAAATCTGGATAAGTAAATTTTTTTCTAAATCTGAGCAGCAGAAAGAGTTTCTGTCTACACTTCCACCCAGAAGACTTCGGTTTGTTTGCTGTGTGGGATTCTTTGAGTTCACACAGACAAGCATCAAAGCATTTAAATCTTGGTGGCGTCCTCAGTGAAATCAATAAATCTCTCAAATGGCTCATTACTTGAGTCTGTTCCTTTAGGAAGTGAAATGTCTTGGTGACTTTGCAACAGCTGATTTGAAACCACTTTGTTTGATAGTGAGAGTAAATATGGGAGGATGAGAGGGTGTTGTGGGAAAAGGTATGGCGTGAGATGACATCGTCATCATAATTCCACACACATCTGGCAATAACTCACATGGACTACAACCCCTCCCCTTGCGGAAGCAGATAAAAATGCAGGAAAATGTAGTTAAAATCGTGGCAAAATAATGAACACTCCTTTGAAATGTTAGATGCCTCTTATCTTTAATGTATTCTGTCGGCCTTCATCCTCTGCATCAGTGCTGTTGATGATTATGATGCATGGAACATGAAGCTTTCTCATTAATCTCTGAATATTTTGCAGATTTTGCAAAGTAATAGGTTGTTATGGATCAGCATGATATTTTTACTCCAGCTCATGTTAACTTTTAGCACACTTAAGTGATGACCTGTCACAGAAGATTAAAATAACACTCCGTCTTCTAACGTCTCGCTGCAGCTGTGCTTCAAGAGGTAAAAAAAAAAAAATCCATCTGCCCACCTAAAAAAAAAAAAAGGTGACCTGTCAGGGTAGGAAATAAATCCCTCTGGCACAGGCATCAGGCTCTCCTCCCTAGTGGCTCACACTTCCCCATCCCACCTCTGTGGAGCCATCAGTGTGCTTGCCTTTCTGTGTGAGACAAGGCTTTGTTCTGGTTGACAGAGCTGGGTGTCAGAGATCGAGAACATTGTTAGAGAGTCAGAGAGAGAGCCGTGGTGGCTCTCTCTACACTCTCTGAGCGTGGACGGTTCAGCAAGCAGAGATGAGGGGGTTTCAAAATGGATGACAGAATGAAGGAGAGTCTCCACTCAGAGCAGAAACTGACCTCAGCTGTCAGCATCCAAAATGCCCATCTGACTACAAAGTCTGCTCCAAAATGCAAGAGCCACAGTTTCATTGGCAATACGACAAGTTGTGCTACAAGACAGTTTAAGTGAGGTCAGGGTATCTTTTACTCCTCAGGTGACAACAACAGAGGACAGAGTTTGTCTTTAGGTGTCCTCTGTCTATCCATGGAGGAGGTCCTCAGTGAAATCAATAAATCACTCAAATGCCTAATTACCGGAGCTGTCTTCATAGAGTCTGTTCTTTTGAGATATGAAACAGATGTTGTCTTTATATTAAATAAGAACAAAAGAATAAATGCAAACAGTTTCAAAGGAAATTATTATTTGATTTTTATCACATTTAATATTTATAAGGTACGAAATCAAAGTCAAAATTCCCCACATTCACATAAATGAGTTGTTTTTAGGATCCGGTGCTTTTTAAACACAAGCTCCAAAATCAATTTCAAGCTAAACTTAAAAACCTAACATGCAAATGAGTCAAAATGGAAAACCATTATAGAAACAACTGAACTCAATAGAGAGCTAAAAGCATGTTTAATTAATATCTGCTGATCATTTTAGATGAAATCCAGGAAAAAAAATCCCAAAACTGTATATGACAGTAACAGCCTCACCTGTATATGTTACTGCTCTGGCACAGGTTGATGTTTTCTAATTACAGAGTGAAGGAAAAGATACTTACAAATTGCTGTATTATGACACAATAATCCTCATGGAGTAATTTTACATCAAATGCAACATATTAATCACATATATATCAAGTTTCATGAGCAAAACAAATAATATAAAGATGACATTATTTTCAAGATCAATATTACAAATTCTAATAATTTCCTGTGCATGTTTATCATTAAAATAAATCTTCACACTATATTTAAACAATAAGTGAGTGTTTTTACTGCCAGATTCTTGAGATAAAAACAGTTGCAGGTTATTCCACTGAGACGGTGCCTTGCATTACCATTTTTAATCTGCTGAGATAGTGTGATATTATGTGGTAAGCTGCAGACCTGTTTTAATTGTTTGACCTTGAGACAGTATATTTCTGTGCTCAAAGCTGCAGTTCATTTTCCATGAAAGCAATACTGGAAGCCTCTTTCCTTTCCAAGTGACATAAATCTACTGTTATTTTTATTTACAGCTGGTCTCTTCTGACACCTGAGACGCTTATGTTTTATCTCTGTCTGTCCTTCACCCTTTATCTTTATGCAGCATATCATGTAAAAACATTCAGGGAAGTAACATTTTTGGTGGAAAATGTGACTACATCACATACAAGTTAGAAAAGAAGTTGCTGCGTTCCCTTTCGTTTCTCCATGTTGGTCAACGTTGCAAAAATCGTCCAT
This sequence comes from Kiunga ballochi, assembly GCA_037177335.1. Taxonomy (NCBI): domain Eukaryota; kingdom Metazoa; phylum Chordata; class Actinopteri; order Atheriniformes; family Pseudomugilidae; genus Kiunga; species Kiunga ballochi. The sequence continues at coordinate 12,702,781 of JBAMIG010000012.1, read as the reverse complement.
ATAAATAAAACTTTGTGACTAATAATAAAGGAATGGTGGATTGTTTAGAGTGATTGTGTGGATAATGCATCAAAAATAGAGCAGAAGCTTTTTGCTCATGAAATATTGTGTGAATCCTGGAGAGACTGAAATGATTTATTAGACTGCTATCTGTCAGTCCTCTTTCTCATTTTCACAAAGGATTCCTTTCACAAAGGTGTGTTGTCTGTGAGGGAAACTGATTTGTTTTGGAGCAGCTTTTGTATCTAATCTTTGGTCCTGCTGGTTGATGTGGTCACATCCTGGCACATGCCTTTATTTTACAGATGCTCTGCCTCAGGTCTGCTCTAATGTGCCAGCATGTCACGTTCATCACACTGGTCACCAGCTTAAAGGCCTCAGCCGGTCCAACAGGTGAGTTGAGAGTAAATGATCTGCTGGAGAGACAGCAGAATGAAATAATTGGGTATCCGTAGTAGGGTGGCCATTACCAAGGACCACCCTCAGGCACGTCTTGCTGTTTCACTTATTATTTCGCCTGCACACTGGCCTGTTCTGTTCAGAGCAGTGGGTGTGTGAGCCGACGGCTCTGTCAGTGCAGTGATGATTCAAGAGTTACTCATTATTTTCTTCACATTGAAAGAAACCACTTGCACTGACTTAGCATAGTTTGTTTTGTAATGCAGATTTGATCAATATTAAACTATATTATCCTGTTTCATAATTAAAAATGAAGCAGCTCTAATGGATGACTGTTAATTTACACTCCGAAGGGTGTCTATCTTCAGCTGTGTTTCTGAGACCTTGCAGACACGTTTCAGGATTTTGTGAAGGATTGAACTAATTACAGTCTTCAGAAATGCTCATTAACCCTTTTAAGCACCTAATATTTTTGTGAGATAATCTTTCAATAAAACCCAGCCTGTCTTCCACTTAGTAAGTGGTGTTTATTTTACATTGTGTGCTTTTAGTGATGTTTGTGGTAGTTACTGATTCTGCATTTGGTTCTTTTTGGAAATTTATAAATTGTATTTTTTTTTTGTAAATATAAGTTCTAAAAGTTATTTGTTAACTTATCTCACAAGGTAAGAGTCTCTTTTTACTCTTATAGTGTCAAAACTATGCAAACATTAGCTAACATCATAAGAGATGTGGGACTCAGTGGATGTGAAGCATTAGTATAGGTATGTCAAAACATTTTTAACATGATCAGGACTGTCTCATTTGCTTTATTGTTCATTAACTATTTTTGTTTTTTGTTGAACAGCTTATTCCTTTTAGGTTTTTTTTCTTTGTATGAGTTACTTTCTGTATAGATTACTGAGATGTACCAAAATGTATTTCTAAAAGACCTAAAATGTAGCTTCTGCTTTAGCTCAGAAATGAGTTTTCATGTGTGAAATGGCAAATATGATGCAACCTAAAAGACCCAGATTATTATCATACCACCAACCTGCTTAACAGATGTGATAATGTGATCATCTGTGCACGTGAATTGTAATTTTAATGTGAACCAAAAAGGTTGTTTTTCTTTGCTTGTATATTCTACAATATATTTGCAACACCTTCTGGCTTTTTCATGCAAGCTGCAGCAAAACAACAAACAGCAGTTGTGTTGGTTTTTTTTTATATAAATTGATTTTTAAAGTTGTTACTCTCTTTGCAGTCACGGTTTGAACAGTATTGTTGCTTAGTTTTTGTCTTACCGTGGACCTGTGGTGGACTATGCAGGTAATCATCGCAACCTCAATGAAATGCAGTCAGTTTGGCATATAAACCTTTGTGCTGAACATTTATTTTACACTGTAAATATAGAAATCTGGAAAGATTCCAAGTGAATATTTTGTCATGTGCTTCTTCACATGACAGAGTGATTATTGTATATTGCTGGCAGATGTTTTTGGTACCCCAGAGGCATCAAGCAACATCTGATAAATCACCAGGGTCCCATATGGCATTCATAACAAGATCCCATCTGGAGGCTGATTTCTCCATATTAAACAAAAACAAATTGCCACTGGCACTCTCCTTTCCATCCATTCCCTGCAGCTTTACATTTGCAAGTTCTTCATGTCAGATGAGGGGTGGCAGAGCTTCATTTTCTGCAGGCCTCACTGAGCACACACTAGAATATACATGCTAACTGTTTCCATTAGAAATAAAAATCAATTATTTCAGACACAACAAAATGTATATGGAGTTGCATTGCAGAGACTCACATTGGTTTTATATGGTGTCCTCATAGTTTGAGAGCAACAACATATGTCCCTCTTCGACTGAAAGCAGAAGTAGGTGATTATGAGTTCTGGTCATTTTAAATTTGCACACTTACTAATAGGTGCAAAAAGATCTCTCATCTCACAAAAGGGATAAAAGCAGCTTTGGATAACTGTAAGTGTGTTGTTTATGACAATCTTGCTCTGTCCTGTGATCTTATTGTTAGCATACAAGCTTATTTAATGATAAATACTTTCAGAAATGATAAAATTTGATTTTATTAGCTGTAAAAATTTGCACATTTTTACTCTTTGATATCTTTTAAATGTATTTTTATATTCTCAAAAACAAATAAATAAAATATTTTTTTTAATTGTAAAAGCTTAAGTTAGTGGCAATATAGTGCAAAATAAGATATTCTGTAAGTATTACAGTGTTGGTTCATCCCAGGGCAGCAGAAGATGGACTTCCCATCCAGGCTGACATAAAAAATAGCCTATTTTGATGAAAGAAAAAAGCTGGGATAGTAAATGGATGAAAAATCGTTAATTAAAGGCGTTTAACCTTTCAATTTGCTTTAAATAACTATAACTTTATTGCTTTGTTCCTGTTCTGATATCAAACTTTTCAGTGTTCCTTGATAAGGTTTTATCTCCCTCCTGTTGCTATCTACTCCCTCCGTCCCTATTTTTGACTTATTCCTAAAAAGAAATGTGTGGTAATGATGCAATATTATTCTACACCTCTCTTGCTACAATTAATAGCAGATGCACCTCTCAGCCCCCACTCCTGCAGTCTGGGTAAACCTACGTATGTATAAAACCTGTTAATGTAAAGATGCTGCAGCTATACAGACCCATCTGTGCATATTACATATTATAGCTGGACAACAGCCAGATGTAATCCTCTTGAGAGCAGGGATTAGGTCTACGTCTTGTCTTTACAAATCTAAGAGACACAACACCCAATCATGCCTGGAACTTCCTTTAGTCTCAGTTCAATTTTCTTAAAGTGCTCTGTGTCATTTTGCTTTGAGGACTACATTAAATAAACTGTTCCTGAATCTATGAAGGGCCACAAGATTTACTTGGGTTTATCACTTTAGGTGATAAAAAGAATAACTGTCAAGCCTCTGAAGGCCACGGCAAATCAACTTATCTTTTGATTAATCTTCTCACACTAATATGGCTGAATATTATCTCATTGCAGGCTATAGCACTAGAAGGTATGAGGCATGTTTATCAATTTCCAACATACTTTATGTAGTAATGTATGTTAACATGTTAGTATTTGAAGGCATTAAATGGTAAAGTGGGAATACTACGGCTATGATAGATGGATACTCAAGAATTTTTTTAAATTCAGGTATAAGCAAAGCATAAGCAAAAGAAATCATGAGATCTGAGGATTTCAATGAACCATCAGTGTTTTAAATCTTTCAAAATCAGTCCAATTTTATTCCATTAAGCTGTTCATGCATTTCAAATGTGAACAGAGAAGTGGGCAATCCATCCATACACAAAGTTATCTGTGTATATGGATGGATAGTAGCACGTATTGTGATACTGGCCTATTTTTAAATAACCACTGTCAGTAGTAATTATGACAAGACAGCAAGAAACTCAATGTTTCTGTAGCCCTACTTTCTGTAGTGAAACTGTATTAGGTAATTGCCTTGATCGTTCAGATTGCAGATGCTCTCTACAAGCTGGAAGGGTATCTGATTGATGCATATAATAATATTTTATGTAAATGTATTAAGATACTTGATTATTCCAGCATGGTGTAACTTTGATTTTAGAAAGGGGCTTGCTATTTTATTAACAAATAACATTTTCTTTACTTTGTTAGATGTGCTTATTTAACAGTCAAAGGGCTTTCCTTTTTTTCTGTATCTGCATCATTGACCCATATCTTTATACTTGATGTAAAAAACAGACCATGTTTACATATTAAGCAATGACATTTAGAGCTTTGGTGGTTCTTTCTTTATTTTTATGTGGGGGTTTCCTTAATTGTTACTTCTTAAAAAAAAAAGTTGAATATGGGCAACGTAACATGCGCTTAGATTGTTGTTTAATTGGGCCAAAGATGGAAGGTTTACATGTAAAACTTTACATACAAAACTCAGAATTGATGTCTTTCACAGTTCAAGGTCACAGATAAAGTTCAAAAGCAAGCAGGGAAAGGAAGTGGGTAACAGACAAGAGATATAAACTCAAAGCGAGCAGCATAGCTAATTAAAGATGTGAGAAAATATACGAGAGACACTGACAGAGCAAAATACAGAACTTGCTACTTACTACTTACTAGAAAGAGCACATAAAAGATACTGAATAATTTACCAAAAGTTTAGCAACTTGCTGGTTTAACAACTAAATGAAACACTTTGTACCAACAGGAGATAATGAAAGAACAGAAGGGGAGGGTACCTGGAGTTAGACAAGCAGTTATTGTACAAAACAAACTATGAAACACATAGAGAAAACTGAAAACCACAAATGAAGTTACTTATGCAATCATTAAAAGCAAAACCCATGTGGAAAAACGTTAAATGAAAAAGTAAAACAAAATAAATAAAAAAGGGTTTAAATGTTGTTTGTAATGCAGAACTGAGCATGCATGACAAATATTAACATTTCCTTTTCTATAGGCTACACCCAGTAACGCTCCATCTAATAATATCAGACGTTGCTGCCCAGCAGGAAATTACAATGTTATTTCCTACCGCTAATGACACACTTTTGTTACAAAGATCATTTCAACAAAAAATTATGATCTATTTATGGGATTCAGAAAGCCAGTCCACTTTAATCTCCACTGTAGCCGTGGAACTTAAGTAAACTGATTAATGGTGTTGAATGGTGCATCACTTTAATCTCAATAATAGGTCTCAAGCAGTCGCCTCTAAAGTAGCAATAATGCTCAAGTTTCTTAAAAATACAACTTCAATGTTAAACTGACAGACAGGAGTTGAACCGGAGGATCCACTAAGCAGAGAGCAGAATACTACATACGGCACAATCTTAAAAACTATGTCACTTTTATCTAAAACTTTCAGAAATATTGATTGATCTATACACAAGCAATTCTGTTTGTTATCTGTTTACTCCTCACCATGTTAACAGACATGCTGGGGTAATTTTGTCATGGAAAGCTGAATGACACAATAAGAATTGCTGAATTGCAGCAGCAATGATGTCAATAAAAAAAAAAAAAAACTTTCATTTCTTCAAAATGTTATGAGCCAGAGTTCAGCAGCTGACTCATTTATCAGGAATCTAAACAGACTGAAATGTCAAACAGGAGTTTCTAAGGAAAACCTCTGCAGTTCAGAGGCGGTGTTGTGGTTTTAAATGCTGCACTTAGATTTTTCTTTGAAGGCTGAAACTGAACACAATCTATTTGTAAAGAAAATCACTGCTTATTGGCAAGAGGAAGGTGCTAATCCAACGCTCACCTACATGTTTCTGTGCTTGTACTAAGGAGGATGTTACGTATATCTGTAACAGATTCCAACAGTATAAATATAACATTTCTATGCATGTTATGTCTCACTGTACTTAAAAAGCAAGTCAGAACTTCAGCTTCAATCACTTCTGAAGAGATGTGCGGAGTTGAAACATCTGTTTAGACACTCGCATTTAAAGAAAAGCCCACAGGGAAAGGAAAAGGCACAATATGCCACGTGCACTCTGTTTAGCCAGCAGGCTATTGAGAGGAGTGGTATATGTTACACTTAAAAGTACCTTTCTGAGAAAGCTTTGTTACTATTTCAGCTGCAGCATTATTTCACACAGCTTCCCCTGATGTGGTGATCAGAGATGAACCCTTGCTCCTGTGATTGTGCTGCAGCGTACTTTACCTAAAACAATGTCACAAAACAACTGAACGAGCACAAAAGTAGAATTAATTTGTTTTAGCACACAGTAAGGAAAGAATGTGGCATCACAATGGTCATTACAGATAAGGTTTATTTTGTAGACAACACATTTTTCTAAGAGAAAATATTTTCCTTTCAGAGTTTCTTTTGCAGCATGAGTGGTGGAAATGAATGAGAGCTTTAAGTTATAGATGATGCTTAAAGTAAAAATTATGAGTGAGAGGACACTTGTCTTATTAAGATGTCTTTGACAAAAAGCTCTCATTGTTTGCAAATAATAATTGATCAAGTATGAAAATGTGCTTCATGCCAGTGTGAACTGTTCTCAAGCCAAACAGTATCATTTATATTAAACCAACATCTGAATCATTCCAGAGTGCACCTCTCAGTGAAAGTCTACACCTCCTCATTGTGTGTGCGCTTGATTATTTATAACCTCAGCCTTCATTAGGAAATTTGATCTGCAGGGCACCAGCAGGACTGGGAAAGTGATTTTGCTGAAATGCATCTAAGTAGGTCAGATAAGCAATCTAATATTTCCTAATTTACCAGAGAGCTTCATGTGGTTCAGGATAACAAAGTGGAGGTTTTTCTAACAAACTCACTGTGAATGTGTTTTTGTTT
>JBAMIG010000012.1:12643757-12670578 GCA_037177335.1 Kiunga ballochi | reverse complement strand
GTTGATCCAAGAGAGAGAGAGGGTGTGACTCACCATCTGCAGTGAAGGAACAACACACACACACACACACACACACACACACAAAGGAAATAATATAAGGGAAAACAGAGGAAATACACTGTAATAGCTTTAAATCAATCAGAAAGTACCATTTTTATCATGTTTTTCTTTAAAAAATAGTAGTTTAGTGAGTAACTTTAATTTCCAGCCAGACTCAATAACTGAAATACAACATTAAGAAAAGATCTTGATAAACTATTAAAAACATTTGGATATAGTGAAATGCTTGCACCAAACAGTCAGAGGTTTAATTGCATCACATTAAGAGTTTTGCATCATCTCTAATAAATTAGGTGAAGCTAAAGGGAAGGGGAAAAGACTAACTCTGCCCTGCAGCATTGAAGTGTCTGAGACTGAAGGTTTATGGAGATAGAAGCAAATTAAAAGCATAAGTCTGGATGATCTAAAGTGACAGAAACAGAGCAAACATGCTCAAAGACTGCAGAGGTTAAGGATCTAGTTAAGTGAACTCATCCATTAAATCTGAAGCACATGCCATTATGATTCTGTCTTTATCATAATTCTATTAAGATTTATTATCTGTTTTTTGGGGGGATTTTGTTTGGCTGACTTTCAAAATTCCCTGTACTCTCCTTCAAAAGAGTCTCTGTTCTGGGACGAGTGTTGCATTGGAAGTTGTAACGCAACACTCCTCAAGGTCAGGGAATTTTCCAGTGCATTCGAGGGGGCATTCGGCCCCGTGGCTTTCTGTCTGCCCCAGGACAAATCTGCACAGTACTTGTCACCTGAAACCTTAATGGCACCTCAGACCTCCCTTAGTTTTCCACTCCTGTGACCACCACCTGACCCTCCACAAACACCCCCCCCATGTTAATCAAGGAAGAGTCTGAGACCTCCGAAGAGAAAACCACTAGCACTGTTCAGCAACCTGATGCATCTGCAGACAACAATCCTCCTTCTCTCTGACATCTTAAAACTTTACTGTCGGGTTCATTTTCAGATCAGATCCCTTTCTAGAACCCTGACACAAACACTAATATACTGATGTGGAAATGAAGAGCATGGCAGAAAACATTAGAGAGAAAGAACAGCACTGTGAGGGCACCAAACCCAGTAGGAAAAATGCACATGCATGAAAGCTTTGGTCTTAAAACAGCATGTGTGGAATAAACTAGTATGGTGTTTGGTTGCTCAGATTGTGAATATTATTTGAGAAAGATGCTCAAATACATCAGCTACAGTTTGGCAAAAAAAATGTTTGACATTCTTTGGGCTTATTTGTATTCCTGTTCGGAGTTAGATGTGTACAAAATGCTTAAGACCATATCAGGCTTTACACAAATGAAAACAAGGGCAAACTGGGTTATTAATGCAAAGGGGTTTGTAATAATTTTCTTATTTAACAAGACAGCAACTAAGCCTGTTTCTTAAACAACTCAAAGTTTGTCACACAGTGTCAAGAAACGAGTGATTTCTTAAAAGATTTCCACTAAGAGTCTCTGTTTCACATAAGTGTAGCTACACAGTGTGATAATTCATTTCTCTGGCTTAGCAGCTGTACAAACAACATTGAAAAGCTACTCCTACGCTCCACCTAACTGCAAAACGATCTGTAGTCATATGTCAGTACATTCAGCTCAGATTGAGCAAAATAAAAAGTCATATCACAGAAAGAAGGAGATGCAGAAACTCCTTATAACAAGATCGTTTTCTGTTTAGGTCTGGAAGCCATTTTCCTGCAAAATGTTGACTCATATTACGGCTAGAGATGCAAAGCTGAAATAGGAAAACAAAGCTGCATTCCTCCACATCACTGTGGAGGGAAAGCTGCATCCTGAAAGTGTGCACCGCACAACGGTTCTTCTACAGAAGTTACTTGAGAACTGCGTATCCATACATTATGTTTAGGGTTGGTATTAAACTATGATGGAATTTTGTTCTGGAATTACAATAGATACGTTTAATGAGGTAGAACAGATGAAGAAATCGGACATGTGATCCCCATACAAGTGTGACCTGTGTGAATTATGTGCCCTAATAATTCACATCCCTCTGGTCTCCAGCTGCATCTGGTTACATTCTTTATATCATAGGAAGTAAAGAAGAAACAAAAGAAACTTTCCTTGCTGACAAAGAACTTTAACAGCAGGTTTGTTGCTTTTTTTTCATGACAGCAATGACCAAAGGAATACCTAAATTTAACGCAATCAATTCATGACAAAGCCAGAGTATGTCACTTTATTTACAACCTGTGACAGCAGGATTACTGAGATGTTGTGTCATCAGACATCTGAAGCACTGTAATTCTCACCTACTAGGGTCACTGCATATAAGCATGTTTTTTTTTTATTGAAGGCTAAAACAGCACAGATAGTTAAAACATATCAAAGCAACAGACAAAAAGAGAGGAAGTGCAAAAGATTAAAAAAAAGGGGTGCATGTTTTTTTTTATTAAAGAGTGGACATGAGCTCGCTATCTGAACATTAACTCACATTTATACTAAATGAGGCTGCAAATATTTAATCAGAACCGATTTACAAGAAGAGGCATCAAAGTTAATGTTGGGTGAGCAGGCCTGCAGCAGACTCTGCTTTTATGTGAGGGATCTGCATGGAATTTCATTCTGCAAGTGCATCCACTGTTTTTGACAATAAGGGATTCTGATTCTTTTTTGCTCTAGGCACATGGCTTCACCAGTGGAATCCAAAAATACTTCTCATATCTGCTGTGGGACTCATCAACCAGAGAGAGAGAGAGAGAGTGGAGAAAGACAAAGCTGCAGTTAGTACTGTAGCACGTCTTCATAACCAGCCAAGTATCAGCCAACATGGACAACTGGTGGGCTCAAACAAGAAACCAGTGAGCACAACTTTTTATACTTGAGATGATAACAGCAGGAAAAGCATCCCACTGGGTGATTATCAAGTCTTGTTTTAGTTTGAAGGCAAGCAAGTCCCACCCACTAAAAATTTCATAGATAATGTGATGTGACATAAAAGAAAAATTTCTAAACTTTCCTCAAAAATGTGAAAAATACCAGAATTCAGAGGAGGGAAAAGTTTTACAGTTGGACATTTTATCAAGATAAAAGTGCACAAAACACTGAGTCATGTTTTTTTCTACTACATATGTCATCAATTTCCATTCCTCTCCTGGTCAATGCCAAGATTTTCTTCACTAGAACATGTGAAAGGCATCTTAACTGCTGCAATCCCCACTGCAGTTCTCCCCAGCTGAGCTCAATTATCTGCAGTCTCTTATGAAAGCGGAAAATGATCTTCACTTGGTGTGTTTTTAGCTGTTAGAAAAACACTGGGAAATAAATACGGTTGTGTAGGGCCCACAGTAAAAGAAACACAATAAATTAATGGATCATCAATGGATTTGTAGGGTGAATGCCTATGAGGTGCCTTTTTTTTTAACTATCACACACGTCTCTGATATTATGCATAGATTACTATTATTACTAGCAGATAACTTTCACATTTACACACTAGCAACATATAAGCTAGCGTATAAGCTTATAGTTGTATAATAAGCATCTGTACATGTAAGCTCATGCTTGTTCGAATGAGAACTTGGAGTTTGTGTATGAGAGCTGATGGTGTCATGGAGGGGTGTAGTACACATACACATGTTCAGGCTCTATGTCTACGTGAGAGATAACTCATGTGTATTTGATTATAAAAGTAGATGCATTATTTTAGAGATGAGTGTGTGTGTGTGTGTGTGTGTGTGTGTGAGAGAGAGAGAGAGAGAGAGAGAGAGAGTGAGTTAAAATGCATTCTTCCTTAAGCAACACCTCATAAAGAACCACAGTTGTTATGGAAACAGCATCAACAGTGGCAGGAAGACAGGGTCATTGGGAACTCTGGTGCCAGCACTACTGGGAGAGGAAACCATTTAGTTTTGTCCTATTGTTCTTTCCCACTTTGCTCTGTTTGCACAACTTGAAGTCCCATCCTGAACAAGATCTGCAGTGTGGGATGTCAGCAGCAGAGGGGTTAATAGCGATAACCACTGCAGCACTGACACCACCCCTTCCTTCATCCTGGGGCCTGTCTTTCTGCCCTCCTGGTGTGTTTAGCCTGCCGGGACACATTAGCCATGTTTGTCAAATCAAATCAAACTAAAGATCACAATCCTCCCCGGGTGATAACACTGTGTGCTTGTGTTTACATCGAGCATTCCGTGCAGAGCTGCCTGATGTCTTATTAAAGTCCAAGAGGAACGTTTGATCTGTTTTTTCCTTTATGTATCAGTACTAAACAACTTAACGTGGAGTCAGCTGTGGCTGGATTCAGGTCTTACAATAAAAAAAAAAGTTTCTTTTGAGATCTAGAAAAATGGAAACATGTAAAATAGTTATCTTAATATTTTGCAGCTGGTTTCCAGAGTTTTGCTGATCCACAGAGCAGATTGAAGTGGCTGTCTCGGTGCAGATGGTGAGTCTTTGGAGTGCATGACCTCTAAAAGCTGGAGTGGCTGCTTCTAGCAACAACCGCCGAAGCACTTTGCTTTGCTTAGTGTTCAGCAAAGGTGCCTGCAATTTGCACTGCAGTTTTGACTCCCCCTTTTCCTGTCAGCCAATTTTATTAAACCTGTTCTAAATACTTTTCAAATTAATTGGTTTATTACCTCTATTTCCTATTTGGCTACTTTAAAAGAAGCTCATAAACAAAAATGATCAAATGTTTCTAACGAGAAAGAAATTTCCAACAAGTTTTTCATTTTAAACCAGGAATTCATTGTTAGCTTCTTTCTGACAGAGAAGTTTTAAAAAACTTAACGACTTTTGTTCCAAAAACTGCCTTCCCCAGGAAAACCGTGTCTCTGCATTTGCACGAGTCAGGGAATTGATAAGGAGCTACATAACGCAACCATCTATAACAGTGACGTTTCCAGTAGCGCCACAAAATACGGAGAGAGGAAAACACCACGAAGCAACAATGTAGATCGAGTATGCCACTGTGTTAATTATCTGCATGACAGGGTTAATAATCATGACAATAACATCAGGCAGCTAACATTGAGGCTGGAAAAGTTTAGAGAGCCAGGAGAAAAATAATGGTTTTGTTTTGAGTGGCGAGAGAACACGATGGTTGCATCACATCTGCATCACAGTCCCTGAGAAATGGTTCTCCTGTGGAAGATAGCTCCTAGAACTGCATTTTGAAAACTTCTCTGTTGGAAAGTGCCTATAATAAGATCACCGGTAACCATTAGAAACAGATAACATGCACTTCTGGCCTCTTGACATCTATGTGCCACTTCACATAGTTTCTAAATATAGACGTGCTATGCTAATGGTGTTATAGTTAACATATTTATTAACAGCCTGGATAATACTGAGCCTCTGCAATATCTTAAAAATATAATTAAACCAGTTGATAAAAATAGACTAATACAGTGAAACAACAGCAAAGAAGCTTCATCCTGGTAGCAATTATATAATCTAAAGCTTCCACTCTCATATTAATCGTTCATTACTGACCTGTTTAAATGTAATAATGTAAGATGCTAACCCAGAGGTGGAGGACATTTTCCTACAAATTAACGTTTTATAAATTCAAGCCTCTGCCAAATGAGTTCACAAAATGCTTATTAGGTTAATCAGCAACAGATAAATCTCTACACGCACCTGTGGAAAAAACAGAAAAGGGTTTGTTCTTACTTTGGTCTTGAAAGAAATTCCTGCATTTCTTCGGCTTGATTCCAAAATGACCTGTGAACTGATGATTTTACTCAAATTTCACCTCCAATCTGTTGACTGAAACTTTAAAATGCGTGTAAGGAAAGTAAATTTGCATAAATTTACATACAGCATCAAAAATGCAGTTTGAATGCAGCACAACCAAACCTTGCAGCTGAACTGCTTTGAATCCTGGTAGCTAGAAGGAATATATGACAGACTACGTCTCTAAACACACACATAAAAGCATTTTTTTTGGTTAAGTGGGTGTGTTTAGCTGCTCATTATGGGTTAAAAAGAAGAAAAAGATTATTATTGTTTTATTTTTTTCCACAGCAGGTTTAAAAATGGACACTTCCTGAAGAGACCAATGTGAACCATCTGTTGAAAATCCTTTTCCATTATCACTGCATTTAGCATGAAGAATGTGAAGTGACCAGTGTCTGAGTTTTTAAGCACGTCCTGTGATGAAAATCTGGCCCAGCATGGCAGGAAAAAAGCTCATTGTAATCCTGATCATACAGAACGGTCCATTAAGCTCAGTGGCAATCTTTTCCCCACTCTGGAAGAAGTAAATTAAAAGGTCTAAAAATAAGTAATCCTCTTCTTTGTGGCATAGTTGTGTTAAGCTCCAGTGTTTTAAATTAGTGAGTGGTTCCCATGAACATTTTCACCAGTAAGTGCAGATAAAAAAGTAAAACTCAGAGAGAAAATGAAAGCAACTAAGTTAGTGCTCCAGCTGTGATTATGGACACAACAGTGGTTCAGTTAGGCATGAGCACAAAACACAAGCTGCTCGAATTAGCTTCTAAAATTATATAAGAGAAGCAAAAAGAAAAGAGGAATTGGGGGGAAAATGTAAATAGTTATGTAGTTGCACTTATTTAAACCTGAAAGACAGTCACTGTAATAATAACGTCCCAAAAAGCTCCGGCACTAAACCTCTGTATGAGTACGAGTATCTGAAACCTCAGTTACTGCAACACCTACATCCCAGTTGGCTACATAGAAGGACATTTGAGGAACATTCATATGAATTGGTCCTCTATAATGGCTTCATAAAAGAAGTAATTATTCTGCAGCAGGAAACCACTGTCAGCGGGAGATCAAATGATGTCTTTTTCTGTACGACCTTTACAAAGGTCCTTATTCAGCAATCTGAATCCATCATTTTTTTCCACAACAGAAAAGTGCTTTTCAACCCTTTCTTTCACACCTTCCATAAGCACAGAGATCTCTCTGCTTTAATTAAAAGTGAATTCTCCCAGCTCTGCTCTTCAGTGAATCTCAGTCCTCTTTGCTTGAATAGACTTAAGCAGGGATTGCAGAGGTTTCAGCAAATGTTTCGTAGCTGAAGAGGAAGAAGGGAACGAGTGCTGTGGGAGGTAAGAGAGGCTATATGGAATTTTCCAATTATTTTCAACAGCCAACGTTAAACTAAAAGGAAAGAACATAGAGGACAACATTTAATCAGTTAATCATTATCTGAGAAAGTGCTGCTCTTTATTTCCATGTTCAGTGCTGTTCCCTCTGCAGCACTAAAGAGTGGACGCTCATATGTATGTGGAACCACTTTTATTAAATATTCCTTTGACTTTTCTCACTATTTCTGTTCAAACAATGATGTCAGCATGTGGCCAGAACATGTCAACAAATAAAAGTTTAAACAGAAACCTTTGTTCAGCTGTCACTGTTACAACCTCGTTTCCTGGAAATGATCTTTAATTTATTTTTTCTAATCACGTTTCGAGGGGAAATGCTATTGCTGCTTGGGTTCTGTCCTACCACATTATGCAACAGGAAAACTAGTGATCCATGAGAAGTGGTTAAAAGGGACAAAAGTTAAGACCAGTTTGTGAGCATCAGTTTATAATCCATACAGAGCGAGGATTTTACTGAAAAGCGCTGAATACTGGAATTACATTAATAAAGACACTGAAGGAATGAATGAAAGGTTTTCCATGGAATTGTTTTTTTTTCCTTTTATGTCCTATTATTTTTCATTTTTATATATTCATCTTGAGAGTCAAAGGTCAAAAACCAGCAATGTTGATTTATGTTTTCTTGTTTTAAACCAAACATTTTGGTCAACACCCGATGTTTAAACATTATTCGAAACAAACTTAACTTTCTGTGTTATAGGTTATACTAAATAAAGTCACAAGGAATAACTTCATTTATATGCAAATATGTAAAAAGAAAGTAACCACATGAGCAGAAACTGCATACTTTGGTGTTTGAATCCAAAATGTAATGAGACTACAAACTGGATCTCTAATGGTTTCCTTGTGGATGCACTTTTGCAAAGATTTCTTTTCTGTAACCAAAAACTGTGTGTAGGTGACAGGTCAAAGGCCAAAGCTGTGTTTGTAAATGTATTTGTGTTCATGTGAACAAGTCTCAGGAAAACCTGGTTATTTTCTCATCATCTAAAAGGGTTACTATACACTTACCAAGAGAAGCTAAAGTAACATCTATATATGACCTCTCACCTCATTCTGTCTTAGTGTTGTAACACAAAGACATTACCCGCACTGAATAGCATTTCACAAAGTAAAAAAAAATACATGTTGGACTTTAAATAACCTCAAAATGTTGTTATTCCATATACTCTAAATATTCCTAATGAGCCTTCTAAATGCATTGTATTGCTTAATAATCATAGAACATCCGATGATGAAACTACTTCAGAGATAGATGTTAATTCAGCTGAGCTTGCCTGTCGTGCTGCTTTTTCCATACTGTTGGGCAGTCAGGACAAAAAAACAGTTGAGTGTTTGGCTGTGCAGTAAAAAAGAGGAGACAGACTCTCCACTGTACAATACACATTCAAGCTTCTACGTCTACGAGAGCCCACTTTGCTGAAGTGTCTTTCAGTAAGAACCTTCCAGCTGTTGTTGTGAAGCTCTTCACATTAAGCTCTCATCTTAAGAATACAATTACAAGACCAATTAATGTTTCCTTAAAATCTTTGTGTACAAAGAATAATGCGACATACAAGGTTTACTTTGCCTAAAGTAATGTAATGACAACTGATGTGTGCTCCAGAACAGCTGCACACAGCCGTGTATGAAGCGACACATATTGAAAAAGCACAAAAGAACTTAATTAATTTTACTTAAGTGTTGTTTCCTGTTAAAACCACAATGTTTACTGTGATTAATTTAGTACAGCTGAAACATTGTCACACTTGCACTGATGATCCTGTTCATTTTCAAGCCTTAATCGAGTTATCATGAAAGGAGAGGTATGTAGTACGACTCAGCTCTGTATTTCAGTAATAGTTGGCACAAATTGTCACCAGAAAAATCTGCAAATGTGCAAACACCTAGCATCTTTGGTTGTGTTTTGAGCTTGTCATGCTTGTTAAGAACTATAAAACTACAGGGAATTAACACCAAATTGAGCGTGCAGATATCGCCACGGCACTTTTCATTTCTGAGAAAGCCGTCCAAACAGGTGGGAACAGTAGAGCTGAAACATATGTTTTGAGTCAAGACACAAATCTAATCTTTCCTTCTCTAAAGAAATATTTTTCTGCACTCTTAGTATGCAGTCTGTTTTGCTTTAACCACCTACACATATAACCCGCAGCAGAATGTCAAGCATTTGACACCCATGCTGGTGGAGCTGCTTTTGCCTCAAAAGTTTCAACAAACTGAAGTGATGAAATATGTGGCAGGTTGCTGGGTTGTATGCTCAACAGACAGACATTTCTCACAAAGCAGCATTTGAATTACCCAAATTATTAAAATTGGCTTTATTTTACATAAAAACAATGCAGTCAAGCAGTCAGCTCTTCAGACTTGGAGCATTATGCATGCTGATTAGTTTCTAATGAGCAGCACTGGAATTCATTCACTTGAGGAAGATGATGTGTGTACATACGACCAGGCATTGTCTAAACGTGTATTATGAAATGTGTTGCGACGCATGGGGCTCATCTACATCATGCAAATATTCCTGCAAAGGTCAGGCAGCACCACAGGCCCACTGTCAACATATCCTTCCCAATTAAATATGAATGTCATGTGAAGCCTTGTTGCTCATTTGTCCTATTTTCACTTAAATGTTATTGGTGGTGTTGTGTCTCATTATCTCCACACTGGCAGTACCATTAGTGTAGTATGAAATATCAAAACCATTACATAACATGGCCTTCTTAAGCAATAAATGAGCATATTTAAATTGGCACTTCCCTGCTTACAAACATTTGGTGAATACCTGTTTTGAAATCCATCATTGCATGAAGCAAAGCAATGAGGAATATACTTTCAGGCCTTTGCAGCAGCAGTGATGGGGGTTTTTAAGTGATGTAGATATATGACATGGCCAGTTAGTGATGCAGTCACTCATTTTATTCTGTTTTAAGTATAATTTTAAAATGGTCTTAGTTTTATTTTCACTAAACAAACATATTAGTCTCCATTAAACTTCAAAATTTCAAGTTTCCTACATAAATTATTAAGGAAATATTTATTGACTAAGTGTGGGTTTTAAAAACAAGCTTTTAGGATCAATACTATGACTGAGACAAATCTTAAAGCCATTTTATATTTATTTATTTAAATTAAATTAAATTAAAAGTTACTTTAAAATCAGAATCAGAAATCAAAATCAGAAAGCCTTTATTGTCATTGTAAACCCACAGCATACAATGAGATTAAAATGCAAATAATTAAGAGCAATCTATAAATCATTCACTTCTTTAACCTGCTGGATGCAAAGGAAAACGAGAATCTGCTCACAAGCAAAGATTTACATGAAAAATACATGCACAGAGGAAAGCCTCGTGTTCTGCAATTAAGCACGTCTGTGTGTTACGTGTTTGTGTGTGCATGAATAGAAATGGGAAATGTTTCTGGGGTTTAACTAAGGGTTTCAGAAGGCGAGCATCTCCGTGCTGCAGACTCTCCTGAGAACAATAAAATATGACAAGCACATAGGGCAGTGCTCCACTGTTGTACTGATATTGAAGAACACCTCCAATGTGAAGGAAGAAAAAGGAGGGTCAAGTAACACCAAGGTGACATTGTGATTTTCACAATTACTTTTTTTAAAGAACGTCTGCACTTTAAAGACACAGCGGCATTTACCTCATGCTTATATTTTTAGTTTTGTGTGTTCAGAATTTCGGCTACAGGAACTTCTTGTCTTCAGTAGAAAGTGCTTCCAAAATGCTTTTGGGTTTTTGGGGGCACTGAATAAGAAAAGACTTAATAGCGCTGAGTTTAGAGGATGGCCCTAAAAAAACAACTCAAACTACTCAGAAAGTTTCCTAAACTTGAAATATATTAAACATTAAGTTATTTGTCTAAATAGGGAAGTAGATCATAAGAGATAAATGTAAGCACCCATTAGTTCTATGTAAACAAAAAGAGATATAAGCATTCTTTAAAACCCATTTATTATGAAAAAAGTGGTTTCTTAGAGCAGATATATTCAACCCAGATGTTTACTGACCATTTTGGTATAGCACTTTGATACTGGGTTCTCTATTATCCCAAGGAGTGAGCGTGAGCCTCTACTTAAGTAGTTTAACAAAGTATTTATAGTTATTTACTTGATAGCTTTGTCCATTGGTAGTGCCAATGTAAAAACTAATTAAGCTACTTATCAGGGCCAGTTGCTGACTAGTGTGGCAGATTTTGACACCACGTTATACTGTGTGGTTCCATCAAGACCACAGATGTTAAAAATAGTCTTGGTTTGAAGTTTATTTCAAATATATTTACTGTCAAAATGAGCACAGTCTGATTGCACAGAAAAGATTTACTGCCGCCGAATATACCCAAACCTGATAAACTCTGCATGTAAAAATATTTATTTATATATATATATATATTTATATGTGTGTGTGTGTGTGTGTGTGTGTGTGTATAGAGTCCTAGGGTCTGGAGGTCACTGCTCTGTCTCCTTTAGCATTTAGATGGGACATCATCAACAAGCCCTGGTCACATGACCATAGAGACCTGCCAGAGGGATATAGTTTAAAAAGCCCTATATAAATGGGTTGATCTGTTTGAAAAAATTATTTAAAAAAAAGATTAATGATCAACAATTCTACAGTGCATAAAATTTCCAATTGCTCATTAATAAAAAATAATAGTGCAACTAAAGAGAGACACCATGAGAGTGGATGTGATGAGGGTTTACACAGTGTGGGATGATGGGCTTGTGGCTGGTCAGGCGTTCCTCCTTTACTTCTGAGGCAACATCACAATCAAACTGAGATGTTTCACTGAAGGATGGCGAACATTAAGACAGAGGTGGAGCAAAAGCAAGTGCTCTGATTTCAGAATTCGGAAGATGGCTTTTATAAGCATTGACTTTAGCGCTCGTTGTGGCTGCTAATTAATGAAACATGTAAGGCCAGATTTATAAATAATAACCCCTTGCTTTGCAAAAGGTGCAAATGAATATGTGGTGCTTGGTTACTGTTGCACAACTTTAATATTAAATCCCAATGGATGCAATTACTGAGCACGAAACTATCATTAGGAAGTGTCACAATTTACCCTTTAATGGTTTATTCCCAACAGGAAAGAGACATAGGAAGTTTATCCACTTGAAAAGCTTGAGGACCCTATTATTTTAGAGGAAAATGTGAACATAATGATGCACATGTTGATTTGGCAAAAAGGTTCAGTTCACAGAAACCTGACAAATTTCTCTAGCAAGTGTGACAGCCCAATTAGAGCCCAGCACACTGAAAAGAGATCTGAAGCGGCTACTGACACTGTCTGCACATGCTGACAGACCCGGAGGGGCTCCGCTCCGTCATATTCTTTATCACACCGGTCCTGCTGCTGTTGTATTGCGGTATTGTTAACAGTGCTTATCGAAATCTCCTGACATCCTGTTTAAAGCAAATCCCTGTTTCATTATCCACAGTGCAATCAGCATATTTTGATGCTCTCAAAGTTGAGAAAATGTCACAGAGCTGCTGGATGATATAGTTGTGATATCGACTTTAATATGCAAATAGATATTTAAAAAAGAACTTTTGTGTGTTTGGTGTAATTAAATTTAGCTTCCAGGCAAATATCCTTAGCAACACTGGAAACATAATGGAGCTTAATTAGGCTTTTGTTTAATTTATTTGGGAATGAATAACTTGGATGTTGGCACTCAGTTATAGTTATAAATGGAAGTTTAAGATCAAGAAGATTACGCAAAGACTCACAGACAGGCAGCCAGACAGGCAGCCAGCCAGGTTAGCGTTTGAATTGGTAAACTAAATTTCACTATTTAACGTCTCAGCTGCAGCCAAGTTGGGTTTGGGTTAGTGCAGCAGAGCCTGTCAGTTTAACACCAACAAAGGGCCTTTAGAAAAGCCCGAAAGAGCTAAAGAAAGAACAAGGGGTTATGTACTCCAGGTGAGCAATTACAGAGGTTATGTGCTAATCTGACTGACTGGCACAGCCTCAAGGTCAGCCACAGACTTCCAAAAATGAGTCCTCTATTTACGTTTTTCCTCCAGGTCTTCTGTTGCTCCCCCCCCTATTTTCCCATTACCTCCACCATCTCTTCCTCTTTTCCACACAAACAACATCAAGCTATATGCTTCCCCTGAGAAATCAGCGTTAGACATTCAGATAGTTGTGAGTCAGCCTGATGGTGCCGAGGGTAAACAGACTGTTTGGGTCAGACTGAGGGGAGCCAGAACTAATGCCCCAGTTGGGATCCTGACTGACCCGCTGATGAGAGGTAAATGTTGTGACAATTCCACTTCAGGGACGAAATGTTAGGGGCAAGAAGTTTTACACAGAGAGAGTACAACGCGTACAGAAAAATAAATAGGTCCACAAGTAAATATGCTGTTCTCTGATAACATTAAACGAGTCAGTCAGATATATTTAGAAAACCAGCTGCAGTAATTTAGTTATATGTAAGGTTAAATTAACCAACATATCAAATCTAGCCAGGGTATACCTCAACCTGGCTACGTAACTGGCTGTGCATAGCAGAGTAATTGAGTTAATCTTCAATGCAGGGGACTGTACAAAAAAAAACTCTCAAGATGTTTTGCTGATCCTGACATTCTCATCTTACATGTAAATATGGCTGAATTCACAGAAATGACCTCAGCTGAGCATAACACACACGAATGATTAAATCTGTTTGTACATGAACTGGTTTTTAGTCTGATCATTAGTTTGTATAATTGGCTAACACAAGACACTTACATATATTTTCCGCCTGGTTTTCACTAACAATAATTCCTTTGTTTTTAAAGTCATGTAAATATTCTGACTGACATATAAAAGTATGTAAAGAAAACATTCTTGATAAAGGGGGGAAAAGATGCTGCTTCTTTATAAATACAACACCACAACTTAGAAAAGGTAAAAAATAAGAAAAGAAGTAAAAAAAATAAAAAATCAAATGTTACCCAGATTGTTATGCTGGACAAACATTTTAAAGTATGAAATACTAACTGGTAATTATGTATAATCCTTTATGCAGTTTGTAAAAATGATCCAATTATTTTCTAATAACCTTATCTGTAGGTTTTGATATCCATTACCTTAGACTGAGGAAAACCTTACACTTACACGCACTTTAACAGTGACACACACACTTATATTGTTTGCCTTGCGTGGATTAAAATGTCCTCAGCAGGGTGTTTATCTCTGTCTGGAGCCTGAACAGCCTGTCCAAGTTAAAAACTGTAATCCAGCCATCGCTTACTGAATGTATGATCAGAAAACTACAGCTCATTCTAAAACATCTATAAAAAGTTACTTATTTTATCTTAGCAGATATTTTTCTTTGTCACATCTTTGCCTAAGCTTGAACCACATTAAAAAAATAAATATCTGAAGGTATCATCCATCAACAAAGTCAGATTACTTTGTGGGATTCCCCAGCCTAGTACTCTAAACCACTCATCTAAACACTCATTATCTGGATATGTCTCACAGAACAACTCAGGTTTTACCAACAATAAGCTTCATATCTGCCTCATACACCGTATACTACAGCATGCCCAACATCTTTCTTGAATTAACGTAATCAAAAGGTAAAAAAAAAGCTTTGTAAGTCCCTTTATTTTAGTTATATTATGGATTAAATTAAGCCATAACCTTTCTGTTTGAGATTCATTTACATAACCCAAATAAATACACATATATTTGAGCATCTCACATACGAAACTTTCAACGTGACTTTGGCAAAGGCAGCAGAGTTTCTACTGCTATTTTTGTAAGTGCTGTAATGAGGATCTTGACATCAATTCTTGATGGTGATATATCGAGAACAAGAGCGGCGTCTGACCTACACGCGGCTCGTACTGCACTATTGTCATTTTTGCAGGAGTGGCTAGCATAAGCACGCAAACTGTAGATCCTGTCAGTTCCCCTGGCGATCATCAAAGCTCATAGCCATTGAATGTGATCCTCACAGCAAACCCCTGAGAGATGGCCAAGAGGATGAAGAAATGAGCTGTGGAGGAATTCAAAGTGTTCTCACTCTGCTGGCTACCCTATAGAAACACAAAGGACTCCATATATGAACTACTTTCAGGTTATTCACAGCAGCCACAGCTAAGCTTTTGTGTTAAAATCTTTAACTTTACTTAATAAAACATTTTTAAAAAATAACCTTCCCTTCCCTGGAATAAATCTTTAGGCGGTCATTTAGAGCTTTACTTGTGACTTTGACCTATGCACATCAGCAACAGCAGCAGAGGGAACAGCATCCTCTATTTAACCACTGTACTAATATGAATTTCAGCTGTTGGCTTATTTCCCTGACGTCTGTTCACTTCTGCCTCAGGGAAGAGTGAGCTCTCGGGACATCACAGCAGCTGTTGGCACCGATAAAATCAATGCGATTTCATTTTTTTAAATGAGCCTACAAACAGGTCTCTGCAAGGCTGAAACCACAGTTATATGAAAACGTGGCAAAGTCTCTCATTAGGCTTCTTAATGGGTTTTATTCCAACTAAAAAGAAGGGGGGCGGTGGTGGGTGGATTGGTTTTTGTTTTACAGTAATGTTCATGACATTGATCAATGCAGTTTGGTCCAGATTCAGAAGCTGTGAACTGCCGGCTGTGCTCCTACTCGCCTGTTATCCTGTATGCTTTTTATTCACTGCTATGACACCTACTGAAACACCAGCATGTGCAATTCGCACCAATTATCAACTGCTTTCAATTGCCCTGTGATCAATCTTAATAACCACAATGTTCATCAAATTCCTCCACTTCAACACTCCACAATGACCCATTGGTTCAATGCAGCAATTGACAACTGCTGTCAGCAGAAACAAGGCAGGGGGAGCAGAGGTGCCTTTTTTGCATGATCACAATAAAATCCTTAAATAGCTCTAGGGGTACTCTGTTTGTTCAGCTATGGATGAATACTCTCATAGCTGTATTTGTTATTAAATACAATAAACATTGCATCCCTGAAAACAATTACACCCCCACACCCCATCTTGACATATAACAGTAATGATTTATGCACACCAAAGTTATTTATTTACAATTATCTCAGAAGTTGCAAACATGTTCTATTCTGCCTGCTGTCTCAGTCTAAGTTGCAGCTCTTGTTAAAAATTAGCAGGAGGGATCTAATTATATTCCAGCTTCTTCACACTTGGGAGAAATTATGAAAGTGTAGAGACTGTGGGCCACCAACCATGCACCTGGTTACAATAAAGCCTCTTCACAGCTGAGAGAACTTGACAATGTACTGAACATAGAGCAGAGATGCCTGAGCATCTGTTACACAGACACACACAAAATGCTACAAGAGAATCTGCAGACAGCTTATAAACACTTACTAAAAGCATTTTATCTGTATGCAATAATAAGTCGTTTAACTGTATTTTTTAAAAGATTGTTGTTGATTTATAATGACAGAAGGAAGAATATCCTGGTGCAAGGTTTTGGTGACTTGCAGAAGTGTTCATGCTCGTCCAGTTACGCTGTGAGACCATCAGGACTCCTGCAGCACATATACAACCAACCTCTGATCTGCTTGACAGGACTTCACTCCGACCCGCTGCAGTAAAGCTTTCCTTCTAGTTTGTACCAAATAAGAAGTGAAAAGAAGGAAGTCTTCGCCTTACCTCAAACATGAGTCCGTTTAAAGCTCCAGTAGATGGTTTGATGTTGCGTTTCTCAAGGCGCAACTCAGCAGAGGATGGTCATCTTTCAGGCTCAGACATGATGTTTCATCTCCTCTATAACTCAACATAAACTGCGGCGTATTCTGTTAAAAGCTGTCAAATTCTCTGATCCACAGACAACTGAGGTCAGTTTTGTCGATCCCATTAGCTCGTACAGTCTCCGTGTGCTGTTCAATAATCTGCTCTAGCTTACTGTACCGCAAATAACCCGTTACACGCTTCCAGCTTTCAGTCGGAAAAGGAGGGAGTCTAAATGTTAATGGCGTTACGTGCTCACCGCGTTTACACAAACCCCTTTTATAATATAAGCTGTTCAGGTTAAAGCGCGGATGTGATACAAACACCAGGTCGACCTGTCTTTTTTGTCGCCTGTCCGATGAAAGGAAGACTATTCGACGCTGCGGAGAGGCACCGTGCGCCCTGCGCTCCCACACGGACCAACAGCACTGCCTGCTGTACTTAAAGCGACAAAGCAGAGTTCACGGAGGCGCAGTGCTCTGTGGGTTTTGCTTTCTGGGCCACAGGTAAGTTTTACTGGTGTGGCGCACTCGGATGTGGTTGTTTTGCTCATGCAGCTCGTTTATTGCGACTATGCGCCTTTGCAAGCGGTGCGGCTCCAAACCGGTCACATCAGAAAGAAGCGTCCATTTAAAACAAGTCCCATGAATATCACTCAGGTCTGTTCAGTAAAATCATTTACGGTTCTTTTGGAAGAATCACTAATTCATCCTACTGGAAGCAACGGAAACAGACCTCATGATCATGGGAAATTACAAGCTCACAGTAGTGGGCATGTGTGAAAATGCAGGAATTTGTAGGCCTACTTAGAAGCATCCTTATGTAGGCTGTCACAGATACTTTCTTCTTTAAAGGAGCCAAGTAACTGTTTAGTAGGATCACACTAGGACACCCTAAACTTCCATCCTACTGCTTATTTCTTCTTCAAAAAAATAAAACAAAAAAAACCCTAATATTCAGCCTGGACAAAAGGCATTGCCAATAATTGAATATACATGTCGTTTGCGTTCAGTTTATTTGTTTATCTTTTACACCTTTAACCAACTGTGGGACAGACACATATTCCACAAATAGTGATAAGGATAAAACTTGCTCTGAGTGAAATGTAATATTGTAGGCTATCAGTGTTACTTCTTGGTCTAATATTGCTCAGTTGTCACATCAAGTGGTTTATGACGTTTACATCCTTGGTTTGTTTGGTTTAACACAAATATACAAATAAAGTCTGAAACAATGAACACAGAACAAAAGCAAAAAGAAACACGGACAGTGCGGACAGTATGAAAAGACAGACAAATGGACACGACTGCTGAACATGACCAGATAAGAGTGAACTATGGTTGACAGTTATGATTGGATATAGTGAAGTTTGTCAGAAGGAAGCATGTGTGTACTGAGACCAACATACATTTGAGTAGGCTATATGAGATTTACCCAGGTGATGGGTAATTTATGTTTATTTTTTCTTGGAATTTGATTATATTTGATTATCTGTACTTAGGGTGTAACCCCCTGAGAGGCCGGTCAGATTATAGGGGGTCCCTCAGACCATAACTTTGGTGTTGCCCTTGCACTTTACATTAATAATACATGTCATTCAGCCATAAAAAACGACACTATCCCAAGGCCTGAGGGATAAATCGATGTCCACCTAATGAAGAAGTCAGTCAATAGGCTATGTACCATTTCTATGCCATTATTTTTTTTTCTTTTTTAGTTTTTTTCTCGCTTTGCTCTGATTTGAATCCTTTCCGAATCATCTCTCTAAAACCGACCTTTAAATGTTCAACCATGTGTGTCCCTGCCATGCAGAGGCTTTCTACTGAGATGAAGGGTAATCATCCATCCTGTTTAAACACAAATCTCTCTGTGTGCAAACCCTGATCTTTAATCAGTTTTATCATTCCATCCATCACAGTCACATTAATCAGATCTGTGTAGACACTGCCTTACATACATATGCAAAGGCATGTAAAACTTAATATAGGGCAGATATAACATAAGGTGCAGTATAGAGATTTTAAAGTTTCCCGTCCAGCTGGAAAAAATGTGCAAGGCCATGTAATTAAAGGATTTATCATTAATGAAGGAGTATTATGGGTTTGAGGAACTTGGAAGGTAAGATGAAGCTTCTGTGGATAATTGCTCTAAACCTTGCTGTTTGTGAAAGCCACTGAATAATAACAAGTTTAATGTTGGTCTGTCTTGAAGGCATGGTTTGCTGACTCAGATGACTCAGCAAATTTTAGCAGCATCAGTTTATGACTTGCTTGTTGCCTTTGCAGTCGCCCATAGCCCTGTCATCTATAATTATCCCCTCTACATGGTGACTCAGCTGTAGATTTCAACTCACAATCTCACTCTTAAAATCACCAACAAGCAGCAGCGACACTCATGCAGAATCAGGCAGTCAAAGCAGGACAGTGGCCAAACAACAATGAAACTCGGCCCAGTGATAGACGATAGCAAAAGGATTTGCAGGTCTGATAAAATACACTTTAGATGTTGCAGGAGAATGCAAAACATGTAGACTATTTTTTATGTGTTTTTTAATACAACTTGGATTAAAAGCAACAAATAGGTGATAAATTGGATAAAAAGGTAAAAATCAAAAGCATTTAAAAGACAAGGCAGTTGCAACAGCATGTGTGCTTTGTGAACTGGTTTTCATGTGATAAACACTGATCTATCCCCTCCTCAAATATAGGAAAAAATACAGATCTAACAGTATAATAGGCTCTTTGTGTAAAATCTGTGCTCTCTCATGGGGATATGTTGGTGGCAGACTGAAAAAAGAGATACATTTTTCACATTTCAAACATCTTTTCTCATGTCAGCGTCTGACAAATGGATGTTGTGAGCCTAGATAGCATACAGAGAGAAAAATAACATGGACTGTCAAATGGTTTTGCTTCATCTAAAACAAAAACAAATATTGCATTTCAAGCTAGAAAGGATTCTTTCCAAACTAATTTCATGTGAGCACATGTCAGCTCTTTGTATTCTTGCCCTCCCCTTCAGTGCTTTTATGCCGTAAACAGAGCCTCATGAGAAATCTGCTGAAGCCAGAATGGATACTGAAGTTTTCATGAGCAATCAGGAAGTAAATAATTTGTCACATCTTTTCAATGTGACGGGAAAAAGGCTGATAGTTGTTTTAACTTTGGGTTTGTTATCAACATCACACACAGGAAAAGAGACTTTATAGTGAGGGCACAAGCCGCCTGACTCATTACTGTTTTTTATGTTCAGGTTTTATAATAGAAACTCAGAAAGAAAATCAAACACCCACAGCTTTCAAAAGCATTACTGCCAGAAAGGTACTGTGGCTCTGTTTTTTTTAAAATTATTATTATTTCTTTCATTTTCACAAAGGATTAGAAGCAATTTAGGTGAACTTGGGAATGTCAGTATTACTTGTAGCACATTGGGGACATGAAAATGTCAACACCTAACTCTAGCTTACAATCATGAGAGTTACACAATTAATACCTGTAAACACACTGCTGTGTGGGTGGTTGAATTTCACACAAACAGAACAATGAAGCAGAGGTGAAAATATGAAGATGGGAGGAAGTAAAAGTTGTTTGCTCATAATATTAATTAAGAGCAACGCTCCTTATAATTAGCAATGGGTGATTCTGTTTGCATGAATGGAGGTAAATGCTAGATCCTCTGTTATACATGTTCATCCCACATCCTGTGAATATTGTGCAAACAAATAAGAAAAATAGATAACTTTGACTGCAAACAGAATAGGCAGACCTAGTCTGATGAGAATCAGATCTGACTGCTTCATGTCATGTAAACTGAAACAGAGCATGAAAACAGCAGGAAGGTTACCTGCAGAGATCAACTAATTTCTGTTTGAAACTGAACCAGGGAATATTTATATGAAGAGCGCAGAAACAACTTGTAAACTCAACAAAGTTTTAGTAGATAACTTCAGACAAAAATAATGCAAGTGTTGCATGGAGAGGAGAGAGAAATTAGTTATTCAAAGGAATCAAACAGGAACAGTAAAAAAAACATATCAGCAGCTGAAATGGATTTCTCAACTGAAGGAAAATAATCCAAAGCAGCCCAGCTGCCGTTTGAAATAAGTTTTTGCACGAACAGGAGAAAATCAAATTCTTGAGACTTGCCCTTTCACAGCTCTGACCTAAATCCCACAGACCACCAACTGGAAAAAATAGCAGCTCCCTGATGCCCAAGTATTTGGATAAAATGAAACCTTTGCTGTCTGTAAACACAAAGGAAAAATTCAAAAGGGGAACAAAATATTCCACACCTCTTAAGTAGTAGTAAATATTAAATATAAAAACAATATTGTGTTAATATAACAACACTAGTCTCTGAAGGGCATTCTGGGAATTTTGAAAGCAGAACAGAATATGTTTTAGAGATGAGGGAGCTGCAGAGATTGATCTAAGAGAGTTTAGCTATCATGTTAAACAAAATAATCAGAACATTTTACATTAAATTTATAATAGCTAATGAGTTTATTCAAAGGGAATGAATTAAGGAGCAATAGGATTGTTTACTACAGCTCCCAAAGATGCTTCAGCAATTAGGCAGGAAATTTAGGACTTTAACCAAAATTTTGATTCAAAGACAATCTTTTGACTTTTACATGTGATGTCTTTCTGTAGATGTGGGTTTTTTTCAGATTGAAGAGAAAACTGAGTTTCAGAGAGCGACGATGAGCAGGTCAGCCAGTCTCAGGTGTAACAACCAGCAAGACAGAGAAGCCTCACCAAAAATAGAAAACTGATACACGAAGGAAAAATAGCTGGGGGCTTTAGTAATATTGTCAAGCAGTTTGAAAAGCAAAAGTGTAGCATGCAGCATACTTTTATTGTGGAGTTACATGCATATACACTGAAAATGGCTCTGTCTCGCAATCATAAAGAACCCTTCAAAAAGTTCCTGGATGCAGATGGTGATCCAGATCACTCCCAAAATGCAATGAATGCTAAATTAGGCCTAAAGCCATTTGTGGGGTAAAAATTATGAAAATCAACTCAATAGTTTTTGCATAAAGTTGCTTACAGACAGACAGACATACCATTATGATCACCAGCATA
This sequence comes from Kiunga ballochi, assembly GCA_037177335.1. Classification (NCBI taxonomy): domain Eukaryota; kingdom Metazoa; phylum Chordata; class Actinopteri; order Atheriniformes; family Pseudomugilidae; genus Kiunga; species Kiunga ballochi. The sequence continues at coordinate 12,648,619 of JBAMIG010000012.1, read as the reverse complement.
AACACAACCTTCACCACCTCCTCGGTGGAGGTAATTACACACAGTACAAAGATGAAAAGCTGAAACAACTAAATATAGCAAAGGACCAGACTGAGGTGGTTTGTGCTACTGCTGCTATCCACAGCTGCTGGAAGTGATTGCAAACTGTGCACCCATGGCACCAAATCAGGTGGGAATTGGTCATGTTCCAACCAAAAATGGATGTGAATTAAATTTGAGGCTGGGTATTTTTGCCACTATAGATGGGCCTCCATAATCAGTTGAACACATTCATCCATCTATTTTCTACCATTTAGTTGAACACTGGGAAGGTAAATAATAATGAAGCAATTACAATTTGTATGATTATGACTAATATATCAATCAACATAAGCTCTATAATATAGATTTTCTTCCTGGAATATTTGATTTGGAAACAGAAAGATCACAATCAATGAGCATAGTGGCTGTACAGTCAGTTTGACCTTTCTGCTAATACACACTTGTCTACCACTTTGTAGACAGCTCTTTTGAATCGGCTGTATTTACATAGGCAGGGTTTCTGGCTTCCTGCTGTCTGTTCTCTGTATTTTATAAATGTCCAATTTGCACCCTGGCTGCATTCATTTTAATATAAAATGTAATGTTCCACAACAAAGCTATAATGAATTATCTCTAAATCTATTCTAATCTAATCTTTTTCTCTATCTGATAAATAGGAAGACCAACATTATTCCTATCTGGATAGTAACCCTTCAGGTTAAAATGGAGAGCACAAAAACACCTAATTATGAAGAAAGAAGCACCAGGCTACAGACATGTTACTGAACGATTTATTACTCTTTTGATTGATGCTTCTTAGTTTTTTTGCAATCAACTTTTCCATCTGATACTTTTATGTCTCCTTAAAAAAATGGTGCCAAATTTATGTCCTTTTTCCTTTTTTTGTGACTATATTGTTAATCTTTGTGGCTCTATTTGCCTCTTTGGTGTATTGTTGTTCATAGTTTTTTATGTCTGTAGTAATTAAAAAAAAAAAAAAAACTCTGGCCAGGGGCCCCATGACCACTTTCCCCACAGGGATATAATTATTATGCTTGCACATGACTTAATGCTTGCATGATTTACCCATAACATCCACTCTCAACCCCAACATTGTTTTCCTGATGACGTTAGCAAAGGATTGCAAACAAATTCTTCACCCAGCCTCATGATTGTGAATGTATTTCTGCAAACAACTATTCTTTTATAAGACTGCTGCTTGTTGGTGGCATTTGCTTCATCAGCGTGTTATGTAACAGACTGAATGCGTTTGCACTTTAGCATGTTATTTTGAAACTTTTGCATGAGGAAGATTGGATCTTTGCTGATATAGAACTTTTTCACTTTTCATCCTATCTCATACTTTATGTTTTCTCTCTACACACAACATTTTGGATGCATCCTTCTCATTCTTGTTAGTTTAAGAGTCTCCTTTTTCTTTTCTTCTTCCTCCAGAATTAATTATGAGCTACTGCCTCCTCCTTAACTCTACCCTTTTCTAAAGTTCAAAGTGCTTCATCAAAGGTCTCTACCACCCATGCCTCACAAACCTCCAGTGTCCAGACTCCTTCATGTCACTGCTCAACATGACAGATGGTCCATCCAGGTCTAATCCCAAATAAAAACATTTTTTAAACAATTCCATCATAAAATAATATCTTTTGCTTCTTTTTTTCAGATGCTTTCAGTAGATTTCACTTCATGGAACTTAAGTTGCACCACAAGTATAGTTTTGCAGCACTGGAAAATAAGACTCAGGCTCCTGCAGGAAGCCAGTTGGAGCCACATGACTCACTGGGTTGCGCTATTAAGCATGGTGATGAAACATCCTGAGATTTTGGTAATGTAGAGGTTGAGGATGTAAAATAATGATGGTTCTGGCTCAACTGTTCTTCTTAAAGCCTGAGAATGAGGAACTAGTAGAGTAGGGTTTAGTGAGGTAGCTGTCCTCATCTATTAAACCAGGTGATGGCTGCTGGCATTAATGATTCAGTGGTCTCTCTTAAAACTACCAAAAAATATCATGCATTATTTAAAAGTCTCACCAAATTTATCAGAGACATGTTTTATTGATGAGTTTCTTTCAATTTAATCTTTCAACTTAAGTGTTCAACTTAAATCTCTGACAGTGGCTAGCAATAATCAGATAAATGGGGTTTCACTGTAGAATTTTGTGCACACAAAAATGTTCTGCTGCAGAACAGTGTCTGCAAAATAAACCGTTGTAATTGCTATTCAGGAAGCGTCTCAATGTCACTCCAGCAGCACGAGGTAATGTTACTGAAGGCCTACATTTTTCAGTTACTATAAAAAAATAATGATTCTTTCACAAGGCTTCATTTGATCCTTTTGACCCTGCTGCTTGTCATGTCTCATCAAACACATCTGACACTGTTGTTTTGGGATGTCTGGGTCACCTTGGTTTTGGTTTCTGTGCCATAGATAATAAAAAAGCTGCCACTTCAGCCTCCACAGGTTGGTTTTAGATTTATTTGCATGTTTTCTTGATAAAACTTTAATAACTTTAAGTCTGTCAGGCAATATTCAGTATTATAGGTACAATAAAAGTTTGGACGCACTTTACCATTAATTCCGATGGAAAACTGTGTCCAAACTATTTTTTTAAGGATTCTTAACCATGAAATGTTATGCAGCTATAAGTGTTTGTAGTTGTGTAGTTATGTATATATTATGTTTCTGATCAGCTTTAGCTAGTTGCTTTTAGTAACAGCAAAATAAAGACATATTATATGCTGCATTTTGGAGTTCATCAGGCACTTACAGCCATTATTTTGTATTAATGCTGGTTGAAACATGTCCAAAAGTGTATCACACTTTGGTATGTTTACACAACAGACAAAGAGGTAACTTACTAGTGTAATAAAACCGAGGCAAACAGAATGTTCTTTCATCATTTTCTAGCGACTTTTTTGCAAAGGTCAACTTGTGTCTTTCCTCTGGAACGATGCCTTTTCTGCTTTCTCTTTCTGGCCTCATCACCATTTTCACCTTCTTACTTCATTCAGCCAAAACAATTTTTTGTTGGAAGAGGAAGGAAAAGTAGCACAATGCAGAGCACTCTGTGTTTATAGAGAGTGAGCATTAAAGCAAAGTGCTCCAGCTCACATGAGAGACAGATCCAATGATGCACTCCTGCAACATTGCAATGTTTGTTTCTAAAGAGGGCTGCCACCTCAGAGTGCCAACAAGCGTCAAGCACTGCATGTTGACCTCACAAATCATTCATTTTCACTCATATGAGGTGGATGTTTTGGTCAAAATTTGCATGGCATCACATTGAAATAAGACCACAATATGAAAGAACTACAGACATTTAGACCAGCGTTTTTCAACCCTGGTCCTCGGGGAACACAACCCTACGTGTTTTATAGGTAACTCTATTTTACCACACCTGACTCAAATAAATGGCTCATTAATTGCAGAGAACTTAACCAGTTTAATGAAGCTGTTCTGGTGTGCTGAAACCAAAACATACAGGGAAATGTTCCCTGAGGACTAAATTAAAAAACGCTGATGAAGATAATGACAAAAATATATCATACATCTTGAATAACGTTTTCCATCAAATGTACTTAAACTGGGATTTCCACCTATTCCCTTGTGTCTGTATCACTTTTGCTTTATTATACTACTATTTTTTTTTAAAAAAGAGGGAGGTTTATCTTTTTTAAAAATCTTGTAGGCAGCACATGCTACAGATAATACTCTATAAAATATCTGTATGTTCTCATAAAGCATCTTTCTAAAACCATAGCATGTTTACTTGTACACTCATTCTGAATGCTGAGCCTTCTCATTTTACTAGTGAGAGCACATTTTGTGTCTTAGTAAGAGGGGTTCATTTCATTAAACACACACACACATACACACACACACACAGACACATGATGAGGCCATCAAAAAGTTCTTCAGCTGTCTCATCATCATCCATTGTGAACAAGCCCAGGAGAGCTAACCCACTTCACAATGCAATTTGTCTCAACAACACCCCCATTACATGTGTCTTTTTCTGTCACTATCACCATAAATAAGTTCAGATGACCCCAAAAGAGAAGGAAAGATAACATCTGTCTTTTCTTCTGTCCATGAACACACTGGACCAACTAATTTGACAGTTCATTCCTACCTTGTGCATTTACTTTTGGTTCCTACAGACACTTGAAAAGGCCGAATAAAATATCGAGAATTGCCAAAACTGTGTTAATCTGAATGCTGATGCCTTCAAGTTTATTCATGAAAAGTTTGAAGAGAATATTTATGCTAATATTGGTGAATTGTTTTGAGAAAAGGTGTAACAATTTGCTAATTTAATTATACAAATATGTTTTTTTTTTTGATAGTCAGCAGGCAGATTTTCTCCTGTAAATCACAATGGATCTATACCAGAGGTGTCCAAGGTCAGATGTAGGTTAGATGTACCCTTGCTCCAACACACCAGGCTTACAATGAATGGATCCAACAGCCAATGCAGTTCTGTACAATGGCTTTTTGAGTTAGAATGGAAAACGTCCAGGACTGTAGCGCTAAAGGACCGGAGTTGAACACCACTCGTCTATGCTAATTAATTAGTTAAAACATATTGTAAGTATGTTAGTGTGTAACCATTGTGTAAATACTTTTATATGCTAAACTACAATAAATTTGTTTCAAACAATGAACAAAACAAACATAACCACAATAAAGAACAGGAGACTCCCCATTAAGCTTCCAAGAATGAACTTAAGACCAATTCTTTTCATCATCTTACAGGACTGTCTCAGAAAATTAGAATATTGTGAAAAAGTTCTTTATTTCCTGTAATGCAATTAAAAAACATGAAA
>JBAMIG010000012.1:12630756-12643277 GCA_037177335.1 Kiunga ballochi | reverse complement strand
GCTTGCAATATCTCAGTTGATTTGTACTGAATCCAGAATGTATGGCATTTCATGTTTTTTAATTGCATTACAGGAAAAGAACTTTTTCACAATATTCTAATTTTCTGAGACAGTCCTGTATACCTGATGAGTGTGTGCCACCTTTTGCATGGAGCTTGATTCACACACAAGTTTAATCAACTTAGTTTTAGAAAACACAGTTACACTAATTAAACTCTGGTCCTCAAGGGTCACTATTCTGCAAGACAATGAATTACAATATCTGTTTAGCTGGTAATGGATGGAATGGTGGCAGTGGCCATTTTTCTTACTGACAAGACATTTTTATCTGCGAGCAGATCCAATAGCTCAAGGTGTAGTGATAACTGCAGTACGGGTTTATATTTAAAAAAAAGGTGTATATATGTGTAGCCCGCTGTCTTCTTCCATGTGCTGTTGAAGGTGTTGCATATTCCTATCAAACAAATCTGGTATTGCAGTTTGAAAACTCAGAGAGTTCTTGCTTCATACAGCAGAGACATTTAGAGGTACTTTGTGGAGGTGCTACAAATATGGCAGCTGCCATGTAGGGACTCACAACAGGTAATCATCAGTAGCTTCTTCAGATGGCATAAAATGTAACGTTAATTGATGCAAAGTGTTTGGATGCCATCAGACGCAGAGTATTTCATGATCGGCAACAATTTTCTGTCATTGACTTAGATTATGTTTCATTCTGCACTTTTGAGCGTTTCCGTGATCACTTTAATGTAGCTCAGCAGAAGCACACTTGCAACAAAATAGACCAACATTTTTTCTTTTTTTAATAAATAAAATACATCTTCTGCAAAAAATGCACATCTTTTTATTAGAGCTTTCCAACTTTTTCTGAGCAAGTGATTCTTATTCATGCTAATCATCAAAAGTGAACAATGCTTTCCTTTATTCAGCGAGATCTGCATTACATAACTTCAAACTCCATCTGTAGCCCAAACAGGGGATCTCATTATATGGGCATGTAAATAAGACAATTTATTTACACAAGACATAAAAAAAACAGTAAACTGAAGACGAGCAGAATGAAGGGACCAATTTGGGTTTTAAAAAATCTTTGCATGTTTTCAGTACTTTAAAACAAGTCTCAAAAGCATGTAGCATGCACATTTTTATTACACAACTGGTGAACACTGTTTGCAAATAAACCTTTGGTCACACAAAGTTTGCCTATAGATCTGACAAATGAATAGACACCCTGCACACTTCCATCAATTGCAAACCACATCACCTTTTTAAATGCATGCCAGCTAGTGCTGTGAGCGGTGGCCTCATTACCAGAAGGAGGTGAGCTCTGTTTGGAAGAAGACTTGTTTATGCCTGCACATCCTAAGCAGCTTGAAAGAAAGCTCTAAGAGTCCTCATTAAACAAAGGCAACTGTGCAGCAGAGTGCACTGTAGCATCCAGGCATCACATGCTCTTATCTGCATATGAATAGTTGGCAAGATGTGTCTATTACCATTTGAATAGGTTATGATAGAAAACTTAAAATAAACAATAATGTTTATTCCGACATGCAGGACAAATCCTTCAGGATTTAGGCATGCAGATGTCATGTTAAAGTTTTAATATGCTGAGTGTATGAGATTTGATTCATTCTGTTCTGTGCTGCTCAACATTTTAGCATTTCATTCTTATTCTCTGCTATGGAAATACCCAGGCTGAATGGTTTTTTTCTACTTCATAGCTTACTTGCTGGATGCAGCAGATCTGCCGAAGGACTATGCTGCTAAATGCAAATCAAATAAACCACACAGGAAAGCAAATCTGTAAAATGCAACACAGTGGCTCTGAAGAGATGTGTTTCTAGATTTGTTCAGGAAAGTGAAGATATGCCTCACACAAGTCAACAGCTGCCAAGATAAGCAAAGACGGGTGCAAACATCAAAGAATTAGCTGACCTCAGTATTGCAGAAAAGCAGGTACAAGTTTGCAGATCAGTCAGTTCACATGCCTCCTGACTTGTTTTTAAGTGGTCGTATAAAATAGAAAAGAATGACAAATATCAGGCATAATTACTGTTCAGCTGAAAAACAGGTAAAAGATTACTAAACTTTTTGTAATATGTAGATTTCTTCTTTTTTTTTTACTATTTCCACCCTGAGCACTTTCACAAGCTAAAAGGAAAGTGAGTATGTAATTACATCCTTTTTGCACACAAATATTCATAGGTCAAAGCTTGAGGATGTTTTTTTATTTATTTATTTAGGAAGCTAAAACAAGTTCACTTATAAGTTTGTAAATTTTGATTATTTCTTTCTGAAAAATCATACTTGTCCTGACAGATTACTCGTGTGTGTGTGTGTGTGTGTGCTCTCCCTGCAGGTTTTCCATGATTCTCAGAGAAGGTTGAACAAGGACACATTGCTTAACATACAAACTTCTGTTAATAAATGGTCACATATCTCTTATTTCTTAGTTGCAAATTTACTTTTAAAATTTTCAAACATTAAATTTAACTTAGCCTGAGTTTTTTTTTGTGAATCTCAGTCTGCCTGTTCTGAATTTCTATTATGTTATTCTAATTATTCTCAGCTTCACACCAAAGACAAGTATCAGTAATCAACTTTAATTTGTGCTCCCTTAATTTAATATTAATTTAATTTTCTTTGACATACTAAATCCTCTGACACAAACTTACCACTTAACCCTTCCCACCTGCCCTAAAGTACACACTGTAAAAATCAAAAACAGATCATTGCGACTTTCCTCATTCCTCATCATTACATTTCCCCTCTTTTGCAGATGAAAGTGTGTAATGCTGATGGTTGCATTCATCATTACATGCAAAGTTGCTCCTCAAGAGAGGTAAACAAGATCTATGGTGGCTCAAACGTGAGTCTCAGTTGATTTAACTCAACGCCGTGCACAGATTCATGCATTTGCACCACAAATGATTTAGATATTGACTCATTTGGCCTTTAACTGTTCAATTGTGCTCAAAACTACTTCCCCTTTGCTACGTCTGGCCTTTTATTTACTTCCTCATGGGCTCATCTGTCCATTATTATTGATCACAAAGCACTCCTGGCACTAATTTAATTCGCATGATACATTCTGTCAAAGCAAGTAGAGAGTATTGATTAATCTACAGTTCTACTGAGGGCTCTACTGCAGCACGCTATGACAAGGGAATAATTAACTTCAGAAACCTCTATGAGTACTGCATTTAGCACTGCTCTCTTTACTTGGAGTTTATTTGCTTGTTTACAACACAAGCAGAGATCAAAACATCAGGAGATTTTTTTTTTAAATTATTATAAAAATGATTTTTGCAGCTTTGCTGCCACCTGATGGCAACAAAAATAATACAACGATATGTGATCATTCTGAGTAAATGAGATCATTTTAATTTACAAGATAAACACTTTAACCCACATAATGCCTGAGATTTGATGAAAATGTTGCAGAGGTAATGTTGCTGTTACTGTTAAATCAGCATTTGATTAGCTAAATAAGTTTCTAAGTTTACAGATTTGTTTTAGTTTAAATAGAAACAAACTGTTAAACACACCTTTTCATTTATAATTTCCTATTTAGTTTTCATAAGATTTTCATGCAGCAAACATTGCAATATATTAGAAATTACTAATTCCACTTCTGACCACTGTCTGCAGCTACCCACCACTCTTGTTGGAATAAGTGGAAGGAGGTTTATCACTTTTAACTCATTGTAATGTTTACCATTGGTATATCTTTGTAGTCCTGTTCCTACTAATATATAACCGGGATCTTTCTGTTTTGATGTTTTTTTCTATGAATCACTTTGAATTGTACATGAAATGCACTTTACAAATGAACTTACCTTGCCTTGCTTGTATGCATAGAAAACATCCCTAATAACCATTTCTCTTAACAACTTCTTAATGTTTTTTTTTTTACAAAATATGAAGAAAGTCAGGTTAAAAAGTCAAGTTTCACCATTACCATTTATTCAGGCTTAGCAGCAACCTTTGTATCTGCTGTGAACCAGTTATTGGTTTATTGTTTGCTCATTTTTCTCCCTGCTGTCCTGAACCTATTCTTCATGTTAAACTTTGACTGTCCACCCTAACCAATCATTTATTCAGGCAGTCTGTGCCAATCAAAGACAAACATTTCTGAGTATCAACAATGATTACAATAAGAGAAAACCAAGTAAATGTGTTTATCCATACGACATCAGGATCCTCAAAAAAAATTGCTCTATTTGCTGCCAGCTTCCATTGGTGCCATCCAATTATTACAGACATAGACCAAATCGGCTTTGATAAAAAAAAAAACCACAATAATTTGACGTTGTTCAAATGTAACAGTAGGTGAGGACTGCCTGAAAACGGATTTTAAAAAATAGATGTGTGTAAGTAATTAAAACTTTATAGACAAGGATACAACCTCAAATCTAATTATATGATTGTATGTAAATTCTAAATAAAGGCAGAATAAATAAAAGTGAGGATACTAAAACTATCCTGTTTACCTGTGGAGTTCTCTAAACACATGTTATGGGTGTTTTAGCATTTTTAACTTTCCCAGTCTTCTGTTGCTTTATCCTAGGTTTTATGAAGCATGGTGCAGGCATAAACTTTAAAATAAATCAATAAAATAAAATAAAACATAATCATTTATCAGTTTGAACCTTAAACATCTTCTCTTTGTAATGTTTTAATTGAATATACAGTAGGTTGAAAAAGAATTGCAAATCTGTTTTTATTTATGTTTGCATCCAAACATTCAAACTCCGTTGGAATTGGGTTTGTAAATCAGCCTCAACAAGGCAGCATTTGGCCAACCTTTGCATTAAAAGAAGTCTTAGTCACCACTGCAATGCAGTCGATGTAGAGATGTGCTTATTGTCATTTTTTGCAAGTTCATTACAAATATTTGTAAAGTTATAAAGGTCCGTAGACTGATGACAACATTCTACATTGCACAAACTTACTAACATTCATAATTTAAAACAGATCAGCACATTCACACAAATCCAATAATATATGCTAAACTTCAATATTTGGTTTAAATAAGTCACAGTCTAATCTGAACACAGTGACAGAACAGAAGTGAATGTCCTTTTTTCTCCTCAAGGATCCCCTTAATGCAACTACCCAAAAGCTGTGGATCCCAGCATGCCCTGCATTGGACCATGCTTAGCTAGCTTCTCACCAGCATTACCAGCTTACAGCGTTGCTTATTTTTTCCTATATAAATGACTGTATTAAGGCTTTTCTCTGACTCGTCATGAAATGGTGTCAAGTTTGTGGTTTTGTGCATAAAAAACCCAAATCATATAAACTTTAATTTAAACCAAACTGGCTACAGTCAATGCCTCTCTGACCCCCTGTGATCTGGAGGAACCCTAATGGGGCTCCAGGGACTCCCAAGTTGTGACCATTGCTTTAACTGATTTATAAGTTCTTACATTTCACAGTAGAAAATACAAGTACAAATGTTTGTGGTCCAAAGTAAGATCATCAGTACAAAAATATTATTATGATCAAAACAGCAAGGACATATCTTCCTGTGCCGTATCACATCTTTCAGAAAGACATGTCTTATATGCTTGATGTAAACCATTTTTCGGCTATTGAGTTTTCAAGGTTTTGTTTTTCCAGGACTGGATCCACACCAATCAGGTCTACTGTTGGAGTAACAGCAGTTTTAAGTCTCTGAGGGTTAAAGAAGAAAGAGTTTTTTGTTAGTTTTGTCTTCTTTTACTTTTTAAAAAGATAATTTATAATAAAGTTATAAGTTAAGGATTAGCTTGTTAAAACCAAAACATTTAAGATGTCTACTTTCTGTTAGAAAACCAAAGAAAAGTTCAATCTTTGCTCCTGCACTGGTCACTTGGTCATAAACTGATTTAATAAAAATGTTATGTATTCATAACATTAATCAAACATGGTCAAACAACTTTCAAGCCCATCGATTTGTCAACAATTACTGTACATAGTGCTTTTCATTCATTGTTAAAGAATGAGTAATATAAATGTAATTTACCTTCTCTCTTTGCGACAGACTCAGAAAATCAACTTTTCCCAATGTAAGAGACTACAACTTATAGAAGTTCTTTTTGGACAAACTTTAAGATGCAAGTGAAAGGTGATCCCATACTTTTAAATAAAGTGTGACACCTTAATCTTTAAAATTGGTATTCTGTGATATTCTGGTAAGTTCTCTAATCACATGAATCCTTACCTGAACTAGAGTTCCTTTGTTGTTGTAGATCTCATGAATGGCACCAAGAGGAATCCACATCACAGAGACTAGTGAGATGCCCCAGCCCACTAACTGAGCCCAAAGTGGGTACAAATAGTTACCATAGTGAGGAGGAGTGTGCTGAACAGTGCTGGAGGTCAGTATGGACTATGCAAAGAAAAGAATATGATTAAAATAGCATCAATGGATATTTATGTCTTACAGTTAAAACAGGACTCACCAATATCAGTATTGGACAAACCAACAGCCAGCAGAGGTGAAAAATTTTGTTGGGAGATTTTCCACGCATCCTCTTTACCATTAAGGAAAGCCGTGGTACACCTACCAATTAAAAACGCTGATTCATTTCTGCAGCAAAAAAACTTGCCATCTATTTGTTGGCATTTAAAACAGGTTTCTAAGTAAACAAAATCTCTTTATATCAGCCTCTCTCAAAGTATGTTCCCCGGACCACTAGCGGTCCCCAAGCGCCCCCTGGTGGCCCGCAAGGTGAACAACATGACAATTCTGTTTGAATTAACCAGAAACGTGACACTCAGTTTTAAGACACAAAACCCGTCTTATATCCAAATAACTATGGAGCAGTGGCTTAGGACATGGTCACTTAAAAGAAGATAAATTAAATTTAAAAGATATTTTACAATAAAAATATTGTAAAAGCTGCTTTCTATGTTGTAAACTTGTGAAAGGTTTATTTTGACATAATGTTCTTTTTAGAGTTCTGTTTAGAGTTAAGTGGTCCGTTGGTTTTGGTGTAAAGGTTAAATGGTCCTTGGACTGAAAACGTTTGAGAAACACTGGTTTAGAGGGTTTTACAGTAACATGGAGATCTGAATTGGAACTCATTCTGTCATCTTACCATAGATCCAGCATACAGCCACAACTTCAAAGAATGCCAGGAATATGAGGGACACGACAGCAGTGTAATGATCCATCAGCTGAAACACATAAATGCCTCCCTTTGAAGCAAGGAGAGGAATACTGAGCACAAGATGCACAAGATCCTCATACTTGATTCTCTGCAATGTGATGATGTTTCTTACTTCACCTTAGTGACATGAGGAAGCCCCAAAACAAAGCAGACAATGCACACAGCCAGGGCGATTAGCTCTTCTCTCTTTACAAAACGCAGAATTTTGGGTCCAAATTGATCCTTTATAAATGTCACACCAACTTCCACGTTGGCAAACTGCATGGCAAAATGTGCAATTACTTTGAGATGATAACAGTAATATTGACTGTGTTGCCCTTTTTCACACTGAATATGTTTACATGTGTTAAAATGAGATTATACATTTTATACATTTATATTTATGTTATTGCACAATATATTTTTCAAAAAGTAGTTGCAACAACATCAAATTAAGTAGGCCTATGTCATATTCTTTTCATGCCTTTTTCATGCCTTACATTAACTCTCCCAGACTTGGCCTGGAAACAGCAAATAATTAACAACAATCCAAATACACCAAGTTTATTTTGTAATTCTTTCTCACTAAATTAAAACTTCTGAATTTGGTGGAAATTATTTCTATGATTTTATAAACTTAGCAAGTAATTTTTTTCAGTGACATGAGCAGGTGTTTACCTGACTGTCCAGGCCGAGACACAGCAGCATGAAGAAGAATAGAGGAGTCCAGAGCTGAGAGACAGGCATGGTGGACAGGACCTCAGGGTACACAACAAACACCAAACCGGGGCCTGAGACACAAACATCACAAATCAATGCAAGCTTTCCTTTACAAGCGAGGAGCAATTAAGAAATAAATAATTAGTATCCAAACCCAAGTTAACTTTATAAATTTAGGGTCAAATCCTGTAGACTATGGAAACAGTATATTAGCAGGGAATGCTAGCTGGATAGGTGTTAAGCACTTTATCTTCTGGAGTCAGAAGAAAACAACGCTGTTCATCTTCAGGTTGTCTTTATTGTTTAAGGTTTCTTACTTTTTACTGTTTTATTCTTTTATCATCTGTTATTTTTCTTCCACTCTGGAATGTATGTTTTTGTTAAATGTTTTATGTCTAGTTTAGTCTTTTTTTGCAGCTGATGTTGTTAAAGAGCTTTCTGAATAAAGTTGAGTTAATGCTCCCATTATTCTATAAGTGTCAGTAATACCAGGATTCCCTGCATCTGCCTACAGTGAGAAACCACCAGTGGAGTCTGATGGAATGAAGTCAAATCACTTCATATCTTTACTTATGCTACAATTTAAATACTGCCATTGAAAATTAACTACACTGTAATAATTTTTGCATGTTTTAAAATTAGTAATAAATAATTTGTTTAATTAAATTAGATTTCAAAGGGTTAAAATGACTTAATATTTGGACGTTTTGGGCAGGTCTGAATTTAATCAAATGCTTGATAAAAAGAGCAAATAAAAAAAAAATCAGAAGGTTTTTTGTGCATGTAGATTTTCGCCATGTTTCTGACAACTAAATGAAATACGCAAATGTAATAAAATACATCTTTTAGCTACTCTTTCACAAACAGAACTGTTTGATCTCCAAAAACTTCTCTCTCTTAAATATATCTAAAAAATAATTTTTGTTGGATTTTTGTGTAATATATGAGGAAGCATTTGAAAAGTTCAAACTAACATTTAAAGTATTCAGATCATAAAAATTGTTGAATGTTTGGTTATTTTAAGCAAGATCCAAGTTTTTCAAATAATTTATGGGAAAAAAGAAGAAAAAATAACTACAGATGAGGATAAAAAATGGTATTTAGTAATGGAGTATGATATAATGATAGGCATAACATTTCTAAAGCTTACAATAATAAACCCATGTGAGGATGATTACGTAATAAAAATCAGGAAGGTGATAAGAAACCAGCTTCCAGCTTTTAGCTTTTGAATAGTTATTTTGACTTCTGTTATCCAGGAACCTTGCACAGAGACTAGTACGGGTTTAGACAATTGATGGATGTCGTCCAGGAAAGCGCCAGTGATTTGCTTTACTTCCCTCGCTGCCTTTTACTTTGAAACTACAACCAGAAGGGCCTGCATTAATTATATTAATCCATGTGACATTGAATAATATAATTAATGCAGGCTGTTTAAAGTTACAACAGTGTTTACACAAAACCATCAAATGAGGCCAGAAAAAGAGAAATAATCAAGAAAACTTTATACATCTAAAGTAAAGGCAGGCTCTGTAGTTCAAAATATCTCTTAAAACGTTTTATTTAATTTTTACTAAGAATGCAATATAGGGTATATTAGCTGTAGCTCATGTCAATTCTAGGGCAGAATACTGAACCCCAGCGAGCCCCCCGATGTGCCTAACGGGGTGTGAATGGGTGAATTTACTACAGTGTAAAATGCTTTGAGTGATCATTGAGTGACAGCAGCAGGAAGGGAAGAGCCAGAAGAAACTGGGTTTTGTTGAAGAAACCCTTATTGTGTGCAGGATAGGTTAGGAATTAAGAGATTAAGATGACCATATTTTAGACACAAAAAACTCACCAACTCACTCAACTTTGTGGAATAAATCCCTTCAGCATCAAAACTAGACTACCTGCAGTGTGGAGTGCAGGACTTTCAGGTGCATTTTAACTACCTGATATCTGAAACATTATCTCTCTTTCTATTTTAAAATACAGACAACTATACAGATAACTTAAATAACTTTATTCACTCTCTGAAATTCCTGCCACATGTTTCTTTATCTTTGATTTATTTTCTTTAATCTTGTGCTACTGCATTTAAATTTTATGTCCAATGTAGTTTTTTTCTCTATATTCATTTTTTTAAAGTACTTTAGAAATAAAATGGTATGGTATGGCATTGCCGCATTGTATTGCATGGCATAATACTTTGCTAAATATGTGATCATGTGGACCCTTAAAATAAGAAAAGACATACAAGTCCATGAGAGTGCAGTGTTGCATGTCTCCCTGCAGTGATGCTTACCATCTGTAGCTATGTTGTCAACTGGTAAGTTATGTATGTGAGCCATGTAGCCAACAGCTGAAAATATCACAAAGCCACCCAGGATGCTAGTGAAAGAGTTGACAAATGATACAATCAAGGCATCCCTGTAGAAAAAACAAAGTAAAAAGAGGAGAGGGTGAATCAAACAGTCAGTTCACTTCTGATATCCAAAGAAAAATCAGATAGATCATTAAACAGATATTTACGATGGAGTATTAGAGCCACAGTGAAAAAAAAATTGAGAATTATTTTTTTTCCTTCCTTCTTTACTTTAAGTATAAACTGTCAAGAATAAAATCAAAGAACAGTTTTGAGAATAAATTAAAAGAAATTAAATTAAAAATGATTGGCTAACAATACATGACCCAGTTAATAAGCATAAATCATTTATATCTACAGTTTATGTGACAATGTCACAGTGTGGACACCTGCAGCTTATAAATCGGATGCGGTTTACGCGTGTACAGAATTCACTTTCTTTCCAAAATTAGTGTCAGTGGCTAAAATAAAACTGCTCAATAGTCCAAATTTACAGAAGTTACTTCCTGACTTCTTTTCTGGTTTTAACATTATAAAACAGAGGACTAAATACATATTGCAGCTTTAAAGGTTTAAAGAACATTGACTTTTTACCTGAGAAGGTTATTGTTAAACTTGTTGTAACTAGCCATTGAAATCATGGAGCCGAATGCTATTCCAATTGAGTTAAATACTTGAGCTGCTGCATTAACCCAAACCTGTGGTGGAGACAAACAACAGATTAAATCTGTGAAATCCCATTTAAATTATTTTTATACCACTTTTTTTATATTTTTAGGGCTGATGGTAAAATCCTATAAGAGGTTTCTGTTATTGATCTATTTACTACAGTCTCAGTTGGATAACAAAGTTGCATTTTACATAGATCATTTCCCATCTGTGTCCAAACTTAACACAAAAATAAAGAAATATGTGTTGTAGCTCTTTTACTTCCCATCCACCTCTTCCATCAGCCTGAACTAACACACTTCAGTGACTACTTAGACTTTCCAATTATATACAAAACAACACCAACTGCTCTAGCACCTATTAAACATAGCCAGAATAGCAGTTTTAAGGCTCCGTGGTTTTCAACACACATCAGAAGGTTTGTTCAGACACCATTGTAAATATGGTGCAACAGATATGGTAGCAGTGGTGTATGTGGACCCACTGCAAGTACATATAAATGCCTTACTCAACAAAAAGTTATTTTGGTAAAGTGGTTAGAGACAGTTTTATATTTGACTTTTCTGTCATTATTCTTTAGCTAATCGTACTTTGGTCCCTGTGTGATACTGGTAACGAAAGTAGGCTAACCACAGATGTCCTACTTTTTGCTGTTACTCCGTTACTAACACAGTCTCACCTTCACTTCAAACAATTTACTCCAGACAGGTGTCACAAAGTAGAGGATACCGTTCTTGGCTCCAGGCAGCTGCATATTATTGATGAGCAGTGCAAACAGGATGAAGTAGGGAAAAACAGCTGTGAAATACACAACCTATATGACAAATAGAGGGAAAAGGTCGTGATAAGTGTGATTTGTTGAGTTGACAAAGCTGCCTTTGGAACACCTATGTTGTGTACTACAGCCTCTTTAAATTAGATGTTGACAAAATGTTCAAGACAGCACAATGAAATTAAGCAAGTCCCACATGGAGATTACTATGATTACCATTATACATGCCCACACTGGAAGAAAAACAGCCATACTTCTGACCTTTCCAGTTGACTTGACCCCTTTGAATATGCATAAATACACAATGACCCACGATATGAGAAGATAGCCCGACAGTTCCCAGTGGAGGCCACCAGTTTCCTCAATGCTGCTCGTCTTCTCTAAAAGTTTGTGACTGAAAAATAGAAAAAGAAGTAATCTTTAAATTGTTTAATTTGTGTGGTAGATTTATCTTGAAACTGGGAAAGTTAGGGATGTAACTAGCAATTTTTCAACTTCAGGCCAACAGTGTAGCAAAAGGACAGGGTTTAAGGCTCTGAGAATTTAGCTTGCTCCTGAATTAATGATATTTTGATTCATGTGTTGTCCGTTGGAAAAGACTCACAACCAAGTCTCCTTTTATAAAGCAAATTGTACAACACACACACACACACACACACACACACACACAGGCTGTACATGTGTGAAACAGTGGATTCCATGCTTGCAACTCACCATTTCACACATGTAAATAGTCTTGTACTTGTATAGCGCTTTTCTACACATCAGTGTACTCAAAGCGCTTTAACACTATTTGACGCAGCACCGGGAGCAACTGGGGGTTCAGTGTCTTGCTCAAGGACACTTCGGCATGTGGACGCCAGAGCCAGGA
>JBAMIG010000012.1:12592528-12612146 GCA_037177335.1 Kiunga ballochi | reverse complement strand
AACCCTTGTGTTAGACAAGTATCTGTTCAAGTGACAGGTTAGATCAGTTAGCAGCCAAAGCACAACAGAAACTGCAGGGAAAGGGGCAACTATTTGGTTGCAGTTTCTCTGACAATGATTTAAAGAAAGTGATACTCACTGAATGGCACATCTGAGGCTGATGATGCCAGAGCTTTGATTTTCTACAGGGTTGACAAGACCTCCTAGAGTAACCATTTCCCTGCTTTAACACTTTGCTTTCATCCTTTCACAAAGATCTGTAAAAGTCTTCTGACTTATGCATGCGAGCCAGGTGTAGAGCTCCAGAGAAACCTCTGAGATGCAGGACAATGGGTCAGAATATTCTCCCTGTCACAAAGCAATGTTTTCTTCAGCAAAGACGAGCAAAGACATATTTGCTCAATGAGAACCAGAAAACTCTTGAAATCTCAGTTTAAAATGAAAAATGAGTTAAAAATGGGTAAAGATAGTTTAGTAATGGATTTTATATTTTAATAGGAGTTGTAAACTACTGTTAGAAAAGTTGGTAAAATCTGCAAACTAACCTAAATCCCCTCCTGAACATGGGAATCATTTATTGGTTTTCAACTCTTTATCTCAGGATTTCCCAGGTGACTGTTGATGTTTACATTGAGATAAAGGCAATGATAAATTTATGCAAGCAAATTGGGCTGTAAACAAGCAGATGATCAGTGGACTTTGCACCTTGTAGAGATTTAGTTCAAGCCTGAGCAGCTCATTTCCCTGAAGGTGCTGGAAACTGATAACTTATTTGGCATCTGTAGTGATGAGATCCTGAGTCTGGTGCTGCACCTACTAAAGCTCCCCTGTGGCACTCTGAAACTGATCTCCAGATTTTTTTTTATTTTTATTAGTGGTTAAACACTGCACAAATAACAGCAGTGATTGCTGACCTGCACATCTCCAGGACAAGGTGTCAACCCTGATCTGTGCCTTGTCCTTTGTAATGTTTCATTCCATATCAGTGAATAGAGCTCAATATTATTATTAAGCTCTTCTGTATCCTCCCTCTAGTGGAGGACATAGAGAATCCTTCATCTTTTTATCTGTGTAGTTAATAGGTGTGTGACCACAATTGTCTCTATCTTCTTAGATGCTCTGTGTGCTCTGACCACCTGAAAAACTGGTACTATAAGAAGGACAGCAAGCTGTACTGTCGGCTGCACTATTGGGAGAAGTTTGGCGAACTGTGTCATGGTTGCTCTCTGCTCATGACCGGACCTGCAATGGTATGTCTGCTACAGTCATTGCTTTATACTTAATGCCCTTTGTCTAGCAAACTGTGCTGTGCTGTGCTGGTTAACGTAACCTATCATTGAAAAGAAATGTCTTAATAAACTTTACAGATTTTTCTTGTCAATGGTATAATAAAGACTGTGAAGACACTGATGTTCTGACTTTTTAAATGTTTAGAAATGCAGGGATGTATGACTGAGTACCCTTACATGATGTTTTGCTTTCTTTTGTGTTAATTTCTTATCGTATCTTATTAATTATAATGGAAAAAAGAAGGAATATTATTTAAGGATTTTTTTTTTCTGTTTTGAGGTTCCCAACAGAAATTCAAGTCCCTTAAAATTCACATGTCAGCGTTACATGTCAGCGTTACACCACTGGTCAGCAAGCAGTGCATTAAAATAGTTTGTTTTAACATTTGCTCCTTTTAATCTGTTAATGCTGACTCATACTTCTCTCTGTCTGAGTCAGCATATGACGCAAGCGGCTGGACTCTCAGAAAACACACATGCAGAGAGAAGCTTGCATTCAAAACCGTGGCTCCACGACTACATCACAGTTGATGCATTTTATTTGCAGCAAGTCCTTTTTTAATTTTGTATGAAAGGTGAAAACATGAGCAGTCTGAACAGAAGAACAGTTATTGATCAGTGGATGTTATAAGAGGTTTGTAGTGTGCTTCCAATCTGAAGCTCACACGGAGTCAACAAGATTGTATTCAAACGAGTGTGTTCAGAAATTCAAATGATCAAGTGATTTACAAGCTGAAGCCAAACACACAAACGCTCATTGTTAACCAATTCAATACCAGAGTTGTAATGATGCAAAAATAAAAAACAAAAATTTTTTAAGTAGAAGGAATAATAGCACACAAGATATAAAGACATAAAATCTGTGGCATTTTGCTCTCAAATGTTCAAAATTATTTAGGAATGCACTTTAAAAAAAACATGTTTTATATAATCAATGTTAAAGTTGAATAAACATTTACATGCTGTATACCTTGTAACAAACCCTTTACAGATTTTCACAATGACCACACAGAATCCTGCCATGTTTTTCTGCAGTTTTGTTGAATTTGCATGTTTCCTGTGTGTTCTCTTCCACCTCCTGACTTCTGCCCATCGTCCAAACCCGTCCAGTGCTGGAATAATTAATGACTCTA
The DNA here is from genome assembly GCA_037177335.1 of Kiunga ballochi. Classification (NCBI taxonomy): domain Eukaryota; kingdom Metazoa; phylum Chordata; class Actinopteri; order Atheriniformes; family Pseudomugilidae; genus Kiunga; species Kiunga ballochi. The sequence continues at coordinate 12,609,724 of JBAMIG010000012.1, read as the reverse complement.
CACTGAAAGGATTCTGGGCATGTATGATTATTTATTATTGTTTTGGTATGGTAATGGACTGTCGGTCCGGCCAACATGTTTTCACACAGTGGCTGCTGAGAAAGCCTCCTGCACCCTATGATCTTGAATAGTACTTGGCAAATGGATGGGCAATACTGCTTATAAGACTGTTATTTTATTTGTTTATACTTGCTTTCATCCGTTAAATATGTTTCAGCAGAGGGTCGGGACTGTTTGACCACGATTGTTTAATATGACTGCCAGGTTTTCAGAGTCTGTCTCGCCATGATTACACAACAGCAATTAAAAAGTGTTGTGCTAAATAATATCAGAAAGGCCACTGTGTACGTTGGTAATCTCAGAGCTCTAGTTTCTTTTCATTGATCCATAATAATGGTTTCATGCTTGAAAGGCAAACAAGGGGCTGTTTTCTGAGGCTCTTTACTGATGAGTGAAACTTTACTTGAGCTGCTGCTGAGCTTAGCATAAGGGGCCCGAGACTTCACTTGTGAATTGGCTCCTCCCCTGTGAGGCCCCAGTCTTCCCAGTCTGTACGGAAGTTCTCCACGGTTCAGTTCCCTACCTACAGGAGCTAGTGGGAAGATGATAGAGTAGTGGCTCTGGAGCATGAAGACTTCTCCGTGGTAAGGAGGCTCCTTTAATAAAACCCACACTTATATTATGAGCCACACTGAATTCTTTACTGAGTTTAATTATCTGTTATTAAGGCAATATTTGACAGAGGAAATGGGACGTCCTCTGCTCCACTGATGCAAAGCTCACTTTTCTCAGAAAAGACTCGGAGTCGGCAAGCTAAGCATGAAATTTAGGTGACAGCAGCAATGCTGGTCACAAACAGCGTCACTTGTTTAACATGGAGCCAGACTGAAGTTTTTCTCTTTTGGCCACCAAGCACCATGCATAATGGAGTCCTCTATTTGGTGCTGGCACTCTGCTTCATCAGCCAGTGAAGCCAAGTGTTTTTGGCAGAGATAAACTGGCATTGCAGCCTCTCACCCAAAATGAAAATCATTGTGATCCGACAGCAGAGGAGGGTCACACAGAGCTGCTCCTTGTTAAGCATTCAAGTCCAGAACAGTATTGTTTGTGTCCTGGTTAATCATTTGTTAGTTCATTGATTCTTTGGGATGTTTTTTGGTACAGTATTTCAAACTGGCATTTCTGTTTACGTGATCCAGTTTTAAACTAAAACTAGATCTTTTTCTGTAGTTCACTTAGCTGTTGCTGTAGCAGCTTTATGCACCAGCTGTTGGAGTTGGAGGCAAGTCATGACTGAGGTTGTGACGGTGTCTTTTGTGACTCCCAGGCTGGGAGTTGCTGGCAGACTTTTAAGATGTCTCGCTTATTTGGGTGAGATCACCTTGAAGCAACAGGGAATCCTTTCCCAGTACTGACTATCTGACTCACACCTGTGGTACATGTTGGTAGAGGATTTCACAACTCTCAATGTGCTTAAATGAGCAGGTAACCAAATAGTGAGAATTAAGCAGAGAAAAAGCCTTTATTTTTGTGCACTTTAGTTTTTTTTACAAAGCGACAAAGGGAAAAAAATCAGCTTAAAGAGGCATTGGCTTCAAAATAACCAACAAACATCTACATTGTTCACATTCTTCTTTTTATTTCTTTGCTTTTCTTTTATTGTTTTGTTCTTGCCTGCAAATTACAAAAGACTTTAACTGTATTGATGATATTTTGATTACATAAATGATCCCGAGAATAGATTATTTGGCCTACAGGTTTATTAATTAGAGAACATTCCTGTGCAAAGATAAGACACATTATCTCACCTTGCATGCAAGAGAGATGACAGGAGGCAGATGTGGTGTGAGGACAGCGCAAATTAAGGAAAGGGAAATTTGACAGTCGTGTGTGTGCTGTGCCGATATGAAGAAGAGTGAGAGACTTCAAAGTGAAACTTGTGCCTCAGACCTGAAAAAGGTGACATCATGCAGATTCCAGACGGGGCTGAGAGAGAAGCAGGTGTTACGCCTGTGTCACCTCACAGTGGGAGGAGTGCAGATAGCTTATTTATCCCAATGAAGGCAGAGCAGAGCAGTAGGCTTTTGGCTTTGGACAACTATTTTCTGTTTTCTGCTGAGCGGAGGATTAGCTGGTTTGTGTTTTGGCTACAGGTGGCTGGAGACTACAAGTACCACCCAGAGTGTTTTGTTTGTCTGAGTTGCAAAGTGGTGATTGAAGACAGAGATACCTACGCCTTAGTGGAGAGGTCAAAACTCTACTGGTAAGCCACTTGTACATCATTGTAGTTGAGTTAAATTGATGAAGCAAAAGTAAAGTTTAAAAAGACATGTTCATTTACTAAACATCCTGTGACTCTTTAGTGTTCTTTGCTTTGATTTGTTTGTACAGTGCCATTATCAGGACTTTTACTCTTGTGAATAATATTTTTATAGAAACTTATTCTTACTACTAACTTTTTTTTTGTGTCTTTTAAGCAAAATGTTGTTTAAACATTGTGTTTTTATTGTCTACTGTGTGCAGTGGAGATTGCTATAAGCAGGTGTTCCTCACACCCATGTTGGAAAAACACTCCCATGACTCTGTCCTAGACTCGTTGCCCCACACCGTGACCCTCATATCGATGCCCTCTGCGGCCAACGGCAAGAGGGGCTTCTCCGTGTCGGTGATGAGGGACGTCAACGGGTCGGCAAACGTTCAGGTCAAAGAGTAAGTGGCAGCTGAGCTGTTTACCTGTCTATGCTGTTGTGCACAGCATGAGTAATACTTTACGTAAGGCTAATTATAGGTTGGTTAAATTGCTGGTGTGTGTAAGCATGTCACTGCAAAGAAAAGTGTTTGTAAATAGTTTGATATGGCTGAAAATATGTCAGAATTGTGTTCGGATCAGCACTGGTTTCACTGGCAAACAAACCTGGCCCCGTATATTTTGTCATTCTTTTAATTCGGTCTTTTAATTGCTTTTAATATTCAAAGACTCACATGTTTCTGTTGGTATTGTTTTGCTGCAGGGTTAGAGGGATGCTTATTAGTCCAGAGGTGCGAAATGCCATTCATGTTGGAGACCGGATCCTGGAGATCAATGGCTTTCCTGTTGGGACGCTGATGGAGGAAGAGGTGAGCTTCTACCTTATTTTTTTTCTCATAATGAAGCAATGAGGTAAGATTAAAAATAGTTGAAGTGAAACTAATTTGCTTCCTCATTAGTTTAATTCCTTAATGCATTTTAAAAAGACATGTTTGGGATTTTTAACATTTCTTGAATTCCAACATTATTTATACATTCTTGAGTTGGGAGAGGAAGGTGAATTACTTAAAGGCTCGTTCCCACAACCTCACCCATGCACTGTTGCTTTCCCCTTGAAATAGTCTCAAATTGATTGATTCAATTTGTGTTGTTTTGCAAACAAATCATACTTGCTATGATTTGACACTTAAACTGTGTCAAAGTATAATTACTTTGTTCCTGTTGGTGCCATCAGAGCTAAATGGATAAGTACTATTTTAAACAGTTTTCTGAATCCGGGACATTGATTCTCCTCTTATTGCATAAGATTTTGGGATTTTTTATTTTGAAAAATAATTTTTACAATCCTGGATCGTTTTCCTTTTAAGGTGGACGATCTTATTCACTGCACCAGTCACACATTGCAGCTGCTAATAGAGTATGACCCAGTCAGGCAGCGTTTAGATCGGCTCAGACTGGGATCACCCAGGACCCGGCTTGGCGTCCCAGCCACCTCCCGCATGCGTCTTTCTTCCCCATCTGATGCGGTTCTAGAAAGAACAGACGTGGTTGATGATTGCACACTGAAAAGGAGGTCTTTGAGGTATGCAGGAGTCAAGAACATTGTTAGCCTTTTATATAAGCAAGAGATGAACCTAGACAACTTGTAATGCATCATTTTCTGTCTATATCAGGCGCAGTAACAGCATATGCAAGTCTCCTGGGCCGAATTCTCCAAAAGGGTCTCCTTTTATTACAAATGATATAGGGCGCTCTGAATCCCTGAGATCCTCTAGTAGCTGTTCTCATCGCATTTTCAGGCCATGTGATCTCATACATGGAGAGATCTTAGGAAAAGGCTTTTTTGGACAGGCTATTAAGGTCAGTTTCCACGCTTGATTATTATTTTGACATGCATTTTATCCACTGTTCAGGGCTTTTGGAAGTAACGCGTGCTTTTGTCACAGGTGACTCACAAAGCCACAGGAGAGGTGATGGTGATGAAGGAGCTGATCCGTTGTGATGAGGAGACACAGAAAACCTTCCTAAAGGAGGTCAGTAATCAGCAGCTGGAGGTCTGTGATTTCCCACAGACAGAGCTATCTTTGTATTAATATTGAAAACTGAAAGCACACACTTTTTCCTACGACTACCTGTTTGTGCTTTGTTATTTTGAGGCTGTCGCCTTGGTCTTGTGGGAACACATTAGTGTGATTTAAATGTAACCTGAGCTTCACTCGGAACTGATTAAGGATAACTTGCTTATCATAATGAGCAACTCCTTGTTTTCTGTCACACATCTGCGTTTCAGGTCAAAGTAATGCGAAACCTTGATCACCCCCATGTTCTGAAGTTTATCGGTGTACTGTACAAGGACAAGAAGCTCAATTTGATTACTGAGTTTATAGAAGGAGGCACCCTTAAGGACTTCATCAGAGACATGGTGAGTTAAACTTGTCTTTTTTCCCACACAACCTTCTTCATTTTCCACAATAGAGCAGGAAGCCCCTGTGTGGTGGCGGAGGAGGAGGAGGGGGGATATTTTTTTATAATAATACAATTATTAGAAGTATGAAGAAGAGCACCTGTTATGATTTTTTGCCCCCAACAAAAGCTTATTTTACTATTACTGTTACACTTGCCAGATTGCCGTACCGACTACATCATGTGAGGAGATTTTTTTTTCTTTCCACAGGATCCGTTTCCATGGAAGCAAAGGATGAGCTTTGCAAAGAGCATTGCTTCTGGCATGGTGAGTACTTCTCATGGTACTGTTTTGAATAAAACTATCAAAATTAACCCTGTTAATTTTAGCTTAATTAAGCTTTTGCAAACATGCTAAATATCTGTACTTTTTATGAATATTGAAGCCAAGTTTATGAAATGAATGCAATAACCGAGAACCTTATCTAATGTATAGACTGCCAATATTTTCTGTTTTTGTTTGGTTTTTTATTGATTTGATCTAAGATTGTTGCTTATTGGCTGACATAGTTAACACGATGATGGAGCTGTGGGATGAAAACAAACAAGGCTGGGAAAGGCTCAAACAGGGAACTGTGATGCATTTTAAAGTCATACGCTCATTTCAAACTGCGGACAAATGTTGCCCAGATTTTTAAAAAATCTATTTATTTTTGGCTTTAAGTGGCTCAGGTGAGATTCTTTCTTGACTGCGTGAACAGGCCGAGTCACATGGCATCGCTCTTGGTCACTTTTAGTACACGTTGGAATTTTTGGAGTGGGCAAGTGGCCCAAATCATAATTCATGTGACGACGACGTCCCTCTGTGTTGACACAGCAGCAGGTTACAGGTTACATTAGTGAGAGAAACTACAGGAATACTTCTACTGCTCTGCAACTTTAAATTCTATCCATGGAAACCAACTCCAATGCCATTGTGGGAAACATTTGTTATTGTTTTTATGCACATGTGGGTAACTTTAGGCTGTAATTATTATGGTAATGTGAACAGACGCACAAGAAAATAGTATCTGAGCAAAAAAACTAACTTGGCACGGACACTTGCAGTTTAAACATAGTCATAGTGCAACTGTTCAGTAGTGATGTCTAGGTCATAACTTTAATTCCTCATTTCCTTCTTTTTTAATTGAAGATGTACATTTGTGACTTTGGGCCAGTCTAACCAAACCTCTCCTTTTATCTAGGCCTACCTTCACTCAATGAGCATCATCCACAGAGACCTCAATTCACACAACTGCCTGGTTAAACCGGTAGGTAAAATCATGAGATGCCTTTTTTGTGAATTGGTGCCTTATAAATAAAGCTCATTTAGATTTTTAATGCATCATAAGACAGAAGCTTGCTCCAATTAGATTTGTCATCATAAGATATTGTGTATATTAAACAACATTTTATAAACAAATGAGGGACACAAAATGACATTTTATTAGTAACAATAACACAATTGTAGCTTTTGAGCATTTTATCAAGACTTTTCTGAATCGTATTTTAGTGATTTTTATCAAAGCATCTTCAGGTGAACCATTTTCTTTACTTCAACAGGACAGCACTGTAGTTGTTGCTGACTTTGGACTGTCCAGACTTATAGTTGAGGAGAAAGTTAAGCCTCCGCCTGAAAAACCCTCCACAAAGAAGAGGGTGTTCAGACGCATTGATCGGAAGAAGCGGTACACTGTCGTGGGAAATCCCTACTGGATGGCTCCAGAAATGCTGAATGGTGAGCCAATAACAAAGAAATGAAGAGTGAATTATCAACTCAAGGTTTAGACATGCTGATAGTTGGTAAACCGTGTCGTTGTCCTTTTGCTTATTTTTCATAGGGAAACGTTACGATGAGAAGGTGGATATTTTCTCCTTTGGGATCGTTCTTTGTGAGGTGAGCTGGTTTTAATTAGATTTATTTTATCCTGAGTTTAAGAGATTATTGGTTCAGCTTTTATGCAACTACAGCAAAATATTATCCCAAACATGTATTTAAAATGCAACGTAAAACAGGCAGCATGCATTGTTACCCCTTAATTGTCAAAAATGTTTGTGATGATTTCATGCAGACATTACTTTTATGTTTTAAAATGCTTTAATTTCTTTCATTCTAACACTTGGTTTTAATTCCTTGATTCAGATAATTGGAAAAGTCTATGCAGACCCTGAGTGCCTCCCCAGGACTCTGGACTATGGCCTGAATGTTGGCAAGTTTGTGGAAAAGTTCCTTCCTGAAGACTGCCCACCAGCTTTCTTTCCACTGGCTGTGGCCTGTTGTGACCTGACACCTGAAAACCGGTGAGCACCTGCAGCTATTGTAATGGTTAACAGGTTTCATTTACTCAGATACGTTGTGTTGTTGTATAACTGTTAACTTTACAAAGATGTGCAAAAGCCAAGCAGTAAAGATTTTATTCGACCCGTAAGGACAGAGCTGATGGGTCACGTGTCTGGCTTTACCCTGCGAATGCAACGCAGAGCAAAACCAAACAAACAAAGTGAAAAGGCTGCCCTTTACTTGGTTCTTCTATACACGCCTGTGGGAGAAAGTAGTGAGAAAAAACAAGTTGTTTCAGATGCCATCTGGACGTGCTTGAACAGGGTCACGCCTCTGCTGCCAGATTGCTTCCTCATGTTTTCTCTCAACCTGCTTGGTTGGTTCTAAGCTTAATCCCCTCTGTGCGCCCTCACTTACCTTTCCTTTTCCTCCTCCCTCAGTCCGTGTTTCCAGAAGCTTGAAGACTGGTTTGAAGCTCTTTCCTTCAATCGGGAACTGGGAATTCCCCTGCCAATGGAATTAGATGAACTGCACCAGAGTATGAGTAGACTTTATTGGTCTAAAGACCCAATCCAGGGTACCTATCCGCCACTGACCCCACCAGCCGCCTCCCCTGACCACTCCTGCAGGACAGAAAATGGCACCTAGGACTCTGCACCAGTTAGACCAACAGTTTACTTTATAAGATGCTTTTTAACTGCTGCAGTAAAACCAGATAAGGAAAAAGAGGAATCTTTGATTTAACCCGAGCCATATTAGAACTGGATAACCTGAGATAGCTGGACCAATCGCCTTATGTGGGACCATAGCTCTGTGAGTGCCAGTGAATTGCAATCAGAGTGGAAAGACACATTTCAAAATGTTAAGTGTTTGTTGCTAATGTTTTATTATTTTTGCCAAATTGCCACTTTTCACACACAGGGTTTTTAAATGTTTACACAGTACGGAGAAAAGAAACTTAGATTGCATCTTTTCCATCAGACAGAAATCATTTTAAGGTGGAAGACTTTGAACTCTCACGTGACCACGGTCTTTGTTTTTCTGGCTCTAAAGTTGTTTGCTGTACATGGAATGCACATGTCAGTTCTTGCCTAAAAGAGGAGGCGCTTCACCTTAGCAGTAAAAGAAAACAAAGGCGGTGATCTGTGAGAGCTGACAATGCAGTGTTGGTCAGGAATGTTGGCACCCCTGAGTTTCATGCACAATTTAGAGTTTTGTTTTTGGTTTGAAATAGAAGTTAGTCAATTGTGTTTTTGATATTTTTGTTAAACATTTATTTTAAGAAAAATACAAAAGTGGATTCAAGACATGACTAATGTGACTAATATGTGGTTGTAGTTCTTCAGCAAAGATGCCAGTGACTTGAATTAATTGGGATGGGTCCCCTTAGAGGCTCTTTCCTGTAAATTTTTGGTTTTTGGTCACTTTATTTCTTTTTTTTTTTTTTTTTAAGTGAAATTCCGGGTTGCCATTATTCTGCCAGCAGTATAGAAGAGGATTGCAGCATAAATGCATCAGATGCATCTTGGAGCAGCAGTTAAAGCACCTAGTGGAGATGTTTTCTTTCTCCTCTAATCACCACTGTTGTAATTTTTGTCAAATATGCACCTTGTAGTCTGATATGATTTTCAGAAAGATTGAAACTTATTTGTTTTTTCTGTTTTTAAATGAAGCGTGACTAAAGCTCTGTAGGAGAGTTGGGTAGTTGCAAGAGCTGTTTTTCTTTTAATCAACGTTTGTAATTATGTACATATGATACTTCTAATTGGATTTCATTTCTAATGGGGAGTTTGTACATTTTTAGACATTTCGGCAACAATTTGCCATTATCATGTACGGTACTGATGATTAATTGTAACCACTTTTATTTATATTGCTGTAATTTTTCATAAATAAACATCTTGTCTTTGTTTTTTATGTTATTTATGGAGGTAAAACAGGCAAGTTATCATTTAGGATAAAACTTTAGTAATCTGGCATGTAGTTAGTGGAATCTGTGCCCCAATCTTTCATTTGTAAAACAACTACACTTTCCCCCTGAGTTACAGTCAGAAGAAATAATCTCATTTAACTTAATGTGTTTCTATTGATACCAAAATACCTAAACTATTTAATTATTGGACAGATTAAAGATACATTGTAGCATCTTCAAGAGAACTAATTTCATACTAATTTATTTGATCTTTATTTTGAGAAAAGAATTTTATTGTAAAATTGGTCAGCAAAACCTAACTGGGAATATACCTGTTGGGTTTTTACTCTGATCTACCTTTTTTACTTGTTTGTTCAATACTTGCCAATAGAAGGCGCTGTTGTAAAAGGTTGTATAACAAACATTCAATAGTGAGACTGTTTAAGCTGTTTAAGCTCTGTTAAAATGGGCAAAAACATTATACATCAGTTTCCCTAGTTTATTTCTGTTTCAGCAACGGCAACATTCATACAAATACAAGTGCTTCAATCAATGTAAAACATGTTTTTTTGTTTTTCACTTTGACAAAATAATTACAGACTACAACAGAAATAATGACAACAAGGGGTTTACCAGTGATGAAAGTCCAGCAATAACCAAAAAAATGAGCTGGAGTGACTACATGACAAACAAAATGTAATGAATGAATGAAGACAGTGAGGAGTAACAGTGCATCTCATAAAACGGACTTAAAATCTAGTTTCATTCAAAGTACATTTATTTTTCAATGAGTAGTTGTACTTTTTAAGAAGGAAAAATGCCCCCTAAATGGCAAACATACAGCAGGTAACCATATACATGCAATTAGGTTTTACATGCACAACGCCTAACTTGAGACTGTTCCTGCTCTACTCCATTCTTTTCTCAACTCTGAAGCATCAAGTGCACGACTCAAACATCTGAATCTACGCGAGACGCCAGGCTCCATCACCACAGAATGCAAACACACCTTCCTGCGCTGCAACGACAGATTCGGGCTTTCTTCTTTAATCTGATCCTGTCTGTGGGATCCTGAGGACTAACTACTGTGCTCTGCATCCTGAGAGCACTCTGTAAATTTCCTGTCACTCCTTAACCTGTGGAAGAAAAAGTTCAGTCTTCTTTCAATGACCGCTGTCATTGCTTTTGAACCAACACTGGCCCAGCAGTGTCCTAATACATTCAGAAGTATCGGGGTAAGGCAATTTCTGAGCTGGATGCCTTCCCTTGTGTTGTGCAGACCTGTTTCACCTCATGCATCCTATCAGAGGAGGAGGACTATTTTTGGAGACAAATCTGCGCCACCAGTGTCAAAGACAATGAACTCTCTGTATCACTCTTGTCTACCTCAGCGCAGCCAATGGACCACATAGGTCAAAGTCTTCCACATATTCATTGTGTAATCACTTTTTCAGAAAACAAAAGCCATGTGGACATTTCACCATGTCTTCACGAAGACCTAGTTTTATCAAACACTGATTTGTCAAAACCCATCCGGCTGAACGCTCATGTTATTATTTGCAGGGGACAGCCTGAGACTTGATTTTGTCTCTTTTTATGCGAATATGAAAGAGTTCATGACATGTCCTCATTAACAGCAGGCTTTCCTTAGTGGAGCTACTTGTTAAAACTGTCTATTGTGTCTGGAAAAAGAGGAAGAAGGAAGAGAGACACAGGACACATCAATTCATTCAAGTCTTTGGAGTCAAAACTGCTCCTCAGCTCCTTTTTAACGAAGGTCACTGAAGGAAGTGAAGAGGAGAAACAGGGAGATAGGAGTGTTTCGGTCCACAAAAAGAAAAAGAAAAAAACAATTACCAAACATATCACAGTCCTACTGGAGGACTATATGCATATTCATGCTCCGGGCGTGCCCGCGTGCTGGCCCATTAAAGGGTCTTCGCCTTCCTGAACAGGGGTGGTCTCGTGCTCTGCTGTGATGACTATGGTGTTCTCATCTATGAGCTCACAGGTGGGATTGGAGAAGGCTGACAGGGGTAGGGTGATCCTCTGCATCTCGCGCTCGTACACTCGCTGCTCGTGCTGCTTTTTCAGATCTCGACCCCTAAAATCAAAGCATATTTTTACCATGCTGTCACAAGTGAAATGTGCACAAAAGCTAAGTCTACAAGAAGCTGCAAAAAACATTAAATAATAATGGACCATCTGGAAAGGTTGGTGTAACATAAAGGTTTTTTTTCATTTTTGTTTTAGACAACTCGTAGAAAACATGCAAAGATCTCGACATGATATCAAAAGAGAAATCTGTCCAATGTGCAAAAGCATTGAAAACACGTTTATAAAGGTTGTTTAATTTTGTGTTGTGCTTGATCCCCTTGGTGATAAAACATTGGTATTTGTACTGATCCTGGATCAATGATCTTATTTTATAACTAAGCCATTATAGTTATACATCATTTATAGCGATGTCACGTGTCACAAGTAGTCTTGAAGTTGCTACTCATGCTAAACATTTGGGCACTGGGACCTCAGATAACAAACTGTCGCAGATATTAATTTCTGGTCTATAGCAAAGAAACAGAACAGTGATAAGAAACTGTGAATTGACAAGCTGATGAAGAGTTTATCTAATCCAACACGGCGCTTGGACACGAAGCTGTACCTTTATACTCATATAGAGCCAAAACAAAGCAGTGTGCTAATTATTCAGAACACCTTTTACCTGCTGACGGCAACATACCACACTGTGCAACTAACATTCTGCTTTTCTGGATATCACAAAAAAAAAATTTATTTCTGTTTCAAAGTCAATTCATTTTCTACCGCTTTGTCCCCTGTTTCAAAGTATTTTGGGGAATTTGTGTGATCTGTTGTATTGTAAAGGATTGTTTCCAGAAACTTTTGAACTGGTTAACAAGCCAATTTCTCATAATAGTTGTGTTCCAGTGTCCTATTTAGGATATTTAACAGGAAAGTGATCCTGCTCCTCTCAAACTTCAGATAAAAAGTTTGACTGGATGATAAAACAGTTGGAGAAAAATCCAAATGAAGTCCAAACAGTTCTCCACAGATACAGGGCCTAAATATTTTATGAAGGAAACCTGCACAGAAATCATATGCTTATCAATAACTCAGTCCTGTGCTCAAGTTGCTTAATTTGTAATGTAGGATCATAACACAGAGTATAACTGCAGCATAGTTCCCACTCATTCAGCAACACATTGCTAAAGGTGATATCACTGTACACTGGGGGCAGATATAAGCTCTATGACATAATATGCTTCTACTCCTTATGATTAATCACCTCCTATAAATAGAAATCAAAGACAAAGGCCTTACTAATCAGATATGTCACTCCAGTGTATGTCACTCCTTCTTTCACAAGAAGATGGCCATGCCTATGTATGTTGCATAACTGTAACGGTGCTAGCTCCACTGCCCGGTTCCCCCCCTCTTCTGTGCGCTCAGAATAGACTGCAGGCCTTTCATTTCCCTTCATGTTCCTCCTCATGTTCTGTTGTGATAAAGTAATTAAATTGGGATCTTAGGCAACAGGTGACAGTATTGACTGAGGGGGACTATGTGCACATAACCTTTTGCTGCATATATGAAAAATGATTATTCTATGTGACCCGAATAAATGAATAGATGTGACTCCGAAGCATCACTCTGTGGTATTTTATTGCAGACAAAGTGGAAGCAACTTTTTTATAGCTTACAAGATTGATACTGAAAAAGAAGCATTTTATAAAAAAGTATTTTAAAAAAATATCCAAAATTGAAAACAAAAGATCCATGATGTGAAAATGCTCACCTCTTATAGAAGTAGCCAATTGTGATGCCTACTCCAAGCACAATTATGATGCCCATCATGAGGATGCCAAGGACATAGCCTGAAAACCAACAAGACAGCTTAAAGGGTTGAAGATAAGTTTAGGTAATATTTTCTACTAAATCCACCTGCAGTGTGCATTCCCAAAATCCTACATATCACAGATTACTACCAAGTGCAACATACCAAGAGTTCCAAGATCCTTCTTCTTCTTAGGTCCTGTGTGCACTCGCTGGCTGATTCCCATCGCTGGCTGCACAGCAGCAATTTCTCCCTGAGAAGCTCCCGACCTCACTAGTTGAAAGCTCTCTGTGGAGGATGTGCTTCCTGTTGTGCGAAGGGATTCGGCCTCTTCAGGAACAGCTGAAGTGTGCTCTACAGACACAACAAAATGACATTAAATAACTAATCCTATTGGGTTATATATATATATATATATATATATATATATATATATTTCTTTTAATTTACACATAGTCAATTTATTGTATAAATAATATTTAAATAAAATCCACTGATCAGTTGATTGACTACATTTTGAAAATGTGTATGGTCATTTTATCAAACATGCACTCAGCAAGATTTTCATAAGCTGTGATGCTAAAACAGAAAAATAAGAAGGTTCAGCAAAACATGTTCCCAACAAAGGGGCCCAGCTCTTTCTCCTGTTTCTCCTAATGTAATACTGTTAATTGAATATTTATGTTGCAACTTCACACTTGCTTGATACTTAATAAGTAAGTACAGCAATGAATTAGTTCATTATGTTAGAATAATGTCATTTTCAATATCTGTATGGCTTGTTTACTCCCTGTAGCCATAGGAATGACTATGAGAGCTACCTTAAAGGTGAGCAATCTTTACAAAAAAACAAGAGTTAAATGACCTTTTCTATCTTCATTTATGAGTCACTAAAGATTGTGCTTTACCTTTTCAAATTTGACTTTGTACAAGTATAAAGAATTCAAAGCAGGGCTCTCCTTTTACCATCTTGCTCAGTCTTGCTGCTGTTATCTCCCACACATAATGACTGATTTTATTCCATAATCACTAAATGATGTTGTTCTCTTTCTTCCTTATAGCTGTGCAAAATATTGATTTATATGACACATTTTCTTTAATATTCAAGTGGTTATAAACCACTAAAAATAAAAAAAAATTAAAAATCTAACGCTTCAGGACAACACCTTTGTCCTACAGGACAATAGCTGTGTCCAACCTGACTAGCAGCAGTCTGGCACTTATCTATGCTGTTCCCCGTTTGATTTCATGCTTGTGTTGTTTTATTCTCTGATGTACGTCGCTTTGGATAAAAGTGTCTGCTAAATGCCTGTAGAATAGAATAGAATAGAATAGAATAGAATAGAATAGAATAGACCTTCATCTAATCTATTTTATCAAATGTTTAGACTTAACTAGAAGTGCATCATCTGTAGCGTACGGCTTGAAATTAGTGCTGATCCAATGACAGAAGCCCCTCCCTGTCAGCAGGGTCAGCTCTGAGATTACGCTCGTGATAATGTTGAAATCTAAACTGCCTAAATCAGGGGTGTCCTCATGGTCATAATCCAACAAAATTTCCATGCATTTCTGCTTCTCCCAACTGTGCAGAACTTCATTGGCTGTTTGATCCATATAATGTGAGTCAGGTATGTTGGAGGATAAACAAATCAAAATATATCAAAAACCTACTGAACCTCAAGAACCAACTCTGGACACCCCTGGCCTAAATCATTTCTAAACGCATGCATTTTATTTTATGTGCAAAACATAAAAGCGTTCTGTGTGCTCACCTCTCTGCTGAGAGGCGCATCCGCTCTTTAATTCTTTTCTGTCTCCTCCCTCTAAGTTGTTTATGAACCCTCCCCAGATAAAAACTTTCAAGTCATAAAGTTCACCAGCCAATTAGCTTCTGTTTCCAAGGGGAGGAAGCTTTTCTGTGCCAATGAGCACAACGTCTGGGCTGGGTTGAGGAGTTTCTTCCGTATGAAGTTATGCACATGTGCAAGGCTTTGTTATTGTTTGACTTTTACTGGCAGGAACTAAAGAGAAGCATACAAACCTTCTCACAGCAGGATAACACTAACCAACTGGCCTACTGAGTGTTTACTGTTTAACCTGTGAGAAATCAACTGTGTATACTTATTTGTGAAAAGTTTTTTTGTAGTAAATAATGCAAAAGAAAATTAAAAAAAAAAGTTTAGACTAAAAAGGCAGCAACTTAACTGCATCATTGTGTTGACTCCTAGGAATTTTAAACCTACTGACACAAAGATTTATGTCATCGTTTTGCTGTAAAGATCCAATTAAAAAAGAAATGCAAACAAACATGAAACTTTTACTAATTTAATCATCCATATTTATGTGGATGTCCTTTTCAAGCGACTTGTATGAGTCCTCACGATGACTCATAAGTATGAGATCTTACATTTTTTGCAAAAAAGTTAGTAAATTATCTATTTTTATCTAATATAGAAGTAATGGCCACTTTGTTCAGTGCTTACTGACCTGTGCATGCGACAATTGCACAAAATTGTCTCTGAATCATCCCATCTGGGCCAGTAATGTAGCACCAAGGCCTTTCAGATGCATCTGGGTTTCTGCAGTAGTTGTGATCTCCAGCACCTACAAAAAGAGCAAAAAACACGGGCCTGTCTCTGTGGATCTGGAACACAGTGTGAAGAAACCCTTGGATTCATAAATCACATTACTTCATCACACCACAATTAACAGTGTGCCATGAACACAAACAATGGAAACAGCAGCTGCTGCAGGAAAACACAAACATGTCCATCTGTGGCACAAAATGTGCATTGTAAAAACTTGCTTTTTTGTTTATTTGTTTTGGAGATCCAGATGTTATTAGCCATCTGTTAAGCAGATATTTACTTTTTTTGTTATATTTTGTCCCTCTATGAAAGCAGAAACACAGACTGTTTACCTGTCTGGGAATCTGGATGGGCTTCAACATCGTAGTCCCTTGTAGAATTGATCCAGTTCAGACAAGTCAACCCTGATGAGGAGCTCTGTTGTTCCCCTCTGTAGTCCCCACCGCTGGATCTCACACAGTCTGAAAACAAAGCAGCAACAGTCCATAAAAACATCTGTATTAGAAACACGAGTATGAAACATGCTTTTGGTATAAGTACACGCAACACTTTTCCTCCTTCTTCATTTCTAAGATGATAAACAGAAATTAAAAGGCTCCACAACGTGTACCCTTACCTTTCTGGTTCCCATTTACTGCGCTGCTCTGCACAATGGCCACGCTCAGGAAAACAACGTGCAAACAGAGAAACATTTTGCAGAGCTGTTGGTACATGATGAGCTTACTCCCCCTCTAATAGGAGAAAAGTTATTATTAAAAAATGTATGTTTAAAACGGCGAAGAGCCTGTGCATGAAACACACTGCTCCACTCCTTTAAGCCCCTGCCCTTGTTTTTGTCAAAGGAGCTCAACCTTCTTCGTAAACAGCCTTGAGGAGGAGGAGCTGTCCTTTGCAGCAGAAACCTCAAGGTCCTAAAGCCTCACAAGCTCATCTCTCACTATCTCTCACTCTCTGTCTTTCTCTCTCTCACACACATACACACACACACACAAACAGATGGATACGAACGAACGCACGCGCGCATGAATACGCAGGAGAGGGCATCCTTCAGATAAAGAAAAATCTTAAAGTTTATCATGTTCCGTGGCTCTTAGAGCTCTGAAACACTCATAAAAAGTCAGGACGTTCCTTCATTCCTCTTTCCCAGCATTCCTCTGTAACACATGAGGCATCTGCTCATGGTGGTTTTAGTCAGAAGTGGACTTCACAGAATAAAAGACCACTGCTAAAAGCATTTACCTCTATCTGCTCACAGGGACTGTGTGCTCAGAGCACAAGGGGCCCTGTGACTGCTGGCTGATCCTTAATGAGGCCAGTTTAATGACTCAGTGCTCACAGTATTCAAACAGATGCATACTTGGTTTTTCATAATCACAAGAGCACTATCAGGGTCTGATCTCTTAGGTTTCATGTAGTTGCACATTGACTGAAAATGCTTTCCCATGATCTATAAGGGAAACTGCATTTTTAAAAAGTGGCAAATTCAAACTCTGAATCCTTTTCTTTTTCTAAATAAATTAATACATTGCTCTTGTACCCACCTCTCGTCCAATGATAGGTGAGAGCCGTGACTACATTCAGGGAATAAGCAGTAAAAAATGGATGGATGTCAAAACACAGAAGCTTTTCACCATGCATGGAGGGTTCCACCCCAAGTCCAGTGACTATACACCAAGCAAAAGAAAGGAGGCAGAGGACTAGTGAGCACCAAGGTCACTATTCAAGATAAAACATCCAAACTCCACAAATACATCAGGAAGAGGGCACCAAGGGATGAAGCACTTAGTGAATGTCTCAGACAATGAAGTCTGGAGGAACACAAGTTAGAAAAACCATCATGGGAGGAAAAACCCCATGCATGGGATGTACCAC
>JBAMIG010000012.1:12567875-12581929 GCA_037177335.1 Kiunga ballochi | reverse complement strand
TGGGGGACCAACATCCAGCAGGTTTTCCATGTATCCCTGCTCCAACTCACCTGACTCCCATTAATCAGTCACTGTGCATCTTTACATACAAGGTAACTTTATTTCTTTTCAACACAAACAGTCGAGATGGAACCCCTCAACTTTTAATCACCTACCAAATCATAAGTGTTAATGTGCCATTTATCAGATTTATACTTCACAATTCCCAAGTCTTATGTCTTGTTTTAAACCTAAACATCATAGTTTGATGATATTTAGTGACTCACTGGGCTTTCTGCGTTGGTCCAGATAATCTGCATGAGCTGCTGCAGCAGGGAGCTGTTATCAGGAAGAAGACGGGCAGCTGTCATCTCCCAGAGATCCACCACACATTCTTTCACTCTCTTCAGCCACAGCAGTAATACTGCAACAACATGCCACATTTGAGCGTGTCATGTGATCATTAAACACACAAAATATGACACTCACCTTCCAACCCCAAGTAATGAAAATCCAGCTTCTCTTCACACAATGCATACACCAGCGGAAACAAACCTTCCAGCAGTGAGCATGCCTGCAAATAAAGACACCATGCATTCAGTCATAAAAGCAGGCGTAGCAAAGAGCATACTTTAACAAACTTTCAGCTGATTTACTGGTGCAGCATCATCGCAGCAGCTGAGTAAGATGTGAGGACGACAGCAAGTCAGGAGGCCTCTGATCACAGACAGCCTGTCCACTCCATCTGTCCTTGCAGGAACACACTCCACTTGCAGAGCACCAACAGTCAGCGGCCAGGGCTCTGAGAAGTAACGGGAATAATAGCGCTTCAGTCTCTGTACACATTCACACTCATTTGTTGAATGTGTAGTGCAATATCTACCAGTTTAGAGCATGGTGCTAAAAAGATTATATCTATTGATGCATCACTCACATATGGTAGAAAGATACAGTGAAGTCATGTGAAAAAGAACAAAATTTCATCCAAACCTGAACAAGAAAACTTTTTTTATTTGTTTATCTATTTTATTCTATAATGTGGAACATTATTCTTAAGTAGTTTTCCCATTTATTTACACTGATGTTGGTGATCAAAAGAGGCTTTTTTTCTGTTCTGGTCATTTATTAATAATCTAATTTACCTACAGAAGGATTTCCTCCAAACCTTTTCATTTTATAATAACATTCTGGGTTTTAAGCTGAAGACGTTTCTTTTTGCACTATATTATAAACAGTAAATTAACCAAAACAATTGACATACTTCAAGCAAATTACTCCAAAAAAACGTGTCATTGTCTGAGTGTTCATTTAAACACTATACTTTTGTTTCAGTGTTGTTTTGGCCCATATCCAGGCCATCTTTGGCCATCTTTCTTACTGCAGCTCATAGACACCAACAGTTGCCTGTAGATCATTGTGACATGTCTATTCTATTCTACAGTCATTTGACAGATGCTTTAATCCAAAGCGACTTACATATGACATAGCTATTAACCTAACATGCATGTTTTTTGGGTGGGAGGAAGCCGGAGTACCTGGAGAGAACTCATGCAGACATAGGGAGAACATACAAACTCCACACAGAAAGGTCACTTAAGTCTAGGCTTAAACCAGTGACCTTCTTGCTGTGATGCCACAGCGCTAACCACTGCGCCACAATGCTGCACATGGTTTGTCTATTTCTAGACAAACTGATAAAACAGCTCATCTCAGTTCCTGCGGGGGTGAACCTACTTGTTCATGTGAACGTACGTGGTCAAACTCCAGTGCATGAATTGTTCAAGCAGGAACTGTGGCTACACACCTGCATGAGATACCTGCAGCAGCCTCCAGGCAGCGGCTCCTCCTGCTTTACGCTCTGATGCTGTATTGATCAGCATAGCCACAGCAGTGCCTGCCAAAAGACGAGTGTCCTTGTTGCACCACTGAAAAAAAGACCCACAAAACAGCTGGAACAACAGGCAACATTTTTTTTTAATGGATTAATAGAAAACAGTAAATAAGTAAGAAACCTGTCCCAGTATGATGTCCATTAGAGCCAGCAGGATGTTCTGCACTGCTTGGCTCCTGTGATCCTCTTCCCACACCAGAGGAGCAACTTCACTAGACAATAACTGAAATATCTGCAAACACACCTGCAGGGTTCACAGTTCTCACATCAGTAACCAAGATCCCACAAAAGGTTTTAATGCACTGGATTTTACCAATTATCCATGTGTGTTTTTGTTACCTTCACAGTAACGTGACACACCGGTCCATCTCTGAGGAATTCTTGTTGCAATACGACAGGGAATAACTCAGACACTTTATTCAGCATGGGCACGTATGACTCCCGCCACACCTCCCGACCAACTGCACTGTCCTCCAAAAACATACATGCTAAAAATAAACAGATGGATAAATACACAAAACTTGCATTTGAAATTAGTGAGAAACTAAAACGTCTAAGGAAACTAACCTCTCTGCAAAGCCTCTGCAGACAAAATCTACAAACCAAAGATGAAAAAACAGACAAAACTTGTATTATCTGCACAACCTTTTTGTTAACATAAACATAAACTGTGTACCTGATCACCCTGAACTATTGAGTTGAACCTGTAAAGGGATTCTCTAAAAACCAACTGGTGGTCCACTTTTGCCAAATGCTGCAACATCTGTCAAACAGATACATGATTATACTTCACCACATCCATGTTTTACTTCAGGCAATGGAGTACAGTGAAAAAAGAACTTTCTGACCTGGTCCACTTTGCGACAGGCTGTAGAGATACTGGCCATCTGCAGCTGCAGAGATATAAGGACTCTGACCAGAAGAAGAAGATGTTTGTCATCCAAACCACGAAGCTGTGGCTCTGATAGCTGCCTCAGCAGCTGGACGCTCTCCTCTAAGCATCTCTCCTTGTGTCGTTTCACAGCACTCCTGTTCATGCAAGCAGAATTACTCATATATTAATGTGGCTTTTTAAATACGGGGACAGTTAGATGGAGTTATAAATTATATGGGCATTAAGCACCAACCTGGAGGATTCGGACAGTTTGTCATAAAGCAGTTTGAGAGTTTGGCTGACATTTCCATGTGGCTGATCCTCCGTGATCATACAGTCTTTCAGACTTGACATTAGACTTTCAAACGACATAACTAAACCGTATTAGCTTCCCAGTACAAAGACTTGACGTTGACACATTACCAAAAACATGTTGGTTTGTTGGTCACATGGAAAATTCTACTTCTTCTCTTAGTAGATGCAGTACCAGTGACATGCTGCCCTCTAGCGGCTGAAATGTTATTTGGGGCACAACACGCGAAACAGATTCAACTTGAAGCCTGCGTTTGAATAAAAAAAATCTGGATTGATTTACCTTTTTTTGTCTGTTTTTGTGGCCAGATGTAAACTACTTAATTTATTTCTTAAGAACTAGATCTGCTTGGATATGGTAAATAGTAAGTAACATAAATTTATTTAAAGCAGGAAACTGAATAACCCCGTTAATAAGCGCTTCTTCCACGTACTGAATGCAGTTACTACTTCAGGCCAGAGGAGGGCACTGATGATCCAATCAACACAACATTATACCTCTCGTTTTCGTAGAAGAAATATCTTTCTCGATGCTGATTTGTTGAGAAGTCTGTTGCTAAGACATCAGAAACAGTTTACAAACATGTCTGCGCTGTAAAAACTAAATGGCTAATGAGGTTAAAATCTTATTTTCTGCCTCCATTTCGCGAAAGGCTACTTGTTTTTTTCTTTTAATTTCCTTGGTTTACACTCAAGACATTGTTGGTAAGAGAACTGTGATTCCTGTCATGTCTTAAGATGAATTTATGTTATTTTCGAATTCGTTTTATTTACCTGGCATGCTATTTTCTTCTCCAATAAGGTAATATTTTGTCTCACAGTTTTCCAGCCCTCCTCTCTAACTGCTACCGGACCCACGGTCTCCTCACTTCTGCTCGGAAACACATCAGATGTCTCGTTGAGTTTGAGGACGGTTTCTGTATCCAACCAAACAGGTAAAACGCCTGAAAATTTGGAATAATAAATGGCTTCCTGTTGCGAATTTTTGATATACCATCATCTGTGCCAGATGCCAGATAAAACGTCTCTATAACCGTGAAGGGGTAGTTATGGACGTCTTTTTTTTATTTGAGCTTGATTTAACGATTACGATGATTGCATTTCACAGGGATAATTGGGCCTCCATCATGTGTTGCTGAAGCAACACGATGGGTGCTCACAAAGGAGCAGATAGCAAAGGTAAGAAGCCGGTCTGAATGTGAGCTGAACCAGGAGTTTTCATCATATGATGCTTATAAAATGTTATAAAATGTTGGCGTAAGTTGCAGGGACTGAAAAACCTAATGCAACAAAATAATTCACAAGTGTCTTTTTATTTTATTTATTTTTTGGCCCCAGACTGCAGTTCGGGTTCACCTAAAACTGAATCAAAGTCTACACGTGTGTAGTGAGAATGATACAAACACTAATTGCTGTAAAGAGAGGCTGTGTGTGCTGGAAACCCTTCAGGTGACTGCATGTGTTGGCAGCACACCTAAGGCATCACTACTGGTCCAGGCCACCATACATGCCCGGTTGTTTCCTGCTCGGACCGGATATGGTAATTCAAATTAAATGATTAATTTGTGCTTTATCATAATTTGTTTTATAATTAAGGATATAAGCACTTTGAGAGTTACATAGTTGTTATTTTTCTAATTTTTTCCCCTTTTCAGATAATAAAACAGTTATTCCAAACCAAGTGTACCAACCACTGGGGCCTTGTCCCTGTGACCTAACAGTCAGAGTATGTGACATACGCTGCTGCTGTGATAAGGTATTTGTGTTTTAATATAGTATCTTTTGAGTAGATGAGTTTTTCCTGCCATATAGAAGCACTCATTTGTGTTTCTCTTCCAACAGGACTGCTCTAGTGAAGATTTGAAGCTGTTTGCATCCCATTGTTTCCCGGGACCCTTTGGGGGACAAGTCTCTCCTGATCCTGATTATCAGTGTTCACAGACCTCTATAGACTCCCCAGATTGGTTTCCGTTTCTTTGTGTCACTTCTCCACCTGAAAACAATCCTTACCTTGGCTTGTTTTACCACGGCAACACGATGTGAGAAAGTATTTAGTGTTTTTTTGTTTCCACGTTTGTTTTGTTTTTCCATCATTCTTTATTTTGTAAGTTTCCTGACATAATTTCATCACATTTTTTCTTTACATTTTACAAAGTTCACCCAATCCTGGCCCATCCTTCCAAAGGCAGATATTGTCAGCTCCATTGCCAGTTAATCTATATGTTCAGGGAAGTCCGATTATGACATCGAGCAAACAGTTCTTCAGTATTCCTCAGGTTAGTTGTGTGTATTTTGCTCTTTAATGTTCTTAATATGTTTGATGACATTCTGCAGTGTATCTGTAGCCAGAGGAGTGACATTAAGGATGTCTATGCTCCACAGAGGGTTCTTGGACGATGTGTAAACAGTGCTCCTGTTGCATTTTTGGAAAACTTTCAAGCTGAGTGTGTAACTTTCCTCCACTCCTGTCCAACTGGATCTCCACTACAGACGATACCAACAGAATTGAGCATTAAAGTGATGAATGGACAAGGCGGTAGGTTTTACTTGCTAACTGTACTGAAGCAGTGCTTTTAAGTTTTCTGATACTGTTTTACAACAGGTATCTTAAATTGTTCATTTATTTCAGGAGACGTCATGGTAATTGTGACTGATGAAGTTGCCACTAACTTAAATCCATTTATTTCTAAAAACAATGATGTTTCCTCCACTGGTATAGTATTCATATTACAAGAGCATCATTCCCAGAGCAGCTTAAACTGGCCGTTATCCTAATGTTGGAATGTATTCATGTTCCTGTGAAGCTCAGGAGCTGGTATGTGAAAATGTGACCTTGGCTTTGGATTATAAATTCTTCTGGTACAAAAACGGCATCAGAGCTATCACGCTGACACGCACTGTTGGGACTCTTATCTCAAATGTTAGTGGTAAGTGGCAATGATGTCTGCCCATAACATAATTTATCATCAGAGTTTATCTCTATGCTTGTAACTCCGTTTCCCTTTCTGCTCTCTAAACAGTAGCGTTAACTACAAAATATTCTGCTGTGTTTCTCAGTGGAAATATTACTGAAGCCAACTCAGGGAACCCAGGTAGGAGCAAGAGAGACTACTTTGTCCCAGATGTGGGAAATTTTGTGAGAAGCAAAGTATTCACAAATGAATAACGCTTGCTTTTTAAATGGTAGGTTATCAGGTGGGAAAGCCGGTCATTGCTGGAATTATAAACAATGAATCAGACTCAATCCAAAGGACATTCATCAGTATGTGGAACCCAGGTAAAACCCAACTCATATTTGATGTGTGTAGTTTATCTTTACATGGAAATAAATTAAATCCATGCTATAAGACATTATCTTCCCCGTTGTCTGATCTGACAACCAGTACGTGATGGACTCTGTTCCTCTGCTGAGAAGAAAGCAGTTTTATTTGGGGAGAATTCCACATCTGGATGTCTGCTGCCTGTCAGACAACCGATCCCAACTCAGTGTAACATCTTAAGGTCAGCAGCTCCATATGAGTTCATGTTATTTAATAAATACTTTATGTGAATGAACTATGTCGTTTATGGACGCTTTCTCTCACAGAGAGACGGTTACTAACCTACAGGCAAGTTTGATTAAATCCACATATGTGGCAAAGCGTGGAAACCCTGATCTTTCAACGCTGACAGATTGGATGAACATAAGCTGTAAGTATATAAAGCAAAGAAGTGTTTTTTAGTGTGTGTGTGTGTTTTTTTTTTTTGATGATGTGTTTCTTAGTATCAATAAGTCAGTTTTTGCTGTTGAAAAGGCAAGTTTATGTGCAGCAGAGAACAGGTGGGTCTTTAACCTGGATTTAAATCAGCTGATCTGAGGCCTTCTGGGAGACATGACATGTGGAGCATAGAAGCTGAATGAAGCTTCTTCATGTCTCGTTCTGACTGGGAACTGGTAAAAAAAACCTGATCCAGATGACCTGAGGTCTGATAGGTTCCTACTGTGTCAAGAGGTCTCTGATGTATTTTGGTCTTGAACCATTCAGAGCTTTATAAAACAGCGCCTGTCCTCTGATGGACAGGCAGCCAGTGTAAAGACCTCAGAACTGGACTGCTGTGGTCCACTTACTGGTTTTAGTGAGGACTCGAGCAAATTTGTCCTTTTGTGAAATCAAATTTACAGCATTTTGTTTTTACATTTTAGTCATTTCAACAAACTGTTTCACAATTTCAGTTGTGTCGCTGAACTCAAGCACAACTATTGAAGACACTGCAAGCAGTTGCAGTGGTATTCCATCCCACCAGCATATCATGGTTTGGAGTCTTATCACTGGTCGGGTTGAAGGTGTCCCTCAAAAGGAAATCGTTGATTTGCAGATCAGGTGTGTATCAGATATATATTCATGGAGATGCACAGTGTATAATTTATTTACAGCTCATTGGGAGTCATAGTATCCAGTGATTTTTACTCAGTATCTATAAATAATGAGGTTATTTTGGTTACTTTCAGGTATAGCTTGTCCACCTGGACACAAAGCTGCGGAGGAGGAGATTCTATGTGTGAGGAGGTTCAACTGTTTCCAGTCACTACCTCAGTCACTTTCATTGACATCCCAGTAACCACAGAGACAGCAAAAACCAGGTGCAATAACAGTGATAAGGTTCTTTCATAACAGGTTGATAAACAAGAGAAGCAAACTTATGTTTAAGTCACCTGTTTGTTTGTTTTGGCTTTTTACCTTTTAGGTTTCAGATTAACTTTACTGAATATGACTGTAACAGAAATGATGTGTGCTGGCCTGAGCTCGTCTTTCCCATCACTAAATATTACACAGGTATGACATTATATAATCTGAAGACTAATTGTATTGTTCTTTTTTAACAACTTTATTATCTATATAAAATTAAATTATTCAATATCATCATGATTATAATAGTAAAATAGCAGCTTTATGAATACTCAGAATGGAAAAATACTCATTTTATTTTTCTTTGTCACAGGTGAACCATATTCTCAGTCACTGGCTAAAGGCATTATCTTGGTTTTCTGTTTTATCATTGCCTCGATTCTGGGAACTCCATGGAGACAATTTAGGCAGGTGTGGCACAGCCTGGCCCTCTGAAATCTAAGAAAACATACAAAAAGGGACTCAGATAACAAGGGAACCAGAGGCTAAAACATGTTCTCATTTGTTGCCTTTGAAAGACTACAAAATGTTTTAATTGAGAGTACATCATTTTTGCTGTAGTGATTATAATTTTATAAATATTACTAGTTGTACTAGTTCACCATTTTGTAATAAAATATTTTTATGACTTCTAAGAACATACCTTTGAATGTAGCATTGTATTTGTACTGTCTCCAGTCTAACTCCAGTCCAGTTTACAGTCATGTTATTATGTTTTTGTCCAATAAAAGTCACTTTATTATCCAGGTTTCAGCAACAAAGCTCATACAATAGATCATCATTCAGATACCGTAAAAAGAGGTTGTTGTTTTTTTTTTACATAAGAGCTTTAACATCTCACATTCAGATCTGGTTCAGTTAACAATGAACTAACACAGATTTTAAAAACATTTAAAGCTGTCAGACTCTTTGCAAAACCATTGCATTTGTCTGAGTTTCCTTTTTTTGTGATTGTGATACTATTTCTAAGTTAGGAGCTCTGAGTCATTTTATGTGTTGTTAGTTATAATCTTATATATTGTAAGCTCTTTGTGTAGCAATAGCCAATGGCAAAAATGAGGTTTATAAATAACTTATTTGATTTTATCTATATTACTTTAGCCCAGTTATAATAAAGTTTGAGTTAGGGTGTGTGTGTGTGTGTGTGTGTGTGTGTGTGTGTGTGTGTGTGTGTGTTCCCCCATGCCTTGCCAGGCTTTCTCACTTGTATGCAGAAAATACAATGTTGTATTAAATAATAGATTATGTTCCAGAGAAGAAAGAAGAAAAAGAGAGCATAATCTTTTAATTCCGTCATAGAAACAAGTGGTAAGAATTAGACAAAGGCTTTGGTTGTGTCTCGATAGGCGCACTAATGTAACATTGCGCAGTATGTAAAGGTGCGTTTACATTGATATTTACGCACTATATTTCATTGTGTTACGGTATTGAGTGTAATGTGTACTTTTATAAACCATTTATTATACAGTGAGTATGTCTACGGAACCTTAAAAGTGAACGTAATAAAAGTGCACATTGAATGAATCTTGGTTGTGAGGAAATGCGGAGCCACCTTCAGATAATACTGAGGGATTAAAACCATCACATTTCGAGCACACTGCGCAGACTCCAGAGGATGATTGCTATTGGTCTAAAAGTACATTCGCTGCTGAGGAAGGTGATCGCAATCAGTAATACGAAGTCAAATGACGTGGAGAGTTTAGAGATGGCAACCGCACGTCTAAAACTTAGTGAACTGTGAGAAAACTTATTTAAACACATTGGGATGTGCCATGCTAGCTATTTCGACATTTTTCTTATATTTTGAGATTGAACTTTGAAGGAACATATTGTCATTTAATAATCTAGAACAGGGCTAACCCGGCTAACCAATTAGCAAGCTAACAGCAACAGCCTTTGCTGCAGCTACGATAGCTATGAAAATCCAGTGTTATACAAGTACAATTTTATAGTATCACCCGAGTTGAACCATGTCAGAAGCAGGAAGAAGTTGACTTACTATCTCCGACATAAGCCTCATAGGGTTCGCCGAAACCGCTCGAGTTAGCATTTTCATTATTTATGTTGTAATTCGTTGGATAAGCAGGGACATATCGGAACCAAGTGTCAAGATGGGATCTTTGTTCCGTGGTGAGGAGATGTGTTTGGCACAGCTGTTTCTCCAGTCTGGATCAGCATATGACTGCATCAGTGAAGTTGGAGAACAGGGGCTGGTGGAGTTCAGAGACGTAAGTACACTTGTTCGTATAAAACTTTAAACACGTTAATGCGCAACTTTGCGTCAGCGCGAAGTTTGGCACAGTTAAAACAGTCTGTTTTTACTTCTCATATATGTGCCCACACCATCTAAGTATACAAATTATGACAATAATATCCAATAAAACAAAATACATATTGTTGTAATTTACACTATTTTAAAACGTTTATCTTCTTATCCATTTAGTATTGTTAAATGAAACGACCACAGTTTGGTATTTATATGAAGCTTTGTAATGTTGCTTTAGTTGCTTTGTAGCTGAAAAATAATTGTTCTTTTGATCATTAAAACACAAGTTTTTACTTTATTTAGAGATAACTATGACACATGCAGCTCCAAATGTATATACCAATTATGCACAGCTCCATAAAAAGGAGAAAATAAGATAAATGCAGTGGTATAATAAGACTTTTCATTAATGTTGTGCAGTTCTTCACAGTTTGTCTGTACGGTGAAGGACAGAAGATATGTGTTTCACACGGTCTCTGTGACAAGATTAGATGAAGACTGTTTAAAATTCAAAGCCTGACTGATCAATTCTCTTGCACCTGTTTCAGCTCAATCCCAATGTTAATGCTTTCCAGCGAAAACATGTCAATGAGATAAAAAAATGTGAAGAAATGGAAAGAATCTTAGGTAAGGAAGAACTACTCTTGATTTTTTTTAGTGTCTATTCATTCATTGTTAGTCTTTAAACAGGACATGTAATTATATTCCCCTCACAGGAGTAAAGATAAAGCAGTGATGTGAGGGTTGAGGGAAAACAGATAACACAAAGCCACAGAGGTTCTTCTTACAGATGAATTGGGAGCCAGTGGCCCTACAGTCATGAGAAATGTCAGCTGGTTATAGAGTTTGTTGAATGGACTGCAGTCTTTTGGTTAACTAAACCGTGCATTATTAGATTAGGAAGGGAATAACACACTGTCAGACATGGATTCAATTCCCATGTTTCAGTCTTGGTCGTCTGGAAACTTGAATGCATTTAGAAAAAATTTGGCATGTCTCAGAAAGTCTTGCTCTGTTTTTGATAGGATATCTTCTGAGAGAAATTAAGAAAGCTGATATTCCACTGCCGGATAGAGATGTGAACCCTGTAGCTCCTTCACCAAAGCATGTCATTTCTATAATGGTAAGTCTCTTGTTGCTGCTGTTGCTATTTTATGATTATTTTGTTGTTGTTGTTGTTGTACTGAAATGTAACTTGTTGCTTTACAGGAGCAGCTGCAGAGACTGGAGGTGGAATTGGGTGAAGTGACCAGGAATAAGGAAAGATTGCAAAAGAATCTGTTGGAGCTGACGGAGTACACACACATGCTGCGCATCAGCCGCAGTTTTGTACAGAGACCTGCTGAGGTCTGACACATAAGCAGAACTTTTACTCTCAAATTTTTTCTTTAATATATAATATAGCAACAAGAGTGTGCTGTGGTTTGTTCTTACTTTCAGATGGAGCCGCTACAGGTTCAATATGAAGAGTTTCCTTTCCTAGAAAAAGACACAATGATGGACTACAGCAGCATGCAAAGGCTGGGGGCCAAACTGGCGTAAGTGACTTTTATGTTGGTGTTACTGGGGTTTGAATTAAGTTTACATCCTGATTACAAAGAATAATGTACTGACTGGTTGACTGGTTTTTGCTCATAGTGTCAAAGTAAATTTTTTCCTACGTAAACTTGAGTTTTATTTATCATGAAGCAACGAAAACACTAGGTGGTAAAGTGACTATCCTTACAGGAGCTTGAAGTGATTTTTAGATCATTTCAGAGTTCTGCTTTGTCTAAAGTTGTGTAAACTAAACAAAGCAGTCAGTTTTACTTTCCTGATCATCAGTCAGTCACTGTGTTTTTGCACACTGTGTTGAAGTGGGTTTACATTAATGTTTACGCACCACCGTATTGAGACACAGCCACTGTTTTTCAAACGTGCCTAAAGTTCATCCAGGGATATTTAGAAGTTAAATAGTTTTAACAGGACTGTCAAGCTGAGCTGGAAGTTGTTCATGAAGGAGGTTTTGGGCTTTATTGAACTTTTTGGTACATTTGGACATCTATTGTTGCATGTTTTAATTTAGCCAAACACAAATTATTGAGAAAAAGGCTTGTGGCAAGATGACCTTTTTATCTTTAGATATTCAGCAGCACAAAGTGTTCACTCACTTAGACAAATTAAATCTGCAGGCCCATCCCACTAGGTAAGCATGCTGTGGCTTCAGTATGCTTTATTGTTTGACAGATAACAAAGCAGTGGTGAATGTAACACAGATTAAATCCCACATATTCAATAATGAGGTTCATACACGATTAAAACCTGCTATCTTAATAGTTTACGCATTGTGGTTAAGGATTTGCAAATGCAGTGAAAGAAAAGATGTTTAAATGTATTATTTTTTACCTCTGTAATGTAATTAGAGTGTTTTACACTTAAAAAAATTTAGAAAAGGAATAATAAAAACAAGGATGTTTCGGATGAATCCAAACTGTTTTATTCAGCTTAATTTGTAAACTTGTGGATATTTTGAAATAATGTGTTCCCAGGTTGATGTGTACTTTAGACTGCTCTCCTCGTTTTCTTGCAGTTTCATTTCTGGGCTCATTCAAAGGATAAATATCGAGGCCTTTGAGCGGATGCTGTGGCGAGTATGTAAAGGCTATACTATCCTCAGCTATGCCGAGGTAGAAGAGTACCTAGAAGATCCCGACACGGTAGGTTACTCATAGCAAACACGGCTCATGATTGGTACAGACATGAATTTACTTTAGTGTTCTGAGAAATTTGTATTGCTTGAACATTTTACACCAAGGTGTTTGATTTAGTACAGCAAGATAGAAAAGTTAATTTATTTAAATATCAAGAATTTGCTTTTAAAGGGATCTTATGTAACTTTTGCCCCAAACAGCCACTTAATATAAATAAAAAATGGATAATTTTTGGGGTAGATGTACAATGCTTAATGTGTGTTGGCCCTGATATTGTAACAATGCAGGAGCGGATCCGTCTCGTGGGATCATGTGACCTGCAGTGCTTTGCTTTACAGCTCCCCCTCTATAAAGCAGAGGGCTCTGTTGCTTTGCGCCACTTTTCCCTCCTCTTGGAGCAAAAGTTTGCCATGGCTGAACAAAGTACAAAGGTTAAAATGGTGTCTGAGGAGATCAGGAAGAGAAAACATGAATGGATCACTCGAGACCAAAGACCTGAGGGGATTTGCAAAGAATTTGCTTGTTGGACTTGGATTAAAGAGCAGTGTAGAGTAGATGCTGAACCTGCTCTCTGTTTGCCTTAGTATTATTCAACTAGTAAGTTAGCTCTTTTCCTGTTGTGCAAATGTACCAAAATGTGATGCACGTCTTTCAGCCAACCTTAAACAATAGCATTAAGTGCTTATTTAGCTGTGAAATGTTGCCGACCAAGGCTGACATGACTGTGTGACATGACTGTAATTTATGAACATTTATGAACGCAGGACGACTGTGCATGGATGGAGACTTTCATTTTGCGACAGTGGCTTGAGGAAAGTTACAGGTTTAGCTCCGGTAGGGGCCTAAATTTACATAATATCCCTTTTTAATCATTCATATATTTAAAACGGCAGTCAGGAAATGTTTTCATGATTATTGGCTCTTCTCTTCTGTGTGTATAATATTTATTAGAGGCTATAATTGGCTCCAATAAGTGATGCAACTGAAAAGACTTCAGTACACTTTGACAGTTCACCAGCATGCACATTATAATTTATACAATAAACCATCATTTATTTTTAAAAAGTCAGAATATGGAGACTCAATTAAGTAAAATCTTTACCCAGTATTTGCCCACAAAAAAGTAAAGTTCACATTTTGTTGAAACTGTGAGAAACAAATGGAAAATTGCAGCTCCGCTTACGTTTAATAACAAGGAGAAATAAAAATGAAAAGTGAGGATTGTAAAATTCTTTGTTCATGGTTGTTTTTCTACACACTAAACTCTGTGATCTTGTCTAGTCAGACAGACGACACTAATCACATTATCCATTTCCTTTGCTTGAGCAGAGGGGAGGCATGTAAGGCTGCAGCGAATCAATAAATGAATGTGTGT
>JBAMIG010000012.1:12524514-12551097 GCA_037177335.1 Kiunga ballochi | reverse complement strand
CACACACCTCCCAGTTACATCTCCACGAACGTAGTTTCCTATTCTCTTCATTAATTTCATCTCAACATGTACTCTATTTGTCTCCTTGTCGTTTGTTGGTGTGCCACATTAATCTTATGCCTCTCCTTTGTCCCAGCAGACCAACACAGTTTTATCATTTTCTTTTGTTTCATCTTGCTGTAGCTTCCTAATGTGACCTTCATGAAGAATGCCCTGACTTCTCTCTTTTCTCTTCTTGCCTCTTCTCTTTTTCTTCACTCTGGACCTTAGCCACATCTTTTGTCCTTTGTTCTCCACATGTATTTTCCCACAGACAGAAATCGAGGGAAATTCCTTCACATTTCAATCCTTGCAACAATTCAGATATATCTTTGGGCATTCAGCCTTCCTCCTCCTACTGTATGTGAATGGATGTTTGGATGAAGAAGGACGTACTGAGATGTTATTCTTCCAGACTCTTATCTGCGGTTTGCCCTCATCAACCCTCTTGTCAGTTCTCATGGCTCTGCCTCCCATGTTCTTCCTCCTCACACAGTCTGCAGCTGAAAGTCCACCAACTCGGGGGCATGATGGTAAAAAGACGCAGTCAGGGTGAAATGAGGGCACGCTCTACATTTGAAAAGCAGCATTTTACTTTTACTTTTACAACCTTACAGTCTACATTTGCATACATTACATTTAAAGGGTTGAGTTTTGTTTTGTTCCCCTCCAATGTCTTCCTATCTTGGCGTCTGTAGTGCTGATGAACAGATGGGACAAAGCTGCTATTTTTTTGGATTTCTTTCTTAATGGTTGGCTCTTGCTACATTTGACTGTGATGGTTGATGATTTATTTAGCTTGGGCTCAGCATTCAGAGTGTGCCATGTGTGCTTTGAGATCCGATACTCACTAAGGGCCTGCTTGGTGTTTAGCCAGTGAAACAGCATGGTGCTGGTGGGCTTCACACTTCGTAACACATGGATGCCTCGGCTAAGAGGAAGGTGCTGACTACAAAACATTTATAAGTGGAAGACTAAGTAAGATAAACAGATAAACTTTTATGTACAGGAGTTTTTAGCAGCTTGTTGGTAGAGGAAGTTGTTACAATTACCTTTTGTTATGTAGAAGACAAAGTGTCCCTTTAAATAACTTGTTATTACATATTGTATTAGGTTGTTCAATTCATTATTCAGTTATAACCAGATGTGTAGCCAGATGTGTAGTAGCTTTCAAATCCATTAATAAATTTTGACTGATAAGTAAAATGATCTATTCATGTTATTATATTTACTAAAGCATCGTTTCCATTTTTTAAAATTGCATATGTGTAATGAAAAGAGAGATGCAGGACCATAAAACCCACCCTCCACTACTCTCCTGGTGACTGTCTTGTGTGTTCCCAGGTGAAACCTGCTCTCAGCCTGGAAATATAACATGTTTATCTGCTGGGTCTCGAGTATAAGTGGTAGAGAGATATCAGTGCCCAAACCTGACTCCTCACCACCTCCCAGCTCTACACGATCACTGTTCCTTCAGAGTATTTTCTTTTTTCTGAACCAATTGAAAGCAATCACAGGGGAATTATATAGATCCACATTTTTGTTGCCTAACTGATAGATATATGATAGGTAAATGTTGGATATGTATTTATATAACATGCTGCAAAATAGTTCCAAGATTCACTTTACTGGAGAAGTTTATGAGTAATTCACGTGTCTCAAGTTTCCAGAAAGCAGCAAATAATAGAGAGAAATAATTGTAGTGCAGGTTTAATGAATTTGACATAATAGAAATGAAGTCTTTTGATGATGTAAATAAAATATGCATGTGCAGGCTTTGCATGCTCCTGCACTAACTCCTGGTCTGTGTGCGGCCACCACATGTGGGGATTGTTAAAGGAAGCTGGTTCAGCAGGCCTGCTTCACATCCTTTGCCTTTGGCGGTTTCCTTTAGTGTAAACTGTGTCTGATACAGGCTAACATATGGTCTCACATATTGACAAACAGACTTTGGCGGGAGGGAACATCCCAGTACTCTTGCAAACCATTGGCAACACAACAGTGTATTAAGTGCTGCAGGCCTGATGATCTGCTTTGTGGTTTCTAGTGCTCCTGTCCTTACATTTAGGGATTGTATCAAAACAGGCCATAATAATTGCTTCCTTCTTTCTTTTATATTCAGATGAATGCAATGCAGATATGTGTGGATCTCGTTGTAGAAAAAATAGATGTTATATTTAGCAGTTTAGCAATCTTAATGTGTTTTCCACCAATTAAAGCCACATGTTCTGTGTTAAGTTGCAGAGTGAGATTAAAGTTAGTTTTTTTTTAAAACATTTCTCTTGTAGTTTCAGGAAGTGACATCTGGTCTTGTTAAAAAGGGCTCTCACTGAGGATTAATCTAACCCATTTAGCTCTCATTCTTCTCACAAATGAATCAGCCTTTGTGTAATGATATCTTTTCCAATATCTGCCTGAAATATTGATGAAAATATCTTGCTTTAACTCTGGAGCCTTTAAAAATAGCTGCTCTATGATCTCACTGCATTTATCAGAACTATAAATCTGGTCTTTGTTGGAGCGTTTTTAAGTCCTGATATTATCTTGTGAAGCCTCTCAGGGAAGGGAGTGAACTTGTGACTCAGCGGTAACCTGTGATGACAAAACTTCATGTTTGTTTTAAGACTTTGTCGTCCTGTTTATTCCTTCTTGAAGGACCTCCCCTCTTCTAAAAGCTGAATGCAAAAAGCAGATGTGTATTGATGAGGATGCGGATCTCTCTGTGAACACATCCCTGTGAATCTTGCATCTGATTAAGACATTGTAAACACTGCCACAAAGAATCAAAACAAAAGGGTGGAGGAGAGTAGACCACTGCATCCTAAATGTAGCTAATTAGCTTTTTTGTGCATGCTGTAATATATTATGTGTTTGAAGGTGTTTTTCCTGTGCTTTAAGCTTTAATTTTCTTCTAATGTGAAAATATTTGCATTAAGGCATTCATTGCTATTGATGTCTTCTGTATTCTGTATTTCTTCCTTTCATTGAATTGGTTCTCTCTTCAGGAACTGGTGTCCTCATACTGTCACCAAGACAGTGACCTGCCAGGTGCAGAATGGGACAATCCTCCAGCGGGTTTACCAGACATGCCGTTGGCCACAGGGATGCTCAGGCGGCAGGTGAGAAGTGAAGGGACTATTATAGAGTTCTGCTTAAAAGAAAGAACCTTAAAGCATTATTCCACAGTGGAGGCGTCCTTTCTTTCTTTCAATCCTTCATGCTATGGTAATGTAATAGCACATGGGCAAGTGTAACAGAAAACAAACAAACAACCCCCAATAATTTCACTTTCTCATTTGTAAATGTGAGTTTAAGCAAAGTTATGATGATGGCACCCAACTGAAAAGCATGTTTGTGTCACATTTTATGTACTGTAATGTATTTCACTAACATCGACTACTTACTGTCAGGATGATAATTGAATAGTTTCACTATATTGGATAATTTTATCAAAATGTCTGATATATTTGATATTCTGCTCAATGTGCTGCAGACTGTGATGAGATTAGTTCAAACAATGAAGATTGAGTTGTTCTCAAAGAAAAATGTATAAAGTTTCTTATTAAAGGAAGTAGTGGTGATGCCATCTATTCAGAGCACTGAGTTTGATCATCACCCTCTGAAGCTTTGAGCATACCGGACACACCATTGACTGGTTTCCAGCCCATCACAGGGTCAACACAGAGATGAACAATGATTGAAACTCAATTGCACAGTGTAGTTCTTGTGTGCAGTGCACCATCTTCTACATTAGGAAATTGCTTCTTTCAGCACTATTCGGGAGAAGGTTTACAATTTTTGGCAGTGATAAAACAAGTTCTGCATGAGGATTTGTAATGAATAAATGAATGAATGAATAAATACATAAACATCTCTTTAAGAATGAGGTAGAATATATATATAGCGTGCTGTGCACAAAAATCAAATTACTCTACATAAAAAGAGTAAAAGTCAGTCAAACGGTTTTCATTTAGGTTCATGTGATGGCTTCAGGTTTTGTGTATTTTTCAGCTACAAGACAGTCGTCAGACCTTCATACAAATTGGTGTATCGCACTGTTACGTCCATAGAGTGGAAATGCTGTCCAGGATTCAGTGGCACCGCCTGTGAAGAAGGTAAGTCAAAGCAGAAGGCACACATATTGATTGAACAGCAGCTGGGATGAATGGAAAAAAGTCAGACTTAGGATACCAACATCTCACTTTTGGATGAGAAAAGGTTTAGAGAAAATTAGTTACCAGATTTCTTTTTCTCTTTTGGCCTTTTTCTAGGGTCTTTCTCTGCTAGCCAACTTTCTATGCAGTGTTCTTGTCTTCAAGATGACTTGGTTTTCACTATTCCTTTGTTTTGCGGTGCTGCCTCATAGCCTGAGCACAGTACATGCTTTCCAGTGTGCTTGCATGGTCATACTTTATAACGGGAGTGATTTCCATTAGGCTTACATAAGGCAGCTTCTGTCCTCTAAATGAAGTTAGGAAATAAGATCCCTTGGCTTCTGCTGGGTGACTCAAATACCTCTACTGTAATAATTGCTTTTAATGTCATCATTCCAAAACTACATGTGCCACATAAGGGTTTGTTCTTTTCTATAGGATTTTAATTTCATGATCCAGCTGGAACTCTTCCTCCTCCTAAAATGCCATGCTAGCACTTCTGATTTTGACTACCGTAGCTGCCCACCACACATACCAACACACACTCACACACACAAAGCATATAATGACTTCCTCTGGCACTGGGCCGCAGGTCTCTGCAGTCTGTGGAGAAGGGTGGAGTGTCTGTTTGTGTCATGACCCAGAGTTTGAATGGGTGTAACATAAATTGTCAAGCTGTGTTACACAAAGGACAATAAATGCTTGCAGTGGTAACAGCGGTCACTGTTTTTGTGGCGGTGAAGCCAGCTTTATAACTGTTTTATGCTTCCAATGCCAGGTGAGCTAAGAACTACTCTCAGGTGTCCTACTGAACTGTGATTTTGAAGAGAAAAACATTCAAATTTTCTTTCTTAAACACGCAAAATATCAGAACGTCACCCCTGTTTTAAACTTGCGCTCTCTAAAGCAGGAAGCATGGCAGATTGAAATTGCAGACTTTACTTAACAAAAGAGGGAGAGAAACATAAAGTGAGGCTGGGAGGAAATGATCCAATTAAGTTGTTGCCTGAGGAGATTCCCCTCCAGTTGTCATGACAGCAGGGGGCTGTCAAACCAGCGGGGATGCTGGGATTAGCCACTATTCTGAGCGTCGTTCCGGGTGGCTCAGATCACAGGCACATCTGAGTGGAAGTGACAGGCTCCATTCACAAGCCGTTACTCTTCGGCACCATGGATGCTATCCAGGCCCAACGGCGCTTTGTTCCACTTCTACCACGTGAGCAGAACTTCTTGCCAGGCCAGAACGTGATACCCCACCACCGTTTGACTTATTCTGCACTTTAAGGAGAAATAAAACTTGGCCAGCACGCTGGCATAATTAGAGTCTGGATCATGCTAAAATCTGTTATCACAGTGTTGCCAAGTGAAATTAAAGCTGCCCCACATTTTATAGTAGTTCATCCCACACACAAGTGTAGGTTCTATTAACAAAAATGTTGGTTTATTAATCTATTTATTAATTTTATTTGCTGTAAAGAGCTTGATATTGAGTTTATCTGAATGAACAAGGTCACATTTTTTGGGGTAAAAGAACAAAACCTACCAAAGCATTTTTTTAAATCCTTTGTCCAGGTGAGACATTAAAAACAAGCAGTTCCCAGGATGTATACATCTCTAAAGACCTCTTGTGGAGTTCAACCTTTCATAACATACCTTTTCTCCCAGCATTGCTTTTCCTTTGCCTGTCTGCTTCTCCCAGACTGAGGAAAATTCAAATGATACGCTTATTTACTCAGACTTTTAGCTCTACCACTCTTTTCATCCGACCACCCCGAAAGCCTCCGGCCATGTCTGGCTCCCAAAATCAACCTGCATTACGACAGATTTCAACAACGTCCAAAGCAACGAGTCTCTAGGGCTGTTTTAAGGGTTAAAAGAAAGGAAGTGTGTTATAATTTATAGCTTCTGTCAGTGATATATTTAAAATTTTCATGAGAAACTTGTTTTTGCTGGTGAACCTTTGTTCTTTCCTCTATGCCTGTTGGTCATCATATGTAACTGAGCAGTAAAGATAACATATCCATGTTTAAACTTTGGATTATTTGCCTCAAAAGCCAGTGCTACAGTGCACAGATAATAGATCAAAATGACTAGAGATCCCCCCATGTTGACATGTAGACATACGACAGTGTGAAAAGACTTTTGGCCGATCACATTCAGAGGGAGCATTGCAAAAGCAAAATATTACATCACACTCATACTGATAAACAAACTTACTCAGACAGTCAGAGTGATAGAGTAAGACAACACTGCAATGAGACCGGCACCTTTCACATTTCCTCACTTGCTCTTTCTTTCTCACTCAAACCTCTTGGCTTAAATTCCAAGCCAGTGGTGTAATTACTCGATCCTAATTATTTTCTATGAGGTTTGGGAGATATTGTCTTACTTTTGGACCAGGAACACAATGGTTTTTATCACTGATTGAGTCAGAGAAAAAAAAGGCCTAAGTATTTGCAGATGGAGGCTCTTTCATAGCCTGCCAGTAACAGGGATTTAATGTATGCCTGGTTGGCTCTGGTATTCCAAGTAAGTAAATGCTTGTTTTTAGTTGGGATATCCTAAATTATACTATATCAGACACAAATATCAAAATTGTACCTCATTTAGAGGCAATTTTATGACGAGAATATCAAATGTATCCCTTAAAGCAACATTATTATATTAAAGCTGGCTCTCTAAGACTCATTGAGGTTAAGTGACGTACAGTACAGCAGTGAAAATGGCTGCTCAATCAGCAGGCAAGTCAACTGTAAAATATTGAAGCTATTTTAGACTTTTTTTTCTTCCTATTTGCTAATTATGATAGTCTAAAAGGTTTGAAGGCGGCACTGTGGGGTGGTAGTTTATATGCTGTTCTTCATTTGATTTGTTGAGGAAGAAGCTTAAAAGAAATGCGGTTGCAGCTTATCTGAGGAAGAGCCATCCTGCAGAAAGCATATAGAAGAATGTAGACTTGAATTAGCTCGGCTATTAAAAGGAGGGGGGGTTCTCGATGTATCTCGCAGCCAAGTAGAGGCTGTGGTTTTTCTGCCACAATTATGGTATGGCTGGGAGGCAGAAGCACGCTGTCTGTAATAAGCCACAGAAATGTAATCTGTGTTTTCACAGCTCAACGCGGCTTATCTCAGGCCTACACACTAAACCTCGTGATTTAAACATC
The DNA here is from genome assembly GCA_037177335.1 of Kiunga ballochi. NCBI lineage: Eukaryota > Metazoa > Chordata > Actinopteri > Atheriniformes > Pseudomugilidae > Kiunga > Kiunga ballochi. Next base: position 12,543,741 of record JBAMIG010000012.1, on the reverse strand, counting down.
AGTCGACTGCAGCTTGCTATTAGTAAGGAAGGAGTGGGAGTGTGTGGACGCTGGTTTACAGTATTTGTCTGCCAGAGTCAATGTGTGGGTGGGAGAACGAGGTATGGAGGGCTTATACAGTGAGGGATGCAGCTGTTCATTATGATTAGTTGCTTTAATGGCAGCCGCCTTTAGTAGCTGTGAGTGGAGGGACTACACCCTGAGGTCACAAGAGAGGGGGCTGAGCAAGAGAAGGTGACCTCCACTCCCACTCCTGTCAGACCACACATAGCTACGCTGTCAAAATTAAAACAAAACTTAGCCACCTTTTCTTTTAAACCTTTTTATTGTTCCTGTTTTCCTTCATGTTCTGGTGTCCTGTATGTCATGGTATTCTCTTTTGCTCCAGGTCTTTTGGTAAAAAAGTGATTTAATGTCAGATTTTGCTGCACTCACACCCACACCCCATATATTATCCGCACTCCGGAGACAAAGTCTATGGCGGTACATCTTATGCCTCTTTAGCAGGCTGAAGCCAGAAAACGCATGGCAGCTGATATTCATGGTTATAGAAATAGCCAGCGCATAACACCGAGCCTAAAGTGGAAGCAGCTAAAGTTAAGGCAAACTGGCTGAATGCCCTCAGATGAGCCCCGGCATGGGAGCGTCCAGCCCTTTCAGCTCTTGCTCCTCGGCTCTGGGAATTGTCATGGTGGTCATTAATTACTAAACAACAGCACTGAAAACATCAACCAGCCAAACGCTAAATATAACCACAGCAAATAAATAAGGACTTATCTTTTTCTCTTCCTTTGGCCAGCTTTCTTTCCATATCATCATGTCTTTTAAAAAAGGTTAATGATATTTTATTCATTGGGGGTTTGTAAAGACACTTAAATTATATTTCTGAGTGAGGAATGGTAACTAGATTGTGATACAAACCTATAATTATGATGCTATTGCTATTGAATGATTTGAAATGTTCCATGTTAACCACATACAGAGCACAACTGTATGGAAAAAGGATTGCAGGCTGTAAGATGATAAGGATGGAGTCAAAACTATTGTTACTTAAACTTCCTCGGCTTAAGAGTTCTCTTTCATATTTTCTAAGATAATTAAAAAATATAATACATTTTAATTTTGCGTAATAACTATCCCCATATTTGTTGGGACGTATGTATTCCTAAAGTGAAATTAAATTCCAGGGAACTTCAAGAAATGCAGATGCAAAGCACTTTCTCTGGACCTTTTTAAAGTTTCATACACACTTAGCCTTGGATCTGAGTTAAGTTCTATGTATCTGGCTCCTGAACTGGAAATGTCTTTTCAGCTTGCTGATTTATTTATTATTTCCCAAGACTTTCCCCTGGAGGATGTTGAAAACTGCTTTTCCTGCAGTCAGAGAGAAATAAAGCGGACAGAGTCAGCAGTGCAAAAAAAAGAAAACATAACAAAAACTAGAAAAGCACTGAGAGCGCAAACCTCCGCAAAGCAGCACCGTAATGTTACGGAAAATTTCAGAGCGATCCAGAATCCAGAATCTTCTCTGGATATCCACCAAAAGTTGATCATTTGTTTCCAGTGACACTCTCAACATATCCTGAAAATTTAATCAAAATCCATCAATAACTTTTTGAGTTATTTTGCAAACAGACAAACAAACTAACAAGCAAACAAACAAACAAACTCTGGTGAAAACATTACCTCTATAAGGCGGAGGTGTAAAAGAACTTTAAGGGATGAAAATAGACACACAGACACCCACAAATATACAAACACGCAGATAATGGCAGCTGGAGTATTCTTCTGTCCCCAATAAAGCCGAGGTATTTCCCCCTCACCCTGTTGTTTAGGTGGACTGGTGTTGGTGGAGGGACGCACATGCAGAGGCACTTTACAGCCCCACAGAGAGGAGCAGAGAAAGCCAAGACGCTCTCTTTCTGGTGAAATAAGTGACCTGGAGAAAAAGCTTTTATCTTGTCAAATTAAACAAAAACCTTTTTAAAAAAAAGAGCAAAAAAAAATCATCCCTTTAATAATCCACATGCAAAGGTGTGGGGTCAACCTCCATTATTTCTGATCCACTCAGCAACTGATGTCATTAAAGCTGCATTAACCCGTCTGCTCCCGCCCTGTCATCATATCACCATCTCTCAACTTGCAGGTTAGGAGGGATGTAGGCATAACACAGCACTACTGTTCTAAGGCAGACTTTGAGCAGGTAATGAAACATATTTGACGTTTTGACATCTATGCTGGCACAATAGCAGTATTGATGAAGCAGGCGGGCTCGCGTTCTCACTGGTTCCCTAAAGCTGATGGTTCACCAGACCCAGCTGCAACCTGCAGCCCTCTGAAAGTTTGTAATATCCTTAAATGCTGGATGTTTCAAATTACAGTAAACTGATATTTCATTAGTCCTACCACCAAAATGAGTAATTTTTACTTTATTTTTCTTCTTCTTTACTATGAAGTTTCATAAAAATGCCCAGTTTAACTGTCAAGCTTTTGCCATCATTCATGATTTGACTATTTCTACCTCCCCAGTAGAGTAATAAAATGACAGGGATACACATTTTAATAACCGGCTAACCGGCTCTGGCCACAGAACCTGCAGCTTGGTCAGCCACAGCTCTTAAAACAGACTTGTTGCCAATAAGACTATTCACATCTCTGCATTGTCCATTATTTTTGGATAATAGACACCTAATTGGGCATTAACCCTTACATACCTTACACCTTGAAGTAATTCCGAATTGAGTACTCACCCAAACCATAGTATAATTATTTATAATTTATACCTGGTTGTTCCAGAGCAGGGTCACAAGGGCCTGCAGTTTATCCTGGGTGCTAACAGATGAGAGATTGAGGACAGGTCACCGGTCCATCACAGAGGCCATACACTCATGCTCATACTCACTCCTAAGGAAAATTTTGCTGATGAAACTTTTAAAGTTTGAAAGAAATTTAGAATGTTGTTTTATTCATTTGTCAAAAAGGTGTTTAAAAACCAGAATAAAATGGGGTTCCCATTATGCTTTAGAGTATGACAAAAATTTCAATTGAAATGTTTTTAATATAGTTTCATATTCAGACGAAAAAGAAAATCTTAACATTTAAAAACCTCAAGTTTAAAAATCTGGACAATGTCTCAATTATCAAATGTTCACTTTATTTATTCTCAGACAGCTGAATGATTGATCTCTACTTCCACACGAATTCATTCTTAACGCTTACATCATTCGATTGCTTGAGTATATGTAATTGCCGTCGTATCCCACTTACTGCTGTTGTAGCCTCTCTGCTCAGTGACAACCAGACCGCACTAACAGAAAGATACAATGAAAACAGAAGAACAACATAGGCCACATCACTGTGGTTTTTATACACCACCCAGTAGTCCTGATGATCTAGCTGCTCATTTGTCACCAAACACCACATAAGAGAAAATTCAATGTTGTGGCACAGTGGGTGGGGATTTTATGTACCAGAACTATAAATCTAATCCACTCCAACTTATACTTACGCACAAACAGACCACATCACAACTATCTTGTTGAGATGACATAATTTATGACCTCTTGCCATCAAACTGTGTGGGTTTGGTCCCAGCTTCCCACCCAGTCACTATACTCGGGTTAATGGTTATTGCCTTTGTCTGACTTTTAAGCTGTTTGTTGCATATATTTCCATATTCTCATATGGTTGACTCTGTGTTAGGCTGGGAGGAGGGGAAAGGTGGTGCTGCTTATGATTAGTCCTGGACGGATGAAGAAAGGAGAGAGTAGGTTTTGGATAAGCTGAACCAGTACTGTCTGATTGGAAACATGCCTGGTTGGCTTTTAGAGCTCCAGCCTGACGGAGGAGCTGGATTTTCTTAATGGAGCCAAATAGAAAAATGACCTCATGTGACTGGCAAGGAAAGGAAACAAAGCTTGACTTGTCTACAGCTGCTAAAGTTTTTAAGCATTTTCTTTTGGGATATTCCACTGCCTTTGTTTTGATATGAGTAGTGAATAGGAGCAAAAGTAAATGATCATTTTGGTGGCATTCAGTAAAGGTGTAGCTGATCAGGGCTCAAATGTGTTTGTGTCACATGTTGACACATGCCATATGCTCTGGATGTCACATAGTTGTACAAATCAATAAGTCAAATTTATTTCTAAAGCACTTTTCCTGCACAGAGCAACTTAAAGTGCATTACAGTGTAATAATAATTTTAGACATATTAAAAAGCTTTCCTTTACACACACACAATCACATGTGCACACACACACACAAACAGAGTATAAACTATGTAATCAATGTTTATCGACTCTTAGCTGATGGAAGGTATAGAATAAAAAAATCTGGCTTGATGCTGCTGTGAGGAAATGATATATTGAGGATCCATTTACACCAGAACCCAGCCCACCCATAGCTACAGAAGTTAACAACACAACAACCGCCCATGTCAGAGCAGGTCAGGGTCCACACCACAGCTACAGACCTGCCATGAAGGGCCTCCACAGCCATCCAGGCCTGAGCAGTCACACCAACATCCCACACATCTTGGGGAACGGTCCCCAAGAGGAAATCACAGGTCTTGAGCTGTTTCCTAAAAACACAGTTATTGCAAAGTTGACAATGATATAAACTGAATCACACCCAAACCTGAGGAATATTTCAATACAGGTTCAAAAATTTGAAATGTATCACCACTTTCTGTATCTTCCATAACTCAGATTTTCTCTCCATTATTGATGGTTTTGTGTTTGAATAACTCAAAATACATTTTCTTCATGATTTAATCTTGCAGAGCACAATGAGAAGGCTTTGTGTACATTTGTGCCATTTAAAAGAACAATAGTTCAGACTTAAAGCCAATTCATAGCTTTAACATCTGCTCCTGCAGGAGGCCTGTGTGATGTGACTTTCATAATCAGCAGTCGCCAACAAAGTCCATTTGCAGCTGACTGTGGGCAGCCTTTGGCCCTGTTGGCCTAGTGTGCTGACCACATGTGTATCTTGATCAATATCCATTCAGAAAAAAAACACATCTCAAACAAAGAGAACAAAAAACAAAGAGTGAAATAAACTTTATGATGCTGTTTTGTTATTCAATGGCCACTTTCCAGCATTTGGCTGCAATCAACATCTGGAACATCACAGCCTAGTTTTACCATGTGTGGTTTTCCATATCTTGAAGTTGGAAGGCTGATGAAGGAATAAAACTCAGATAACAACCCAGGTAACATGAAATAACGTTTTTGTGGGAATGTGGATTTTTTTTCTATTTATTTATTTTTTTTGGTCATTGTATCTGATGGTTAAATCTTCAAACCTGCTTTGGTAATTTGGTAGTTTTTGGAAATTCTGACAATTTCCAGCATTATTTTCCTTTGCAACAAGCTTCTCTTTGACTTTTCGGTTATATGACAGTCATGACATGAGCAAGAACCATTCAGCAACACTATCTGTCTTTGTTGTTTAGGAACTATTTGAACAAGGTGCATTGAGCCATCCTGCACAATGAAAAATAAAGGGCTTTCTATTGCTTTAAAAAGCAGCAATAATACGTAACATCCGTAAGTGAGGAGTTAGGCATGAGTACAAGTATAAGATCTACTTGTTTCACCACATAAAATAAGTGTACATGTGATTCCAGTTTCATTCTGATGCCTGCAAAGTATATTTTACTCTACTTTTAAAGACCACGTACCATAAAATAAGAACTCCTTCAGCAACAGCATCACGGAGGACATTTGCTGTCTTACATTGTCTGTTTTTACAGACATTGACAAATTTATTGCACCCACTAAAAGGAATCCACATTGTTTTCTGAAATAACCTTAAACTAGCAAAAATAATAATAAATGATAGTTAATTGAAAATTATCCATCAAAAATCAGACATAACTTTTAAATTGTTGTTTAACAGAATCATTAAAATACAAATATATATGTAACAGGCTGGACATAAATGATGGCACCCCTAGAAAAGATTAAAGTAAATTGACCCTAGGGACAAAATAAACTATGTCTTTCAATTTACATCTCATGTGTTTGAAACTTAGTCTGTGAGGGCGAAAAGTTCACTGTTCTGTTTGCTGACAGGATGTGTTTCACACTAAAGATAATGTTGTCTCAGGAGATTAGACAGAAAAATTATAGACAAGCATGTTAAAGTGTAAAAAAGCTTAGTTTTAGTCATAGATCATGGGTTTTTCCAAAGGAAATGATACAAAACTCAACCTAAGTCATTCAAAAAGGAAAAAGTGAGCAAAATAGTGGCTCGCTGTAAAGAGGACTTTTATAAGACCAAATCCTGTTTAAATATCTTTAGATGAGTTGAAACTAGTTATCTAGTGACGGCTTCCTTCAAACCTGAGACAACTGGAGCAGTTTCTTATCAAGGACAGGGTCAGAATACCAGCTGACAAGTGCAGGAGTCTTATTAGCAGGTACAGAAATCTTTAGATTGTAGTGATTACCTCAAAAGTGTGTGCATTGAAAGGGTTGCAACAAAGCTATGTGTGTGTGGGGTCTTCTCATTCAGATACATACACACCTGGCAATAATTTCTCTTCTCTGGGTCACTTTTGCTACAAGTACAGCTTACCACAGATGCCCAAATAATGCATATCTGTCTGTGCAGGTCAACATGCAGATTGAGGTTTGTTCAGTGTTAAGTGCTCTGCGGAGCACCTCAGCATGATTGGGCACTTTGTGCTCACATGTGGAGGTGCATTTTATTAGCATCAGTTCAGGAGGACACAGTGACGTGCATATTGTTCTGGTCATGTGGTCTTTTTAAGATTGTGGCAGTGGTTGTGTGACTGATGAGGTAATGTGAGGGCTCAGAGCCAGAGAGGCCCAATGGGGTGATCTCATTAACAACAGGACGTACCTCTGGACCTCTAAACCCAGGCCCGCATTCTGTCCGCTCCACCTACCTCTGGGACTTATCCAGGAGGGCTTTAACAGCACCGCTGTTTTCATTGGACCCTTGCCATGGCCAGAGCTGATGACTCCCCTTCCTCAACCTCATTCAGAACCGTAAGCACAGTCCATATAGGGTGTGTGTGTGTTCCTGCTTCCTCAGTTGTTCATGGTCCTCTCAAAGACTCACGCTGAGTTCACAGTTAAGGCCTGGTGGCAAACAAACACTTGTGTTCGTACACAAACTTAAGCTTAAAGCACAGAAAACACCTGTTTTCCTCAAGCGGCGACACACATCAAGCTTGAACAAACACATACAAAACGCACACTAAAATCAAGCACACATCTTTATACCTCGGATGTAGCCAACAGGAAAAAAGTTTATTAACTTACCAGGTCATTTATGCTATCATGGCTGTGTTATTTCATTTGCCTTGCCTGCACATTGTTATATATAGGACTCCATCTGACCTGCTGAGGACAGTGTATGATCCTATGAGAGCATGTCTGTGCAGTATTGTAGACACTGGGCTTGCAGCCAGAACACACAGTCATCAAAATATGCTATATAGCAAATGTACAACAGAAACAGCTTACGAACGGTGCCAGTATTAATATCAATTTATCATTTAACCGTATAATTCAACGCTGCCTTGCTTGTTACTGTCCAAGACTTACCATGCCTTTCACAAGTTGCTGAGATGAACTTCTGCTTCCCGGCCAATCTGAACCAGACAAAGCGGCATGGAGAATGGCTGGATAGATGGGTGGCTTGCTTGTCAGATCATACGTACAGATCATACATTATCACTTCAAGTTGGGCTTTTATCAGGCTGCTGCAAGCAGAAAACTGGCTGTAAACCTTCTTCGTGGCTGCTGAGGTCCTCTGTAACTTGTGATATCTTTGCTTCATGCACTTGTAAAGGTTTGGGTATCTTTTTCTCACTGTTCAGCTGGAGTCTGTCCATAGCTTGCATTTAATGAGGCTTTTTTAGGTGTTGATTTGAAATGTAATGTTGACATTTGTTCTGACAATTCAAAGGGTTTCTCGTGATGTCCCTCCAGGGATGCGCTTACTTGGGATTTATTGCTGCACAGTAAAATAATGCACCACTATAGAGTCTGTTGAATCTTCCTGGTGGTCTGTTGCAGTCAGACTGATGTTTTTATGTCATTGTAGTGATCCTGACTGCAGCCTGCTGAAAACATCTATATTTGATGAAGAAAGCTGGTGGTATTACCAATCAGCTACCAAAGCAGCTACCTGAAAACTTTGTAGTTCACCATTTTAGGGGGATCAGCTATTTTATTTTAAAAGGAGATGATAGCTGCTGGTTGTTATTACAAAATTTGGGGAGTCAGGGTATTTACAAACCCTTAACATTGGAATCACCAAATATTTCTTTTAATACCATGTCTTAACAATAGATGGACTGTTTCAGGTCTGAACGCTTGATACATTTTCTTAAAGCTTAAATTTCCCAAACAACTTTAGTATGGTTCTTATTTTTCATATAAAAACTCAAAATAAAAAAGTTGATTCAAACTTTCACTTTTAATTATTTCAGTCATAGATATCCATGTTGTAACACACAAGGGAACATAAACTATGTAATGCAGACACAGCCCATATCACTGAAACAAAACTAACACGGCATCAAAATCCACATTCTTCTTGCTCAAATGGCTATAAAATTATTTTTATGTTTGAGTTATTTTAGATGGTAAAAAAGGTATCCTGTTATGTCAGGTATCCTGAGCTGTAGCTCAGGTGGAAGAGCAGTTGTCTTTCAGCCGAAAGGTTAGGAGTTCAATTCCAGGCTTCCCCTGACTACATGCTGAAGTGTCCTTGGCCAAGACACTGAACCCCAACTTGCCCCCCGATGTGCCTATTGGGGTGTGAATGTGTGTGTGAATGTATTTAAGTATGAGTCCATTTACCATTTACCATATGAGGAACCTTTGCTGGGTTTAGCTGTGGGGAACGCCTCTGACTCGCCATGCAGGGTGCTCTGACTGCTGCCTTCTGCAGATAACACCATGACTATTCAGCAGTGCTTTGCTAAAGCAAAATACTCCTTTAGATTTTTCTGAACTTTGGAGATGATTTTATCCCTTTCATTTACAGTAACAGAACGAGCGTGCAGTGCAGCTTTTCCAGCATCTCTGAGGAAAATTTTCCATGGTTCATTTCTGGTTTGATGATTGAATAAACCAGCAGCACTAAAAAGCATATGTGAAAAACGCCATTGCACCAACTGGTTTATTTATTTCTGATATACTTGAATATTTATCTAAGATTACAGAGAATCTGATCTGTGATTCTCAGCTCCAGGAGCGTCTGATTTTGCATATTAACACACAGGTGATTTTCCCAGGCTTTCATGTTATTTCAAAACTTTACCTTAAATCATGCATATAGTTAATTTTTACATCAGTTTACTTCAATGTACCCAGCAGTACAGAGTCATTTGGATTAAAATATTTGGTAAATGATGCATTACAATAGGAACTCAAAAAACTGTTTCAGTTAGGTTACAATGTTAACATTGAAACTATGTGCTATTGATATGTCTGGATTCACAGTCAGATCAGAGGGTCTGGTACTGAACCACTGCCTGCACACAAATGAGCTTCTCAGACCTTTTTTTCTAGAATGATTTAGCCTCTTTGGACATCCCCCATCATTACATCCTATTTACAAAAGACCAGAAGGATTATTCTCAGTCAAAGCGTTTTATATGAACCCTCCACTTTGTCTGTGTAAACCTAGCTACTCGAGTAAACAAAGCTCTATTGAAGCAGAGTTACTAAATCTACAGCCAGATGGGTCCTCAACCCCAAGATAAAGTGGCGAGTAATAGTTCATTCTGAAATGTTGGTCAGCTCTCACCCCTTGTCTTTCCTCTGGCCTCACTCAGATGAAGAAAATGTATTTCTCTCACACTTATATGAAAAAAAAGATGAGTGTGTGAGTTAGAATGACTTCAATGGTGAAAAATTGGCAAAGTAAAGCTTGGACAGGTTTCCCAAAAGTAGAAAAGGTAGAATGCACAATGTTGGACTGGAAGAGCCTGGTCATGTTACTGCTAAAAGAAATAATGACCATGAAGAGCATCATTCACTCTCTGTGTATGAACCATAACCACTGTGCTCATTTTAGGTCATGCATATTTTTATGATGTAGGTTAAATTATATTTGATGGTCTTTATTTACTCAGCCTGAATCCACTCACAGTCACTGGGACTGGGACATTTATGCTGTGGACGGATTTTCTTTTCTTCTTTTCCTGTTAGGCCAGCATTGATACACACAAGAGATACATCCAGCTTACACACTCAGTACTCAGGCGTAATTATGATGAAAGCCTTTACACGCCCACAGGTCCGAGAGAGGGCATGCAGGAAGATGAATTAAAAACACACTCAGGATCATCTATCAGAGCAGCTCTTTTTTCCAAGCTGGTATCCTTCCCCATGCTGCACCTGACAGTGCAGAAACTTCAACGTTTACTTCTTGTTCTAAAAGTTCTGCTGAGTTTGCTGGAGCTTTTCAGGAGGTTTTTGGTAAAGATCAAGGCAGTCGCTTCAACAGCAAGCAGCTGCCCTCCTCCTGGAGAGTGCCTGAAGAAAGGCTGCGTAACAGGCGGGTGGGATGCGAGTGGCTATCATCAGCAGTTTGATTGATGCAGTTTGAGGAAGTTGTTTGCCATTGTTGATAAAAAGCATTAAAAAGTGATTGCATTATGTTTACTGGCAGGCTGCACAGGTTTTGGCAAAGGAATATGCTGCTATAGAAAAGCAGCATCATGCCAAAGGCTAAAAATCTCTCCTTCCATATGCCAAAATGAAATCCCCCGGCACTCTGCCATCCCTCTGCTGAACATTGGGGACTAATCTTCTGCATCACTAATCACAAAACCTAAACATCTCTGAATCGTTCAGTGAGAATTTTTAGCCCAAAGTTTAGTCTTTTGAGAAATCTCTTTTGGGGAACTTAGGGTTTGAAAAAGAGAGGGCTGCTGTGTGTCTGTTGCCAAACTACCTGCATTTATGACTCACATAGGTACCAAAGTCACATAGTTAGTTTCAACCTGGCTCACAAACAGAGAATAAACATGTTTTTTTTACATATTACTTGTTTTTCACTTCAGTTAAAAGCATAAGATGTGAAGGTGAACTCTATGTATGAATATTGTCTGTTGGGGTATATTTTATTTGTCCATGTGGTTTATTTACTGGATCTGAATGGAACTAAATGAGTGAGCCAAAATGTAGCTTGTGTTTGCTTTTAAGCTCAACAGACTGTGTGGGAATGTCTTAGTTTGTTAACCGGCTAAAATACTTGCATGGCCCTAACTTTACTCTTTTGTCCTCTTGTGTTTCTTCTAATCATTATTCTGCTTTGGCACTAACAGATACCACAGTGTTTAACATTTATCCAGTCATTATTTTTTTACTTAAAAATTGGTATAAACATTAAATAGTCAGCAATGAAAGTTGACAACATGCAACCATTTTAGCATATTAAATGCCACCTTCCTGGCATCGCTGAACTCCTATCATCCTGTGGCATCAAACAGCAAGGGTTGTAGATAAGAGGCATTGGATCTGGGAAATGTATATTATTTATTGTCTTTATTTTTTTTCTCCAACTATTCCATGTAATTATATGCAACACATCAGAGCACATTATCCTGTTACTAAAAAACAATGGTTTGGTTAGTTACAGTGTTTTGGTTGGCAGTTTTATGTCAAACACTTAAAGCATGTCTCCCATCTCACCTACTTCCCATTGTGCACTCTAATAGTGCTTTCTCTAAATTACATTTAGTGGTCATAAGCTTTCAGAAGCCTTATGAACCAAGCCACGCTGCCTGTTCTGACATTTGTTCATCACAGTCAGCTTTAATGGTTACAGGCGCTTGTGCCACAGTAGTGTCGTCATTAAAGTGAATCAGAATCAACTCTTCTGTGTTTGCACCCATCAATGCACCTTTGGTTCATTGATGAACCACTGTGAACCATTGTTCTCTATGTTGTTCCACAGATTACTTTTATTATGGTTGCATTAGCAACAGGCTGTGTCTCAAACGATTGCCCTCCAGGGCCTCTGCCCTGCTTCAACACACCTGACTCAAACTGAATACAATTTAATTTGACTCAGGTGTATTGGAGCAGGGAAACAACTACAACCATTAGCAAAGTAACCCTGGACAACCTGAGTGTGAGATTCTGATCTACAGCATATTTTAAACACTTGACATTAACTTGTGCTTTTAAGATGGCCAAACCATGCCATTATAATTTTGTTAAATTACTCAAACCCCTCTACTTTCTTATTTTTCTGCTTTCAACACATAAACTTCAAGAACCAACGACTCATTTGCTTCCTAAAATCTCTCGGGCCTCAATCTTGCCATCAGAGTTTTTTTTACTAACCTCACTGGTTCTGTTGCAAAAGCAACACACCCTAAACTTGCAGAATAGCCACTGGTTGCATCAAAGCTCTGTTGTTTAGTCTTTTATGACCTATCCAGTGTGCAGACGGAAGAATTATCACAAAATTTGGCAACAATAACATCAGCTGTGAGGCTCAGGAGCTGCATTTCATTTGTGAATTCTGATAAATGTGTTACTCCCGTCCTTAAAGCTGTAGAGAAAAAGGGTGGATAACCTCATTTATATAATAAAATAGTTAAAAATGACTTTTATGTTCTACTTGTGAGGAGTCATGATGTCATGAGTAATTCTGTCGCTTTCATGGTTTTGGTTTATAGTTTTATGTAGATGGGTGTATAATGACTTTCAAAGGTGGCTTCGCCCTCAGTAGTTAAGTCTGATTTTATATGTTATATAAGTAGTTTAACACTGCTATTTAAATAAACACATTACATAAAGACAGCTCATGTATTGTTTAAAGATTGTGTTAATAAATCTTATAAAGCATAGACAAAGGGCGAGTAAGGGGATGAGGAATAGTATCTACTTTGTTTGGTTAACAGCTGCATCTTGAAGGCATGTGAAAGTGTTTCTATGCTCATACTATATACTACAAGTATTGCAAGTTATACCATTGCATGTTGAGAAGATGATGATTACTTGTTCCTTCCAGACACAGATATTTGCTAAAGGCAAATAGAAAACCCCTGCACACGAGCTCAGATGGGAGACATATTTGCTGGGTCAGGCCAGATGTTTTATCTTAGTGTATGTCAGCGGGTTTCACTCCTTTTAAATGAGGAGTGATAATCTCCAAGGTTTGGGGTTCTGCGTATCACCATGGAAGCCATGACCAGGACAATGCTGACAAATTACCCCCCTCCCGATCATGGAGAGTCTTTCCTGTACACAATTTATGCATGAAAAACCACAAAAGACCCATTATTTTCTGATGCACGTGGTAAGTCTCCCTTGTGATTCCCCATAGTAAAAGCATATATATTTCCCTCATGCAGCAATGTTTAAATATGACAACTTGAATGTATGTGACATTTATACCCATGAATGTTATTTAATCCCAGAATAACTTAACTTTATTTACATGGTGATTAATATTGTACTGATTATGACCAAATGTAGGTAAAATAACAACATTTTTGCATTCATGGATAACCTCACTCTCAACACTTAAACATCTACACTCAGGTTTCATGCTGCAATTTGATTTTTCATGCTGCTTTTTCTGTTTGTATTGAATGTTGGGTGTTTTTATTTAAACAGGGATTTTCTAACATGTTAGCAACTCGCCTGGGAAAAAGGACAGATACTTTAACATAGGGGAGAAATGAATGATTTCACCAAGCAGGTGCCATTTGCTTGTTGTAACTCTAACAGTTAAACTCAATTTTTTAGATATTTTTCTGAACTAAATCTAGTAACACCCACATGCTTCTATTTACATTGCATACTGGGTAATTTAAGACTTTCTTTATCTTTTGTCCATTCATTTCTAATTTCTAAGCCAAAGATTGTTGTGTTTTTCTCATTACTGTCACCAAAGCAATTAAATAATTAATGTTATTGGCAAAAGAAAAAAAAAAGTCTGGTCAGAAATGTGAATAGATTTTTTAGCATGTGTACGAGATCCTAACTTCCGGTCTATAAAATGTCTTTTAAAGTAAATTATTAAAGAATTGCATAAAGCCAAACTTAATGGAGAAAAACTATTTTTAAACAAAAAATGTGCCCTGTGCAGATATTGTATTCAGATTGTAAAACTCCTCTTAAATGTCAACAACTTATTTAATTTCAACTGGAAATCATTTATATCAAACAACCAATCATAATAATAACTTACATTCCCCCGAGGCTAAACGGTGGGACAGTAGTTAGCACTGCTGCTCATTTGAAGAAGGTTGCTGGTTCTAGCCTTGGCTGGGGGAGGTATGAACAGCGGTCTGTATGTGCAGAGTTTATATGTTCTTCCTGTGTATGTGTGGGTTCTCTCCAAGTACTGCAACTTCCTCCCACTATCCAAAAACATGGCAGGTCTGCACTCCAAATACAGCCCAATTTGCACAGTATAATGCTGCTATCGTTCAGATATATTAATATCAGATCGGACATTTTTATGGGTTGTTCTAAATTGGTTGTTTTATGCAGGACTAAAAGCTGTAGTCAATCATTTAAAAAAAGTCAAAATGAGCAATATTACAGATTAATCATAATCTTAAAACAAAAAATCATGTTGTTTTTTCTGTCACTAAAGCAAACGGATAAAAAAAGCTGGCTGTTTTTTGGTGCCCCAGTTATTTAAAGTTTATTGTGCAGTTTGTCCCAAAGTTTCCTTTTGTTTTTCATCAGCAGTTTCCCGCGGTGTTGGAGTGGGGGAGCACAGGATAACTGTTGACAAAAAACTTTGTGAATACCAGCAGGGAGGAGTCTGAGGAGGAGCTTGTGTTCCTTTGTAATGAAGTGCTGAGATAAGAGCAGCATCCACCACGTCAGCCCCTGCCAGAGCCCAGCAGGGTCGGCTGACCATTGTTGACCTGAACTGTAATCACACAGTCTGTTTTAGTAGCTGACAGGATAAGAAATGATTGATGGGTGGGCATTGTGTGGCCTCTTGTTTCTTACACTGCTGTATCTGCAGTGATGATTCTGCTGTGTTTTGATCTGTGCTTCCTCTGATAATCCGCCTCCACTCCTCTGCATGGCAGCCTCTCCTCTGTATGTGTGTGCTTTCATCCCCATGTGGAAGTCTTCACAGCTCAGTCAGCTCTGTCTGTGGGTATGTTGTGTTGAAGTGCTTTTCAGAGATAAGACCCTCATGTTGGAATGGGCTGGTTTGGGGCTGAAAATACTGTGAATAGAAGCATCCCATTTTCCTCCCCCTGTTTCATCTCCACTCTTATCTATTCTCCTTTTCCATTTTGTTTGTTGGCTGGTTCTGGGATTTGTAGCATATGCAATTAACTGCGGTTCATTTGCAAACTGTGATGTGAGTAAAAATGTCCACAGCATCGAGTTTATGCTGAATGGGTGTCGCAGCAATCCATCACCTGGCAGCAACTCTGACTTGGCAAACTTAAAGCTACAAAGAAAGAGTTGAACATGAACTGACACTAATGCAGGAAGACTAAGAGTTTTTCTGAACTATTTTATCTACTGGCCCCCACTGGTGTGCCTCAGCCAAAAAAAAAAAAGAAAAAAGAGTACAAATCCCTACATCTGTTCCTCAGTTCTTGCATAACTCCTTCTACAGTAAATAAATCTGTCTTTGAGGCATAAAATACCCCGAAGTAAATCAGCACTTTTTAATGTTTCTGCTCATTTCTCTATTCAAAACTTAATTCCTGCATTATGTATTGCTGCAGTGCTTGTACTAGAAGTTGAGATAGTAGTATTTTGATTAGGAATAGCATCCATGTTGTAAAAATAATAAGTGAGTGAAAGCAGATTGCAGATTATTTACAGATGCTTATATCATCTTAAAATATTCAGTTTGCACTGATGTTTCAAAGAAATAAAAGTAAAAAAAACAATAATAAATACTGGTTATCTTTGTAATTTCCTAAAAAGTTGAATCTATACTTTTCATATACAGAAATGGGGTTTCTTCATTCATTTTAAGACATGTATTTTCTTCATTTTGTATATTTTTTCCCATTTTTCTCAGCTAAAGGGTGTATTTACTGTAGTCTTTTCTTTGCGCTATAGAAAAAAAACAACACTAGTATTTTTGCCATCTGCACAGCTTAGCCCTTGGAAGGCTTTCTTTCCTTCATCATGCCGTTGTAGAGCACACAGAGCACGCTTACTTATCTCCAATAGTGCAAAACGCAAACAAACCAAAGCACCTTGGTGTGCATGGGGGCTCTTTTTTTATTCCCATCTGTCAAGAGGAAGCAGACATGAGGCAGAACCACATGTTGGCATTAACACTGCCCAGATCTAAAGTGTTGTCACTGAGTTTTGATTTGCAGGGATTCTGATCTCACTTCAGACACAGCTGAGACAGAACATGCAGATGCAAAAAGACACCTGTCACACGGTGCCCGAAGAACTTTCATGAGTTAAAATCCTCCATTTGTTCTGACTGAACACAGAGTAGGGCTACAAATTCAAGATAAAAAAACCCCACAAAATAAACTTTTTTTTGTTTACCATGCAGTGATTGCACTTATCTCCATCGCACCAAAATCCCTCGAAGGTCATTTAGTTTATTTCCCGGGGAGTTACCAAAACACAGCATGTGTTAGTGTTTGTCATCAGGATTGAGATGCTGCAGATAGCTTTGACTATACATAGATTAGCTTTTGAAATTCCAGCATTCAGTAATTAGTTTCATCTCTGCACGCACTTTGTGTCTGCCCGGGTGTCAGTCCAGTAATTCCTCATTACCAGCAGTGTATACTTGTGGATAAAGTCTGTTTATTTTCAGTGCACCTCGAGGGTGTTGTCATGTTAGCCTTTTTAATTCCTGCTGCTGTATATCAGATCTCTTTACCATCTCTCTCTCTCTGCACAAACCTTGCTGTGGGGTGTTTTGCTCATTTAAAAGCTTAACACATTGTATTTCCACAGAAAAGTTTTTTTTCCCCACTTCCTCCTAGTTATCTTTCATGGAAAGCCTTGTGAGTTTTGTCTTTTTGCAAGGGTAAAGGTCAGACACTGATTGGATCTTTTGAGGTGTGTGAGGGTTGCTGCAGATCATCCATTGTGTTTATTTAGTCTGTTATTTGTTTTGCTAGATGTAAGTTTACCCAGTTTAAAGCCCGCAGGCCTGTCCAAATAGAATTAAGTCCAGATTGCTGAACAGACTGTCACATACATGTTTCATTTATGTCTCCATAAGAGGCTCCTCATACTGTGCAGACTGTAGACCTTACAGGGAAAAGTAGTGATTAAAATCTTTCATTTGTGATTTGTGGTTTTTTAAACCTTAGTGGGCCGAAGTCCGGCATACCTGCTTTATTGCGGGAGGTTAGTCTTTCCTCCTACGAGCCAGCTATCAATCACCACAGCGACGGTAAACACTGTGCTGAATTAGCGCGAGTTTGACCCCCCACCAGGTGTGTACGACCCGTGTCACCATTTCACGTCTCGGCCACGGTGTCGTGTTCAACAGAGTCTCCCTGAATGCAAGCCGTCTGCTCCACAGCCACCACAATGAACCCAAAAACTTCAATCGGCTTTGATCCCACCCTGCGGCCTCTGGAAGTAAGTGGGGTCTAATCCCCAGAAAGCCTGAGAAAGACACAGAGGAATGCTTAGTACACAGCACACCATTCACGCAGGGATTAGACTGAGAGGAGCTGAGCTTCACAGTCATTTACTCACTCACTATGTGGGAGTATTTATATGTGTGGATTAGTCATGTGAGCGTGCATGTATAGGTGTATGCAAATTCTGAGGGTGTGTGATAAGTTCAGCAGGAGTTTGAAATTACTGCCAGAAAGTCAGGTCACATTAAGTGGAAGACCAATCATTAGCATTGGTCACTAATGAACTTTTTGAAACATTCAACGCCAAAGAGACCAAATTACCTGTGCCAAGGCTGAGAGGTCATTAAATGTACTGTTTTTAGCTTAATTTATTAGCTTATTGCATATTTATGTTGAATATATGGGATTAATGTTTTATTAAGTTGAAAAGTCCTTGCATGATGTAGTAAGAGCCATGAAATTTCATGTAGCTTGCATTATGTTTAAAATAAATTTGTGTTTTATTCAGTAACTGAAGAGTTGCTGATATCCTCAATCAGTTTCACAAACATCTGCAGTCCAGAAATCAACAGCAGCAGATCACCGTCTGGTTAGATTCCAGCATCACTCCTCCAAAACACATTTTATAAATAGCCTACCAGACTGAGTAAGAGCTGGAATCTGCTGTCTTTAAGTACAGTTTCAGTTCCTGCTGGAACAGGATGATGTGTGTCTGCAAGAAAAAGTGAGTGTGGGGGCAGAATCTGTCATCATGTTGAGGTGGGACACTGTTGTATCAGGTGGATGACTGTGTTACTCAAACTGCTGTCACAGATGCACTATTTTGTGGTTAGTCTTTGCTCTGTGTGTTTAAACAGGTGCAAAATATATATATGATTTTAAGAGTGATGCTCAGATGCAGCATTCAATGCTGGTGAGGACAGTTAAGTAGCAGTGTGAAGAAGAATCATCAATCTTATTCTGAACTTGAAGTGTTGAGGTACTGATGTTGACTCTGGCTCTCTGCTGTTGCTGTGAAAACTTTCACATATGGAGCTGTAAGTAACCAAGCAATGGATCATCATAGGGTTGATATAACAACATTCTTACCTGAGAGTATTCATAGTAATCGTTTCATTTTGTGGTTTTATTATATTCTTTGTAACGAATGGGGTTTTCATTTGTGGAGCTGTTATGATCCCTCTAAATCAGAGACTTAGACATCCTGCTGTCGAGACAGTCTGTGCAGTAGTAAACTGTACGTAGCTCAACCAGGCCCACAACAAAAGATGTCTTCCAACGTGCTTCATGCCTGACACAGGCGCAGCCATAGGAGTTTTTATCAGCCAGATGTGTACATCTGTTTTGCACTCTTGCAGGAATCTTTTATTGCTCTGACTATCAAGAGGAGAAACAGTATAAAGAAAATGTAGTTGTGCAATGCAAGAATATATTAGCCTTATATTCCTAAAACAAGTTGTTTGTGACTTTTTACACTTATGATACACAGGAGACTTAGATAGATAGACCAAGGGCTTCCTTTAATAAACCAATCCTTTTAACTTCATCTTTGTTGAAGGCATTTATTCATGCATTTTTAATGCATCTGCATAATCATGAAATACCAACCCTGTGGTCGGAGCAGCGGTTCTGTTTCTAATCGACCAACTTTTGAT
>JBAMIG010000012.1:12510818-12523863 GCA_037177335.1 Kiunga ballochi | reverse complement strand
TCCATCCATCCATCCATCCATCCATCCATCCATCCATCCATCCATCCATCCATCCATCCATCCATCCATCCATTTTTCGCACCTGCTTTGTCCAATGCAGGGTTGCATGTGGCTGGAGCAACCCTGCCAGGGTACATAGGATTGTTCCATTGCAGGGTCTAAAACACACTTTGCTTCTGGTTATTAACTCCTGACATTATTAACTGTGAGTTTGATCGATTGATATAAATCCCTAACAAATTGTACATGTTTTATAAAGTTCATCACAGTTCCAGATATTGTGTCTACACAAAACGGCAACAACTCTACATTGTTTAGCAAAAGACACAACTTCCATAGCACTAAAGGAAGTAATGTATTTTTTAAAATGCTCATAGACCTACATGATGTTTCCTGCTTTCATTTTAATAAAAAAATGGTATGAAAACATCTAAAACACGTTTTTCTATACAAACTTGATAAACCAAACTGAAACACTGTCAAAATTATTTTTAACCTTTTTTAAAAAGTTTTTTCACAAACTTTTCCTGCACTTCTTATCCACCTGTGCCTAAAAACCCCACATGTAAACCAAGAAAACCCACACAGCTTCCAACCAATTTCTCCATTTTCCCACTATACAAGTAAAACCAAGCAAAGCTAAGATCGTGTTTCCATCGCTAGGTCTGGGTCGAGTCGGGGCGTGTTAGGACACATTTTTGTTATT
Source organism: Kiunga ballochi (assembly GCA_037177335.1). Taxonomy (NCBI): domain Eukaryota; kingdom Metazoa; phylum Chordata; class Actinopteri; order Atheriniformes; family Pseudomugilidae; genus Kiunga; species Kiunga ballochi. Next base: position 12,523,157 of record JBAMIG010000012.1, on the reverse strand, counting down.
CTACTTGAAAACTGGGACGAGAACCGTACAGACATTTCCCTCTGTCCATCCATATGATCCAAATCCAATGAAGCTGAATCAAATGAAAATTGGAAGCAAAGAGAACGATCTTGCTCCTTTTTTACATCAGGTCTCTTGTCCCGTTTATTTATGGCCAACAGTGTAAAGCAGGTTTACGATTTGCTATTAAAGCAGAATATCGACCCAAGGAGAGCTGGATCAGCTTGAGTCTGGCAGGCGTGTCTTGGCTCTGTGAGGATGAGTGCAGCCACTATCAAACAGTCATTACATTCAACTGGAGCATTTGTATTTGGTTGTCATGGATTTAGCTTCAGCTAACGTTTTTTTTATTGTTTACATGGGTGGTTAAGGAAAATCTAGGTAATTGAAACCTCTTTCTTAACATTTGCTCTCATGTGTATTTACACACGCATCATACCACAGGGAGGAAATTCTATTTGGCTGGTGTGGTAACAGGCCTCTTAGCTGCAATAAGTGAGCATGCAGAGCGATGCAGGATAAATAAACTATGTGTTGGACTAGAGTGTCCTTCAAATGCTAAGAGAAAAAAAGGGTTTACTCAACCAGCACGTAGTGTGTACAACAGAAGGGCAGAATGTTTTGCTGGTGGTTAGTGGAGCGGTCGGCTTTCTGCTCGGCTGCAGCTGTGCACAGTGATCTGGAATGCATGTTAACTCCTGCACGTCATTTAACATGGTCAGAGTAAAATCTGTGCTGGTCAGGAATTTAAAAGGATGTTTTTTCAGCGTGCAAACTTTGCCTATGCACTGGTGTTATTATAGCAATTTACCCTCTTTTTTTTATTGTTCAGTCTTTCCAGCATTGAGTGGATATTTCAGATTTTCCAGAACTTTCTTTGAAACATCTTACTTTCTCATTGTAGCTTGAGTCGACACTGATTTAGTGGTTCATATGGAGTACTTTGGAGCTGGTTAACTTTTTCCATCAAGAAATTGCAACTTGACGTATATCGTCTTTGGTACTTTTTCATTTTCTTAAAGCAGAATTGCTATAATAGCAAGTACTGGAAAAATGATCCTGTTCAGGAAACGGAAAAGGAATGATGCTCATTCATAAAATGTCTGCAAGTCAAGGTACTCCTGATTTTAGCTTCTGCAAAGCAACCTTTGGTAAATATTAAGTATATAAGTTGGAATAGAGGATTAGCTTCACAATCATGCAGGCTGAAGCTAGGATAGCTTTTCCCTTTCAATTAATATTTCAATGGTTTTCTACCAACACATGAAATACAGCAGATCTTTATTAAAGTATATATAATGTCAGAACAAAATTACAAGGAATCAAGTAAGTAGAAAAACTATTTCTGGCTCTTTTTCTAAAGTTCTTCAGAATTTTTACTAAGTGTGTTTTATTGTGTTAATGCCTTGCAGGCTCAAGGAAATTTCTAGAAGTGGGAAATAAATCAGAAATACTGTAATTTAACTTAATTTTGCTTAAAAAACCATAATTACATGTCAAACATGTATCTTAAACATAATATCTTAAACATAATATGGACATAGTTTTTGTCACATCAATCACGCAAAGCTAATAAATCAGTCAGTGGAAATTAGTGATGGAACATAATATTGTTTGCCTGCTCAGAATCAGCGCAGAACCAGGTGTTTCTGTGCTATTACTTTTTAATTTAGTGATATAAATAAGAAGCACCGAAAAGAAAACAAAAAGACTTCAGTGGGATAATACATTTAAAAAAAACATTTGAAACCTATGTGGTCAGCAGTAATAACTAAGTTGTTATGTGTGTGTGTGTTTATTTTTCAGCTATCGTAAAGAGACATACTTTTTGTCCATTTAAGTGAAGGCATGATTACTCATCTTTTCTTTCTTACACTCTTCAAAGGATCTGTCTAATGTTTGGAGCCTCAATAAGTTTAATGTATTTATGGGTAGTTCAGGAAGGGCTTATAGGTTGAGATACATTCTTTTACATTTATGTAAAAGAATGTCCTCAGAAATATAGTGATGTAACTTGTGTGTCTGCATGTTGAAATCTAATTCTGGTCCTGGGTGTTTTTGGAGCTTTTGTTTGTTGGCCTCTTGTGGTACTATGTTGGCTGATCTGAGTGCGCTTTAACTACCACTTTGTGTTGTGTGTGTTTTATAGGAAGGGGTCACAGACAAAACGGTCTCCTCCCTGCCACACTAAAGCTGCGGCAGTGGTGTATGTGGTTTGACCCAAGTAGCCTGCTTCTATTCTGTTCTGTTTTTACTTGTTTTCCTGGTGACCACAGACAGAACAGACATTAATGGGTAAGATGCCAAATAAGTGTATTGAATAGGAGAATATCACCAAGGTGTTTACAAAGTAGGTAGACATGAAGGCACTGGTTTTCCTGGGCTTCTGCATTTCTTTGCCTCTCAATAAAAGTAAAGTGTGTGAGTGGGATTGCCACCTTCTGCCCTCTGCTGTCATTTGACATCTACTGGGTGGATTTGTTTTGCAGCCTGCCCCAACCACATGGTTGCGTCTCAGTTCAGCATAATTCAGTCTGACTGTACCCGGCACTTAATTTAGCCACTTAACACAAACCACTAAAACTGTTTCCATTTTGCAATGTGCAGCTGACGGTTGTCTTTTAAATCATAAACAGACAATATAAATTTAAAGTTGTTCATTTGTAAAGTCACTTACTTTATCGTGGGTTTTGTGCCTCTGGATTATTTCTTTCTTTGTGGATGCAGCAGCACCATACACTGAGACAGGCGACAATCACTAAGGCTACTGTTAAAAACTCCATATTGCAACACGAGTAGATAAAGAATAAAGACGGGTCTGCTCTGCACAATAATTAGAGATGAATGTGGTGATTGACTCTGAAACAAAAATATTTTCCTGTAATTAGTATCTACACGTGCCTTGCAGGTATTCCTGACTGTCTGCTCACAGTGACTGTGGGAGAAATAGCTGCAGGCTTCCCTCCATGCCTGCTGGGAAGAGGTAGTCATACCTAAATACCTGTCACTTACATCAGTGTCATTGCAGACATGTGCTGGAAAAGAAGGAGCATAAAGAAGATAGGGAGAGTGAATGGGAAGAAAGGTGAGTTAAAGACAGCTCTGTGCGTGACGGACAGGTGGGAGGAAAGGCAGGAGATCCTCCTCTTTCCTGTGGAAGATTAGAGGGTGTGTATGAGCACATCTGGATGGGACTGAAAAGCTGAGAGGATTGATGTGAGAACTAGTGAAGATAAAGTGATCATGCTGCTGGCTGCAGGGAACCAGTTTCTTCAAGGTTGATTTTGGTGTTAATAATTGTATGCTTCCAAAGTTAGCTGCTAAAATAGGCATGTTATAGATATTTTCAAAAAAAAAAATGAACATATCTTGCATGTTAGAAATATAACACACTAAGAAGTTATTTAATTCATTTTAACCATGCTATTAGGTAACCTCAGGTAACCTCTGGGAATTCTGCTATTTTGCTATGGTGATTGCACATCCTGTACTGCTTGAGTTTAAATGTCAGTCCTGACTGATGAGGTGAGATGTATGTGCATGAGGTGAGATCTTCTGCAGCTTTGCATACTCTCACCTCAGGGTCCTAGAGGCACCAGTGTGGTTTTATTTGCATCAGGCCTTTGCAACACCTCACCTAGACTTATAAAAAAAAATAAGGAAAAAAGAAATGCAGGTGTGGCCTGGCTGCTTCGGTGCACTTGTTTTTCAGCTGAAACAGTCCAAAATCATGGATTCGGTTTCACTCAGCTCAACTTATCCTCTGGGATCAATTATCTGACTAGTTATTATAGCATGGCTGCACTTCCCTTTCACCTGCAATACAAGTTAGAACTGAGTCAAGGACTGCTCTGCTCTCAGGCCTGGAGGCAAACAGGCAGAGTGGCATTTGAGTTGGATAGTAATGATGAAGTGTGTCCCGCAATTTAAGCCAATCACCTCATAAAAGACGGGCAAATCCATGGGAAAGCACAGTAAACAAAGGTTTTCAGATGCATCTGAGCAGACAACCTGGGTCAGGTTAGCAGAGTGCTAATCTCTTTTGAGCTTAACCCATTATCAACAAAAATTAGATTAAAAAGATTATGCTCAATTCATCTTTGTTCACTTTGTGCTAAAGTAAAATTCCTCAAATCTGCAGATTACTGATGCATATTACACTAAAAGTGACAGATGAGATTTGTCTGAAACCATGTCTTGAATGTGGGAATGTTACAGGAGGAAACAGGGATAAAACGTGGAGAAAAAAAAGAACAGAAAAAGATCGGGGTCACATCATTTCAATTTGTCTTGTGTGGATTTAAAAATAGGAGAAAGAAACAGCTCACTCAGCAGATATATGTTCTGATTAGGCACCCCATTCATCTTAGCTTGTTTCTGAGAGTACAGCACATCACTTCAATGTGTGTGTGTTTATCTGAAGGCAGCAGCAGCAGGCTTCAGTCTGTCCAGTACAGAGACAGAGACAAATGCTTCCCCCTGCTTGGCTGTCAGCGCCTGATCACTAATGATGCTGCAGCGCTGAGCTCAGCTAATTGTCCAGACAGAGATGGATCAGGACTTTGTGCTCTGCTGTGCACGTTTGTGTATGTGTCTTGATGTTTCCACTCTCATCTGCCAGACTTTAAACTTTGAGACAACTCAGTTTAACCCTCATGTATTCATCCTCCATTCAGATTTTGAGACTGAACAATAGTTTCACTTGTGAATTGCCACTTGTACAGGCTAAGTGTGACAAGTTTGGTGCAGTTAATGTACTTTATATGTTTATTTTGACAGTGTATCTGTGAGCACTTTAATCCATAAATTAATTTTCACTAAACAATGTGTGTTCTGTCACATGTACATTGGTCGTATCTGCAGTTCACACAGACAAAGCCCCAGAAGAGCCCACATTTACTCTTCTCAGATCAGAAAATAAGAAGTGCAACTGCAGTTCTGTTCTTTGCTTCAACTCCAGTAATCACCCCAGTGTTTTACGTACGTTTTTAGGCCGGTAATATCAGGTTTGTAACAAAGCAGCTCACTTATTGATGCTTTTGTGAACCAAAATTGTAATGTTGGCGGTTTCTTTTTAGCACAGGAAGCTCAAATGATGTGAGTCTGAATGTGTGACCTGACATGTATTTTTACTGTTCAACACTTTGGTCAGTATTTACTGTTTTTAAAGGCTTCATAAATAAAGTTATCGTTGCCTGACTTGGATAACAACCCTTTCTAAAACTTTGCATATGCTATGTGGTATTTGAATGCAATTTAAAAGAGTTTAATTGCCATCCAGTCCAGTCAAATGGCTGTGCAGCAGTCAGGTGTTTGATCGACTTTCAGCTCCAGTCTGCATTGATGGAAACACAAACTTACTTTCACCTAAGATGCTGCAAAAAACATGTTTTCATTATAAAACCACTTCCATGAGTTATTGGCCACAGTCCAGTGTCTTAGAGAGGTGTGCTTATTAGAAATGGGACTATGAAACAATTAATTTTGCATCAGCTCATTTAAATATACTGTTGGTTTTTATTTTAAATAATTGCATACTATCCAAATGTACATTTGACAGTATCAACCTTTCAAGATACGAGGTAATACATACATTACATACATCATACACTAAGGCTCTACCCTCCCTGGGATCATCTTTTATACCTCTTGAACACATAACTGATTAAAACATTGGAAAAGACATATTTCTTGCATTAATGTTTACTTATATCTTCTCATGTCTTCCAACTTTGCCAGCAATGTTGCAGCAGCTGGAGCAAAGATCATGTAGGGAGGTGTTTGTCACCAAATGACTACATAATGTGAGTTTTTGCAGAAGGGAAGAAGCACCGAGAGACGGTTGATGTCAGCCCAGCCTCCGGCCTGCTGAACTATATGCAGGGGTATTTCTCAAATAAACAGCTGTGACTCGGTCACTGTTTAGAAACTAATGCAACACAGAGGTAAACAGGTCAAACATATTATCACATTTCTATGACTCTCCCCTAAGGGGCAATTAGCCCCCTGAAATTAAAGTGTAGATGAGGTGGAATGATGTTATTATTGGCCAATAAAGCGGTCACATCACACTTTCAGCATCCTAGTCATCGTGCACACACACCACAGGCCTTGCAGTTCACTGATACGGTCATAGGAGATGCAAAAGAAAGCAAGGGTCGTGCAAGATTTGAAATCTGCTTTTGCAATATAGAGGAAAATATGTGTTAGAGGTGTACAGTATGTGGGAGGCAGCTGTTCTTATGTATTAGCTGGGTTAGTGCCTCATTCGAAATCTTGAGTGTGGCTGAGGGGGGAGATCTTTAAAGTTTTTTATTTCATGGCAAATGGAGTTAGCAATAGAGGGGAGGAGCAAAGACTACATTTCCTATTCCTGTGCAAATCCCCCTTTGTAATTGAATGCAGCCATCTGCACAATTCGAGCACTGCAGGAATAGTCTGCGGGATGTCCTTGTACATGTACACACCTCTTTTGTCTCTGCAGCCTTCCACCCTCATGAACTAAAGTGCAGTACAGAGAAGTGAAGAGCAGAAGGAAGTGTGTATTCTCATCCTCTTTGTGCAAGACTTAGATTGTTTCTGAAACGTGTTAAGGAGGACACGCAGAGCTCATGCCATAACATTTCAGTTTCAGGTTGTACGTGGTTTAACTCTATCTGTGTGTAATCCTCTGAGAAATACCTAGAGCCGAAAACAGTGAACTCATGAGAACAGAGGTTGCAAAGGGAGACTTATTAAAGCATTCTCATTTTTCTCTAAATGATGTGTTTGTGTTCTTTTAAAAATCCTCTGGTGTTTTTCTGGACCCTCTCTTTTGGTAATCTGCCAACTCGTTATGTTTTTGCTTCTTTAGTTTGAAAGACTTTTATTTTTCCCATAACTTTAATTTTCCTTCACTGGTATTCACTGGTATTATAGTGGATAATACCTAATGTTACTGTAAGTGATGCTGTTAAGAATAGGCTACAAGAGCTGCCCTTCCCCAGCCAGCTCTGCACTGCAGGTGCTATTTCATGGTTTGGAGTCCACCACCTGACATAGCTGTGGCCGCTGGCCACTAAAGGGAAAGACATGCTTCCTGCTGGCTAATGAGGTGCTGAACTCACTCCCTTACTTGTGTCAGGAGCACCTGAGCCAGCCAGAACAAGGTCAGGCCAGACAATGGAGTCAGTCTAACTGTTTCCACAAAACTCTGCCCAACATCCAGAACCCCGGCACACAAACTCCCACACTTTGTAAAATACCGGAAAGACTAAATGCAAGCAGACTGCCTTTTCTTTTCTCTTCATACAAGAAAACTATTGTCTGTCTTTGGAAACTTTTCATGCATACTGTTAAATGATTGTTGCAAAAGCTGTTGTCTGTAATGATGCTGACTCTAACAGCTTATTAATGCTTGTTTTGAAGATAAATCATTTTATAATCAGAAACTTTGCTGATCTTCTTTCTTACATCAAATGATCATTGGTGTCTCATGAATATCATCAATCAAGTAATATTATTTGAACATATTGATCAGTGGTTTGTCCGAGAGCTGAAGTTATTTCTCCTGTCTATTTTAGCTTCAGACTAGAAGATTCTGTGACTAGAAGATGTCACAGAATGAAGATTGTACTGTTACCTTAACCTTATTACAACAATGTTTGATACTGTAAAACCCAAAAGACGAAAAAGACTATTAACTAAAGATTTTTGCACAATTCGGGTCACCATTTTGGGTGTTGGGGAAAATCCTGCAGGTGCAAGACGCATTCACATTGGGTTTCTCTTTTGGCCAATACAACACACTGATCTCTTACATACTGTTTATTAGAAAATGGAAATTTGTGAGTTGAATTTTTTTTTTTAGCACATGAAACTTCAGCAACAGGAAATCAATATTACAGACCCGATGTCCTTTATCCTTACAGATGCAGGGAACCAGCTTGTTGCTCAAGAGGCTGTAAGAAAACCCTCCATGGTACGCCGTCCACCTTCTCGCGCAGGAGAGCCCATCTCAAGTAAGACCTGGGAACTTGTTGTTACTGTATTTTTGAGGACAAAATATCAGAGACATACTCAAATATGTGTTCAAACAAAAAAAAAGAAGACATTTTCTGTTTTCTAGATTGTCTCAACTGCAGCCGAATCACAGCTTTGAATGACAGGCTGAGCTCGCTGGAGGGAAAGGTGAATGAATACTGTGCCTGGATCACAGAGTAATTTTATAGGCTTGCTGTAGAGAAGTTCATTTGTAAATTACTTGTGCTTTATTTGATGTTTTTTGTATTAGGTGCAGTTACTCACAGCACCAGCTGCCATATCACATCGTAACATTCAGAATAAAGGAGCAACTCCTCCAGAGGCCTCATTACTGATGGGGGCAGTGCCTGCTCAGGGAGCCCCTGGTGAGCAGGGACCTGCAGGTAGCCACATCACACTGATGTGCCTTCATACATTTTAGGTTTAAGCAAAGAAATGTGTGTATTCCCAATAATTGGAGTCCAGGAATTAATGCTTAATAACTGGATTAAAAATAATCTCTTGCAGCTTTTCTGCTCCATTATTTGTTCACCTCTGCTCATATCCTATTTCCTGTTCTGCACACACATCCATTTCCTCTCACAAAAGCCAGAAACCCAGTTTTCTGCATCTCTCATTTTCAGCTTTCTGTAACTGTGTGGAAGCATCTTCCTTTCCTGGAGTTATGTCCAGTTGCAGATATGGCTGAAAACCCTGTTAATAAATATGTTTATTCCCTTAATAAATAGACTTTATATTTGTATAAAAGGAGACTGTGTTTGTGAAAATGGGTGCAGTTATGCGTTATTGATAAACATCTCCCATTTGATTTTGCCGGTGCAAAAGGTTTTGTTGCAAAAGTTGAGTTTGCATCAATGTAAATTTGTACAGTATACCAAAGCTCTTCTTTCTAAGTGGCAGTGTTCTCTCCAGGCAGCCTTTCCAAACAAGCAAGAACTGTTCAGTCTTTTATTGATTTTATTAAAAAAAATAAAAAAACTAAGTTAAATAAAAAAAATTATTTAGCGACTATATGTGAGCTGTGGTTGAATAAATTATGAACTGATGAGGATATAAGTGTGAGGATGTGAGGATGTACATGAGTGCACAAGTCTATGAAGCTACAAAAAACTGCTTCCCATTCCCTAATGGATCTCGCATGTCTTCTCCATGCTAAGAATTATTTTATTTAAACCTGTACGACCATTATAACATCTTTCTTTGAGCATTACTCTGTTGTCATTTCAGGTCCTCAGGGTGAAAAGGGGAGAGATGGGCTACCTGGACGAGATGGTAAGTTGTAATTGCTGTTGCCTTCCAGCTCATTTCAAGCAAACGAGAGCTTTGTGATTACTTATGGCTTTTTCCTCATCTTAGGGAAGCCAGGATCTCGCGGGCTGCCAGGTCCCAGTGGGCCTCGGGGAGAGGCAGGGGCAAGGGGTCCATCTGGAACCCCTGGATCAAAGGGATCCCCAGGATCAGTAGGTAAGGCACACAGCTCATTGTTGGGAGGCAACTGTTAGATCAATGTATAACCGTTTTAATGCTAGAGGCTGACACAGCTTGTGTTTGCATGCCATTAAATAAAGGACAGTCCAGCAAAGAAATTGTTGACTTGTCTAATCATGAACGTTAATAGTTGTCAATAAAAACATCTCATTTAAATGATGTATTACTGGGTGAAGGGTGAAGGAAAAGATTGAGAAATCAAAGCGATCACAGTGTTTGTGCTAAACTTCTCAGTCAACCCGCAGACAGTAAATGTTGGCACATTCCAGCGGCTTCTGAGGTCTGCTGGTTACTGGAATTGGGGCATTTCATTGGTTTGCATTTGGAATCGAATGTATTTAAAAAAGCGATGCTTCATGGGCAGCAGACACCCTTCTGTTTGTTGACTGTATTTATAAACTTCTTAACGTATGCGTCCATTTATAGCCCTCAGCCACAGTAAAAACCAAACTCACAAATCTCTTCCTCATATTTTTAGCTCTTTGGTTATGTTAAAATAATAAACAATAATTTGGGGAAAAAAGTAAATCCAGCTGTAACATGGATGCTGCATGAAGTAAATGGTACAATAAGTGTTTTAAAACATCTGCTTTTGCTATGGGCTGTTATTCTTCTGCTCTGGATCAGCTCTGGATGAGGGTGTCTCTCGTTTCAGACTAACATATAAACCCAGCTCTGTGCCTGCTGCTGGGTAAAGATGAGATTTAGAGCGAAACTTGAACTACAAACCCACTTTCTAAAAAGTGCCATGTGACTTCAATCTGAAAGGAGCATGAGCTCTACATATACAAACCCCAGTTCCTTATGATTTCCATATGCCTGCACTGTTATTGTTTTTTCTATCTCCATTACTTCATAAGTATCCAAAGAGGTACAGTGTTTTCCCTATTGTGCAGATTTTTTTTTGTCCAGCATTAAAAAAAGATAAACACAGGACTGGAATGTGATCACTGCCATGCAAAGTTTATTCAGATATGTAAGAAAGTAGACTTTGTTGCAAATATCTACTTTGATATTGCCTGTTATCAGAAAAACACAAACAGCTTTTCCTAAAACGTTTAATAGGGAAAATTGGAACCGTTAAAATGACCCAGTGTGGTTCAGTTTACAATTTCAGGAATCAACCAAATCATTGACAGTTGTTCTGCAATTCTTTACCAAAGCTTAGTATGAGAAAAGGCCACGGAGGTGTCGAAACCAAAGCTGAAATAACATCACAGTGTCAATCAGGGACAGTGATGAGTCGTCTGTCAAACACAAATGTGGTGAGTGTTGGTTTGACAGAGGCATGGTGCTCAGCAAACAACGTTCCCTCGCTGATGTAGTTATGACACTTGTTCCACCTGAAATTAATGGTTGGAAAAGGTGGATGGACACTTTCAGTGACAATCTCACATGGGCCTTTTTCAGGATTTATTCATGCAGACAGTGAAAAGCTGCTGGCGTGCTGCTTGCAGAGTATTTAATTCACTGTAAACCTTGTAGCTGTAAGAGTTTGCAGAGTTTACCTGTTTATTCCAGCATGTCACTTTTTACATTTCCAGCTTCAGACTAGTGAAGTAACAAAAAATCAGGCAGTAAACACACACTCACCCTATTTGCCTTTGCCACTCATGTTTGCATACACAGATATGAAGGTGTAAGGAAAAAATCATGTAGCATCGACACTTTAGCTAAACATTATTCTCTTTGGTTTTTTGTCACAGGTTACTTTTCTATCAGCATATCACCCACAGTCATTTATCAGCTGTGTCTTGTACCTCTCTTTAAGAAAATTCAAGATAAAATTTTACAGCATGTTTTTACCACAGTGATTTTATGTTTTTCCTTCCTTCCTCTCGGGCCCTTGTGGTCCTCCAGGACTCCCAGGAGAAAGAGGTCTACCAGGCCCGCCTGGACCGCCAGGGCCCCCAGGACCCCTAGTACCTGCCAGTGCCCACATCCCAGAGCCAGAGCGTAAGACTTAGAACAAGTATACTTCTTACAATCTGACATCAAATCCAACAACAAATGGTTAAAAGGACTCTTTGTGTTAGTGATAAATGAAAAGATGTTTTCATCACTAAAGCACACACCACATATATCTGCACACAGCACAGTTCTTCTGCCAAATTCAGTAAACCCTGCAAGATGAAAGAAACTTTTTCATAGGCCTTATAACTGTTGAAAGAAATATCTTCTCTTTGTGCTTGCACTGCAGGGCCTATATAGTTTGTAAAGTACTCTCAGGAGGAGTTATTTTTCTTTGACCAGTTCAGAGGAGACAATTCTGCTCTTTGAGAGCTGCAGCGCTGCTGTGTCTGAATGTTTCCCTGCTCTAACAAACTTGATTAAAAAGAAATGGATCCATCAGCTTATCATGTTCTCTTTGGTGACTCATAAAAATCAGGCATGTCGAAACAGGGACACATTTATGACTTGCAGGACCGCAGCTCTCAAGGACAAGATGTTGTATTGTTGATTGTATCCTCAAACTTAAAAAGGAAAATTCACATCTTCAGAGTTTTAGTTGGAAATCTTTACTAAAATTGATCTAAAAGTCAGCTGTCTGAGTCTGCAAGTCAGAGGAGCGTTTACACTTCTTAAACATCCAACATGGCTGCCCTGTGCAAGAACAGTGATGAAAGCAGCAAGAATGCATACTTGGTACATATATGCAGCTGTCTAAGAGTATTTTGTATGTATTAAAAAAGCAGGTTTTGTTATGCATTGTATTGCTAATCTGGCGACTGAAAATCCCACCGACTTTTCAGGCATCGTGAAGCTTTCATCAGCGTCATCAAAGGCGATGGGGGGGGGGGGGGGGGGGGGGGGGGGGGGGGGGGGGGG
>JBAMIG010000012.1:12471521-12492162 GCA_037177335.1 Kiunga ballochi | reverse complement strand
TCTGTACAGATGAACTACTTTAAAAAAGACGTTTTTGACAAAAACTATCCCAAGTACATGTTACTTTTTGCTTTCCAGCTTAGGGGGTGACCAACAATGTTTTTTTTTTTTTTTTTTTTTTTTTCAACAATGTTAAATTGTCATTTTTTTGTTGGTTAATGTGATCATAAAACTTGTAAAATTTCAAATTGTTTTCTTTTTTTTTTATTATTGTTTTCAGTTGTGCAGTAAAAGTAATGTTTTTGGGTGATTGCTTGTTTAGGGTACTAGATGTGTGCCATCAGTGCATCTGAAGTCTTTTACCTGTGTACAGATGTTTCAGATTTGTCACATCTAATTAAAACATGTTAGTTATTAATACTTTTTCACAAATGTATCCACTTTTACAAGCTGTCACTAAAGTTGTACTGAGCTAGCTAATCAATGGCACATAAATGATAACATTTCCCCTCAATTAGATTGTGCATTTATATTTGTGGGAAGTTTTTTTTGCAAGTTGCTGTCAGGTTAGTTAGAATGTTTTGATTACTCCCTCAATCAAGCCACTTTGCTCGAGCCATGGAAGTGGCTGTAAAAGGAAAAGCCTTCATATCTCCATTTATTCCCCCATAGCAGCGCTGGAGACAGAGGTGGCTTCAGTAAGCCTGGTGGTAAGTTAACGAGTATTACACTGGTTAGTCCTTTCAAATCCGTAAACCTTTTGGGCAAATGTTTTTCAAATATTGACGTTATATTATGGTATGCAAAATTTATTTACACAAACGCATCTGAAAATATTGGGGATTTCTTTTTGTTTTGCCTGAGACCATATTGTCTTAGGTTCCTCATAATTCAGTCACTGTTTCTGGTCTGACAAACGTTTTGACAGGTTAATGATCCATTTAAGAGTTTGCTTGCTGCTCTAACAAATGAGCCGAATCCAAAGTTTTTTTTTTTGGTTTTTTTGTTGAGGATTTCTCACTGGTCTTAAAGGCTTTTCAAATGACACAATTTGCCAAAGGGTCTGAGGTGTTTTTCAATTTTCAATTCAATTTATATCACTTGTGGGAATTTGTACCATAAGGTACCATTTTCAACTTCCCAATATGAGTCATGCGTCTATAAGGAACTGAGTGGACTTGTGTAGCATTTTTCATGCATAGTGTTTCAGGTTCACACACTGACTTTCAATTTGTTTCGTTTGTTTTTTTTTGTTTTGTTTTTTTCCCTCGATTGATGGACAACAGGACCTATGAACAGCGATGAACGTGATATGGGTGAGTTAAATGTCTTAAGTTCTTGTTGACAATTCATAGTCAAACAGGAATTAATATTATGACTTTTCTGTGTGTAGGACGACCAGAAGAGCAAGATGACTCTGAGAACAGTACAATTTACATCACTGGATTAACTGAAAAGGCCAACCTGGAGGAAATGGCAGAGTTCTTTAAGCATGTTGGTCCAATAAGGGTAAGAATGGCGCTTAAAATGAATCCTGTTCAGTAGGGTCGCCTATGAAAAAGTCTAATGAGGTGGATCAGACTTTCCAGAAGGTGTAACTGAACTGTGACTTCAGGGAGCATTGTGTTTCAAAGTTCATCATGTTTAAGTGTTGTAGTTGCATTTGGTGACATTTTATTACTTTAATGGTTGAATTAACACAATTTTCATTAAATTAGTTGATTCTTTGCTTTTTTTTTATTTTTATTTTTTTATTTAAATCTAGTCTTCCTCCTGTCCAGTTCATTTTTACACAACTCCTTAAACCTCAAATTGGAATTATTTGCAGAAGCTAAGTGGTCTCTCATTCTGTGTCTAGCTGAATCGCAGACTTGGCCAGCCTGCTATCAACATTTACACGGACAAAGACACAGGAAAGCCCAAGGGAGATGCCACCTTGTCTTATGAGGAGCCCATCTGTGCCAAAGCAGCTGTGGAACATTTTGATGGTATATTTTTTGCAGCTAGAACATCTGACATGCACATCTCATTAAAAAATATTAATTGGTAAAAGATTTATGTCTTTAATTACAGGGAAAGAGTTCCAAGGTCGAAGATTAAAGGTGTCCATGGCACGCAGAAAACCTATGATGGGTGGAATGAGAGGCGGCATGCCCATGAGAGATGGCATGATGGGCCGTGGAGGTAAATGCCAACTGTCTTTGTTCATGTCATGTTACAACTGCTATGAAAGCTTTTTGTTGCCAACCTGTTTGATCCTAATATTCTGAGTAAAGCACATAGAAAAGCGTGGTTATTTTTTCATCAGGTATGATGGGCCGTGGAGGAGACCGTGGTGGTTTTGGTCCACGAGGTGGTCCACGGGGCATGGGCAGAGGTGGACCCACAGGAGGAAACATGCAGCAGAGAGCAGGGGACTGGGAGTGTCCAAATCCGTACGTTGTTTACATGTTGACATTTTGTATAATGCTCTCTGTGCTCGTGTGGAATAGTTTTTAAAGGGTTGTAATGTTTTGTGTTCTTAGCGGTTGTGGCAACCAGAACTTTGCTTGGAGGATGGAGTGTAACCAGTGCAAAGCTCCCAAACCTGAAGGATTGGGTGGGGGTCCTCCCTTTCCTCCAGGTGGTGAGAGAGGTAGAGGAGGAATGGGAATGCGTGGAGGAAGAGGTATGGACCGAGGTGGGCCAGTGGGGGTTGGTGGCCCTGGTGGCCCAGGAGGTTTCCGTGGAGGCTGGGGAGGAGATCGTGGTGGATTCAGGGGACGTGGTGGAATGGACAGGGGAGGATTCCGTGGGGCCGGACGTGGAGGACCACCTATGGATCGAATGGGTGGTAGAGGTGGGAGAGGAATGGGACCACCAGGTGGAAAGATGGATATGAGGTAAATATTCCTTTCAAATTCAGCTAATTTCACTTTTTGTACCACTTAAATCAGCGGTATTACTTTATAAATAACCACTGGACACAACTTTGTCTTGCTCTGTTTAGGGACCATCGCCAGGAGCGTAGAGACCGACCTTACTGAAGGACAGCATCCTGATCTTTTGTCATGTGGAATTTGATTTTTAATAGAAACTTTTTAATTTATGATTCCATATTTTGATGGTTGTAGAACTGCTTTCATACAACCTGTGCAGTTAGTCAACATGTGGTTACATTTTTGTTTTAGTTTATCCATGTTTATGCAGCATCTGTACTCTGTTTTTTTTTTTTTTTTAATATACAATTTAGCTTTGACATTGTATTGTTGAATGCAACATTTTTTCATTGATAAATGTAATTGCCTCCCCTTTCCCATTATTTAGAAATGTATGACGTAAACTTGGGGAAATAAAATTTTACTGATTTGATTTAAGTTGTGAGACTATTTTTTTGGTGTTTCTAAATAACAGCTGTAACACATTCCACCATTTTCAGGTTCAGACCTAAGACTTTCTTCCTGTTATATTATGGTTATATTTCTTCCTGTGTCCGTGGTTGGCTGACTGGTTCTTTAACCAGTAATTTAACTAGTAATTTTTGTTGTGTTGACAATTTATATTTTATGCTTTAGCTTAATTCTCATGAGAAATTATTGCATAACCATGTTAGAAGTTCACATAATCATTTACCCTGCATTTTAAATGAAACAAGATGTGCACAGTGCCCGCTTTGCCTTTTGCCAGTAGGTGGAGCAGGTTCTACTTTCATGATTCAACATTTGTCAACTTTATCTCACTTATCATCACAGCGGTGGAACTTCCGAGACCACTGACACCGCCCATGAAGTAGAGGTATACCTCCTAGGGACAGGCTCATCCAACCAGTATCGGTGGCTTTACAGATGTTGCCACAGAAAACCTGTCTTTGTTTGGACAGTGGCAAAATCTATTGGTCATCCACAAATTCCGTGGCACTCCAGTATAATCCTTGAATTGTTAAGGAGCTGATGAGCTTGATAGTGAAATATACAAACATTCACTGACTGAAGGGATATCGAGATGCCACCATGCCTCCCTATTTTGATTTCCAGCTGTATCCTGGTGGTTACTGCTGCGGTGAGGCAGTCTGCAGCTTGTGGGATGAACAGACAAATTCAGAGCTACTAATCTATGGATATTAATTATCTTTAAGCTTTATGGTGTCTTAAATTGTTGCACAGAGAGTAATCAAAACACAAGGCATGAAAGTAAAAATTTTTTTGCACATATTTAACCATCAAATTGAGTCACAACTTGACCAAAACTTGGCAATTTAATGGTTAAAAATGAAAGCTATTACAGTTTGATATATTAAAGGTTTCAAATACATGGGGAAAAACTATTTGCAATTTCATTTTTTGATTAAAGGATTGAAAAGGAGATTTGTTAAAAATAAAAAAGTGTCCATTAGTTAATCACTTCTGTTTTTGCTTTTTAATATCTGACAAACATCTTTGATCCATGACACATAAATAGGCTACATACATGTAGTTCACTTGCACACTTTAATAGCTATATAATACAGAGAATAATAAGCTTTGTACTGTTTTTGCTGTCTGGATGATGGGAGAAAAAGTTTCCTTCTTCCTCATTCTAAATAATTAGCAGGCAATATTTCCCACAGAGCCTATTGGGAGCTTTGGGAAGCCCAGCAACAGCTGAGTACTTGGGCCTAATTTGCTCTGGTTAATTCTTCCTGTGAATTAAAAGTTATTGTCTCTTCCTCACATATGGACAGAAAAGCTGATTCATTCCTGCCCAAAAGTGATCTCATCATCGCCTCTTCCTTTCTCCTCTGCACCCTCCCTCCCCTAGTTGCTTTCCCTGTAAAACCGGCATCTCTTTAAATAAAAACAAGACCTCCTCCTTGGCAAAGCCTATGCTTATATACTGAGTCACATGCATGGTGTGAACACGAGTTGCTCAAACAGAAATGAGATGAACCAAGATTTTAGGGGGGAAAAAGGCACTGTTTATCTACATGTCAAACTACCTTATTAACCTAGTTAAAGAGTAAAATTGGGGATTTATGAATGTTTCCTAATGGATTTTAATAAAACTTGATATTTTTAATAGAACATTTTAGAAGAGCAACGCATCAAGTAAGATGTAGTCACACAAGTTGCAAACTAACAGTAAATGATAAATATTTAGTATGCATTGCTACACTGAAACTGAACACTGATCAGGAATTTCCCAACCTGAGAATAAAACCAGAAGTCTGATTCTGTTTGTAAATGCATCCACAACCTTAGGTCCAACATTTATTATAAAATATCTTCAAAAATTCTAAAAGAAGCAAAGACATTTAGACATAATGGCACATTATATTATTATATAATGTGCCATTATATATGCCATATATATATTATTATATAATGTATAGAGTGAAAAGTGTCCACTTAAAGATAAAAAGTTGGATTTTTTCTTTTTTGCAATGACCACATTGAGTTTACAGTAATGCTTTTCTCATCTTAGTAGCCAGAATGTCTATTTATCACATGTCCTGCTAAAGCTATTTCTGCTCTGACACTGCGAGAGAATGGATAAAGATTGTACCTAACATTTTGGTGAGTCTTATGTGGCCGTATATTTTACTAAATGAATACAAACAGAATGAGCTAACTTGATTTCCAGTTCTTCCTACAAGTAGGAACAGAGAGAAGGTCTACAGTAGACCTCTTATTTGCTTTAATATGTGAGAAATATCTTCTGCTCTGCCCACAGTAGATCATGTGCTCTTGAATTGCCACTTTGTGCTGTATCCTGTTAACAGCCTGTGAAACTCCAGCTAAAGATGCTGCTACCTTCTACCCATCATTCATATCCTTTAATCATTAATAAGATTAAAAAGTCGAGAAGGACATTATTTCAGCAGTTGCTGACTTGCAATAGATTGCATTTTTAAAGGCTTTTGGTGACTTCAGGCTGTTTGGTAAACGAGGTAAACAATGAGTGTTATTTTAAGGTCACTTTATGTTTTAACCCCAAACAAAGACTGCTATGGTGGAATGAAAAGCACACAACTGTCAGTATTTGTGCCATGGTATGTATTTAATCCGAGAATAAGGGTTTCTCTCCTACCTCACAATTACACATTATCAAAGAGGAAAAATAACAAACTGCTACTAAATTGCAGCTCATAAACTGAACAGTTGATTTTCTTCTGGTCTGTAATGATCATTCCGTGATCTATACATCAGCAGCGTCCCACTTTGTTCATGAGTTGGTGAACATGGGGTTAAGTTTTCCTCCTCTGCCTTATCCCTCATAATGGGATGTGCCACCGAGTCGCTCTGCTAGTTTAAGCTACAGCAGGTCAACACATTCAGCGCAAGAGGCGGCGCAACATGGGCTGAGCCTGCGGTGCGCAGGGAAACAAGCTGTGGAAGACGTGATTTCTTCTGCGAGGAGCTGAGGGCCTCGGACAGAACATGGTGACACGTGGAAATCTGCGGCGTGCCCGAGCCTCCTCCTCTCACCCGGTGGATAAACTGACCGTCGCACGGATGTTGGTCCTGTTTTCGCTTTCATTCTGGGACTCTCAGTGATGCGCTCCGGAGAGGAAGCGGGTTTCGTAGACATCCGGAAAACGCATCCATGCGCCACGGCCACTCCGCATCCCGATATGCTTCTGACAATACAAAGCCTGATTTCAATTAGCTCCCTTAAAAAACCGCGCATGCAAATCGGCATGGGTGCGTCAACGCGGTCGTTGGGTTGCGTTTGCGGATGAGGCTTCGTGGGGAGGGCTGATGTGCAATGAGGCAATCGGAGATATTAAGTAGACTTTATTGATACATAATCAGGCAATATGGCTGATCAGAGCAATATCCAGTCTGCCGCCTCCAAGAGTATCCGGCCCTTTAAATCCAGTGAAGAATACCTGTATGCTATGAAGGAGGATTTGGCCGAATGGCTGAAGACTTTGTATGATGTAGATATCACTGCAGATACCTTTATGGATGGACTGGAAACGGGCTGTGCCCTGTGTCGGCACGCCAACAATGTGAACCGTGCCGCGCAGGACTTTCAGCGGAATTATCCGGAGGCAGCGCAGTCCATGAAGGTGCCATCAAAAGATGTTGTCTTTCAGTCGCGCAATGTTGTCTCTGGTTCGTTTCTAGCGCGGGATAATGTGTCCAACTTCATCACATGGTGCAGGCAGGAGCTCTGGATCAAGGACGTCCTTATGTTTGAGACCAATGACTTGGTGGAGAGATGCAATGAGAAGAATTTTATCCTATGTCTACTTGAGGTGGCTCGGCGGGGGTCCAAGTTTGGCATGCTGGCCCCCATGCTGATCCAGCTGGAGGAGGAGATAGAAGAGGAGATCAGGGATCAGGAAAGCATTCGGATCGATGGAGGAGAAACAAGTGAGCAGAGCTCCCCCAGCAGATGTTACAGTCGGAAGGAGAGTTGTCATAGTGTGGAGGATGAAGAGGAACCTGACCCAGAGCCGTCCATCTGGCCGCAGAAGAGAGTTTTATGTGACATGCGCAATTTGGATGAGTTGGTGAGTCATTTAATAACCTCTGACCTTCTAGAGACCCACAATAAATAACAACTGCATTGTGGTCTCACTGCTCATAGGTTCAATGACAGCCATTCTCCTGGAGTAAGGAGCATAGTTTCCCACAGGCACTCTCCTCCTGGCCTTGACTAAAGTAAACACCATCCTGTGTGTTTTGTCTTGTGCTAGAACACCTGATAGGTCAAATATCTTCCACAGTTAAACACAGAAATGTGTCAGATTTAAAGCACAGTCTCTAAAAGTATCATATCGGTGCAAAAAACGAGAGAAAAAAGGTTGCTGTCTGCATTTAAACAAGGTTTGGTTTTTGACCATGCATTTCATCTAGAGGGTCAGTGTGTGTCCCTTTTTCTAGCTCTCCATCAAGGATCAATCCAATATCCTGGTGGCATAAAACATGCCTGAATTAAAAGCCAATACCAAACAAATCTAATCATTTCTGGTGAGCAATTTAACCTTTTCCTGTTTACATGAACGTATCAGAGCCAAACAGAACACGGTGCAAGCAGAGATAAAGGTAATATTTTTATGCTGATGAAAAATATAATGTGTGTGTTCCTCACACCGATGATAAGAGAGAGGAGGAGACACGGTTGACAGTGATTGTGCTCATCAGGCAGAAGTGTAGAGCCCTTTCGGGTGTGACCTCTGCAGACTGAAATAGGAGTAGGGCTTTTTGGTAGGAGGATGTTTGCTGCTCTTTTCAGATTGTCTGCATACTCTCACTCATATGACTAAGCAGCAGATATATTTCAGATCAACTGAACAAAAACAATTACAGAAGAACTAATATGTGTGGCTCTTTTTCTATTTCTGTCACTAATACAACTCTCAGAACAAAGACGCACAACCTATCATCTGTCAGAAAGATCCACAAACCAGACCATTTTTAACTGATACATGGAGCAACCTCCTCAATCATGAGGAGATCCTTCTTCTTAGGTGTAAACTACCAAGCTCATCTAGTGTAACATACAAAATACATCCACACTGATATTTGTGCCTTATAGAGCCAACTTATTCATGAAGAATCATTGACTTCTCCGTGACCCTGAAGTGGGTCACAGTGGGATGGACTGGCAGCCAGCCTCTTCAGGCTTTAGCTTCCCTGCGACCCTGAATTGGATTAAGCGATTTAGAAAATGAATGAATATAAATTCTAAGAAGTTGTTACATGGAGACAGATAGTTATAGCTTTAAATGTAACTCCTTTGTGGGTAAGTTGGGTAAGAAATCATATTAATTGTTTTAGTTCTGAAATGTCCCTGAGCACTAACAGGGAAGTGACATAGTAAACTCGTAATGAGTCACATCAACTACCTGCTGGATACAGTCAGTATATGCTGCTGACATTCCTGTTTACAGACCATCGTGACTACACTGACTGAGTGTGTCTTCCTCCACTTCCTTATTCAACTTTAGGACACCTTTCTACTTAAAAATTGAGGATGTGTCTGTGTGATTTCTGAGTCATCATGTTCATCTTTCTCTGTTCTGGAGGTGTGCAGGCATCAGCTACCCCCACCTTGCTGTGTGTGTGCAAAAATGTATCCCTTGCTTTCAGGGATTTATTTTCATATTGCCATTAGAAAGGGATTATGGCTATGGTGTGATCAAATCTGTATATGTATGTTCCCATAAACTGCATTATGGCCTCAGACAAATCCACATGGTTGTCTACTTCTACATATGCTGGGTCTCAGAGCTTATTATGAAACCAAACCTATTTCTAAATACGTTCTCTATTTGTTACCATGCTTTACTGCACAATGCTCCACAGTCACATTTTTATTCCTTCTGTCAGCATTTCATTTTTGCTCAGTCACATAATTCATGCCTCTTCTCACCCCAGGTTTCACATTCAGCCTTCGTTTAGTTAATATTAAAGTGAGCCGTTGCTCCCATCCCCCCCACGCCTCTCTCAGCTGGAGATGAGAAAGAAAAGAGTGGAACCATACGTCTTCCGTGTTGTCATGGAAGACGGAAAATGAATAGCCCGACACTGTTTGCAGCAAAGTCATCAAGGTCTGACATCTCGATTTCTAAATGGAAACACCTCCAGAGCATATGGATGATGCAGGGAGCAGAATGTGTGTATTATGTATGTGTGAACATGCTCCATTTACCTTATGGTTCTTTTCATGGATTCAGGCAACGAAAACGGCGAGTAGACAACAGACTGCATGCCTTGGGTGACTTCAATGTACACTCTGTTAACCCTGACTGGAGTGATGCAGCTCTGGGAGGCAGATCTACAGTAGAGACTGAAAGGGGAAAGTAGGTCATCCTGCTTTGCTTTGGGTCACACTCAGATGCTATGCTGAGAGAGCATAGCCTTCCGTCGCACATGCAGGCACGTTTAGAGGTTATCACGGTTGTTTTGCACTGAAATAGTCTGTTTGCAGTGCAGCAGGCTTTGTGTGGAAATTGCTGACTCCACACTTTGCATACTGCCATGCTTCATCTCTTTATTGTGGTGTTTGATGTTATCTGCTGTCCATTTGCATAATTATCATATAATTGGGTGGCTATGTGAACATGCTTTTTTCAGTCTGGGAAAATAATTACTTAACTGGTGCTTTTCTGATTCAATGTCTTCAAGCTGGTCTCAGATGGAGACAGATTGTTAATTCTGCTAACCTTGTTGGGTACGCGTAGCGTGTAGAATGCTACTGAGCGCCATTAAAATATCAAATAAGTCAGGCACACCCTTGATATTTAACTTCCTGGACAGAGTGATCACATTGCTGATTGATCGTAGCAGGTAAATAATTACATTTATTCACTTTTTAACACTAGATATTTATCAGATTCTTCCTCACCTCCTGCTTCTGATGGGTTGTTTGTCATATTGCCAGAGGACAGAAATATATTTACAGCGAATGGCTTCCTTGACACAGCAGGTGATGCTTCTCGTGGAGCAGGGATGATTGGATTTTGCAATTTGAGTAAATCAAAAACAAGCATGAAACCACATGTGATTCTTTTAAAAACATTAGCAGGAATAGTTTGACTTTTCAGAAACACATCTCTCCTTAATACTAATATAAGAAAAACAGGTTTTATAGACCACCATGTCCCAGATGCTTATTAATATGCAGAGACTTGTTTGAAAGAAAGAAAAGAAACATTTTAAATTGGTGTTTTGACTCCGTGGTAAGCCTGAGAGATACCTGTCAGTTTTGTTTCCTTTTATCAGATCAAACGTTGCAGTTTATCCCTGTTGAGACTTGCAAAGCTGTCTAGCTCTTAGTTACAGCTTTAAACTAAGACATTGCTTCAATCTTCCAATCTAACTTGTGACAGAAAGGTGGTAGTTATGTTTCCTTAAATGCCAATACATCCCTTTAATTTTTTTTAAGGTTGTATTTATTGCCAGATTTTTCTTCAAATGTTGCCACCCATGCAAAAAGAGGGCATGTTTATTTGCTTCTGAAGAGAAGGTCACTACTTAAGAAGAGCTTATCTGCAATCTCCATGTTTCCACACTCCCCTTCCAGCGTATTCCCCAGAGAAGTTCCTCCATAAATATCAGGGCCAAGTCACAGTGGCTGTCACGTTCAGGGGAATCTGTTGAAATCAATATAAAAAGGATGACATGAATAAATAAGCTTAAAATAAGTGATGAACTAACAGATACCATTGATTCTGTGATATTTTCTAGTGCAAAATAGTAGTAAATTTAATAATGATATCGGATTCGCTAATGGTTCTACAGCCCTTTAATTTCTGGAAAAGGGGTGGTTAAAAGGACTTTGTGAGGCATCAGATAGATAAAGAGAATTGCTTATACATTTTTATGCGTAGTAAACTGTTTTTCCCCACAATGTGAGGATGTTAGCTCATATACCTGGCCCTGAGGCAGTCATCTATCTCTGTTTATCCATCTCTTCTCTGCTGGCTCTGCCTGTTGGAGCCACAGCACATTAATTCATTCCCTTAGGCTTCAGCTTCAACATAATTAGAAAACATTATTATCATCCATGGAGTTATTTTTCACCTCTCTACACCCTCATGTTGGTTGAAGACATAATTAGTGTTGAGGTCATCCCGTGTTTGTGGGCTGTGGCGTAGTTGTCCTCAGAGTGGTTGTTTATACAAGCTGTCTTGGCAGTGGTTTAATAGGATTGCACTTGATATGTAGAAGTTTTCAGTGGGCGTTCACAAACTCTTGGAGGCTTATTGATGGGTTTTAGTTCAATGGAGCTTCAAGATCCCAACAACTCTTTGTTCTGTCAGGCAGGACCTCCCATTGGCCTGCTTCTGCTGTTAGTGCTTGTTTATCTGATGAGGAGGCTGTTTTTTTTTCTCAGGAACTTTCCAGGCTTAAACTGATAAGTCTCTTCTGTGCCATATCTTCTCCAATAAAACTTAAACTCTTATCGTCTCAAGGTTTGAAGTTGTAAAAGTCAAAGCTTGGGAATGCATCTAATTTGCTGTGAAGTGAGTTGTAAAGTTGTTCAGCAGTGAGTATCCTCAGTACAGAGCTCATAAAAGGGCCCATATATGTTTAATTAAAGCTTTCTAACAAGCTGTGTGGCCTTATGCTGGTTGTTGACTCATGAGAACAGACTTATATTCAAATGAATGCATGACTCAAGAGTATTATTAATCTCTAGTCTGATAACTTGAGCCACAAAAACTAAAATTGAAACTATGTCTGCTGTATTTATATCTCAACAACAAAAGATCATTATCATTCAGCAGAAATGTTTCTATGTTGAACAGGCAAGCATGAACCCTGCTTCGTTATGATCTCATTTTCCAAAGCAATGAAACGGTTGTCTAGACTTGAAATCAATAAGTAAAACGGAGAGTAAAACTTAAATATCTTTATCTTCGCCCCTCCCATTTCCTGTGCTGATCCCCTGGGTTCACTCAGTCCTCATGCTCTGCCGATCTCTTCCATGAATGGACACTCTAGATATTTGCAGGTCAGGAAGGAAAAGAATGAGGAGATTGTTGACTCATGCTGCGCAGATATGACGTGAATCTAGCAGAGGGATCTTTAAAGGATTGCTCCTTACACATGACACACCTTGAAGACAAATTCAAGTGTTCAGCCTAAAGAGTGTGTCACAGTGTCTCTTTCTGCTCTTGCAAAAGCATATCTGCATTCCTATCTCAAGCTTGGCACAGCAGATTGTCTCCATTTTCTTTCTTGAACATTTGTGAGTCTGTGCTGAAAGCGTCTTCATCCATTATTTATCATTCAGTTATTCACAGTGTTCTTGTTCTACTTCCACATGTTTCCTGCATGATCTTTTCCCAATCCTCCTTCTTTTCTGTCCTGTTTCATTTTTTTGGTGTATATATAAATATGTTGTTTTTGTTTTAGTGTAGTTGCTTTTGTTGACAAAGTGAGGATATGGGAAGTGCGTGCACTTCATACCAAAAGATCCTCAGAGTAAATACTTTTAAACTGTCACAGATGCCATTGATTATTGAGGCACTTCATTACTCATTACTGTGTCTTGATTAACATCTCACAAGAGACACTGTGTGTGTCTCACTCTGTCCCTCTTGTGAAAAATTTATGATATCAGCTGTACAGCTCTGGGACTGAGAGACTTAGCAATTATAGCAAGAATGAAGAGGAAAAAAAGGTAAAGTGTGCAGCAAAAAAGGAAGGAGTAGGACTCTGTGTGTGTATGTGTGTGTGTGTCTGTTACCATAGCAGTCTTTCCATTAACTCACTAACTGGGGTTTTTCCAAACTGGGCTGGTCATCTAACTGACTGAATGAAAGAAATTGTTGCAGAGAAGAAAAAAAGAGAAGGAGCAAGTAAAACAAAAAAAAAGTGCAATACAATGTTGGTTACAGGCTAAAAAAAAAAAGCTAAGGAGGAGCAGAGGCTCTGCAGAAGCAGGTGAGCCAGGGAACAGAGAGACAGGTGATCTGATTCCCGTTTAATTACCCTAGGATAGAACAAGGTATTTTTTTTTATAAAAAGAAAATAACAAGGTGCTTCCTTTGTCTTAATAATAGATGTGATGTAAGCAGAGTATATGCAAGGCCAAAACTAAATATATCCTTTGAGCATGGTTTACAACATTCAGTGTGCTTTAAACAGCTAATGATGAGTTGAAATTTCACCCCATCATTTAAAAGAAAAATGTAAATAAATGTTTTTTAAAGCCTTTATACCATTCTAAGCTTTTCCTCGTCCTCTTTTCCTGTGCTATGCTTCACTTTTGAGACCCACTTTCCCTCCCTCTTGGTTGACAAGTGTGCACACGCCTTTGTTTAAGAGAGACGCCAAGACCAACATTGACATTGTCCAATCAGGCAAGAGCTTAAGCATGTGCAACACAAGCTGATCTCACTCCACCCTGCAGTTGTGTCTGACTCTTGTTGCCTAATAAGCACCCCCACCAGCCACAGGAAAGATGCCGACTCCGACTCCCAATTCAAAACCCAGCTGGGGCCACAACCCTGCTGATGTCATCGTATCGCTACCAGTTTGCTTTCTGAGCTCTTTAACTCCTTCAGTTCATGATGTCACCTCACCTACAGAACGTTCTCAGAGCAACACAGCGTTGATTTGTTTTTGAATTGTTTTCGTGACATTTTGTTGCTCTGATAAGATGAGGTGATAGGGATTTTTAATGTGGTGAGACTGCAGCGTGGGAAATTTTATTGCCCAGTAGGTGCTCTGAAAAAAACTTTGGCAGGAAGGTGACACACACACACAAACTCCAACCAGACTGCTCCTTTCCTATACTGTTAAACAGTCATTGTGTTGGTGAAAAATAATGTTCAGGTCAAACAGTGTTTCATCATAGGTTCCTCTAACTAAACATTAATCACACCTCAGCACAGACAGGGCCACCGTCTGGTCCCCCTTGTTTTTTCATGTTTCATTTCATGGTTTTGGGTCCAGAATGTTTAAAATAATGATTTATCTTGTTGTTGTTTTCTTCAGGTGCGGGAGATTCTTGGTCAATGCTCCTGTCCAGCTCAGTTTCCAATGATCAAGGTGTCTGAAGGGAAGTACAAAGTGGGAGACTCCAGTGCTTTGATCTTCATCAGAGTAGGTCTTCTTATTGTAATAAGGGTTAATGCATGTCATGTATTTGTAGCTTTTTATTTTTTTAATGTATCTCAATGAGCAATATTATCAGATTACTGACTGTCGTAATGACAGGTATGTGTCTGCCTTTAATATTATTATTAATACACAAAAAACAAACAAAATATTTTGCCTGCCTCCTGAAAATGGTCTGGTTCAAATTTGGCCAACCTTTTATTATTATTTATTTTATTCAAATTTTTTTCTCCATCCTGTTTTTCACCTGGCTGAAGCCAGTTGGCCTCAGTCTGACCCTGCTGGAAGTTTTCCTTCCTGTTAATAAGGAGTTTTCCCTTTCCACTGTCTCCTGCTGCTTTGTGAATGCTCAGGATGAGGAATTCAATTGAAGGGATTTAATACAACCCTTTAGTTTAAATTGCTCAGCAATCATTTTAATGGCTTACCTAATATGATCAGAGGCCACTGTGGATCATATGGATTTGGCCTACTTTGATTCTTATTGGACTATTATAAATTGATTGAATTAGACCGTCATTGCATTGAAAGAAACTTAGTCAAACTTTGTTAAAGAAATAACTTATCGCTTTCAAGTCGTCACTTCTTAAAGAGTGTCATCTGACTGGGAGTGCAGGTGTTATAGAAACTGAAATGACTTTGCCTTGTTTTTAATGTCAATGCACTTTGATGCTATGTAACACTTTAAGGTATGAACTCACAGATTTTGTAGTATGCAGTCATCAGTCTTTGCTAAGCTTTGGCTTAGTTCTTTTCGCTGAGCAGCTGCTTCACAGTCAGCTATTATTTCCTGTCTACAGCCATTTTATCCAACAAAATGTCCTGGCTACAAGCATTGCAAATGTCCTGGTGCTGACAGGAAGAGCAAACACAAGCCATTCTCAGTGGGATTATTTATACTTTCTATGATAATACATTATCAGTCAAACATTTGGACACACTTTCCCATTGGATGTATGTCCAAACGTTTGACTGGGAGTGTATACCTCCTACACCAATAGGAAATTCTTTGGTGTTCACATGTTGCACAGCAAATGTTAGCTGTAATTAAAAGTCCACATCAAAAGTCAGAACTATGGTTAAAGTATACGGCTCTTTGGATAATTTGAGACCAAAATGAGACAAGAATTCATGTGTTTTTGCATCTTGTTTTGTCTTGTATTGCAAACTCGACTTCACAGGCTACTTTGTTAGCATTTTTATCATGTTGACATGTTAAGTTTTGTGTCATGTAGCAGCTTCTTAAGAATCTCTTTGAGTGCTGGTGTGAACACATACTGTACAAAGTACAAAGTTAATTTCCTTCCATATTTGATCCTATTAGAGAATTAAACATAACTGGAGTCTTGTCCAGTTAGCGCTCTTTTGCTCTTCATATTTTTACAGAGGTATCCATGGCAGCAGCAGGAAAGGCTCAGCTCGCTTCCTGGATGGGGTGGAACAGTAGCAGCTCATTTAATTTAAAGCTACACACACAAAATGAGATGAGCATGTAATGCATGGTTGGGTAAAAAACATGTGTTCAGAGACACACTGTATACCCATATAGACATTACTGTTCTTCACATTTCTATTGACCTATACCGTTATTACTTTACTGTTTATGTTTCCTATCGGAATAAGTCGTCTCAGCATTGTCACAGATTCAAAACCACCAGAAACATAACACCAAAACCACAGCACAAAAATAATGTTTTGATTGTAATATTCCTAAATTATACTAAATTCCTTAAGTTACACTTGTTCTGCTGGTATATTTAGCACATAGCTGTGGAGACGTGCAGTAATTGAGTGCAGCCATATGGTGCTGGCATATGGCATCACATGCTGGTTCAGGAGGACCAGGGTTATGCAGCAACAAAAGCAACACTCACCTGCTTGGTTGAATCTAACCAAAGTGAACTGCTAGTTAAAGTTAATATGTTGTGATTTCTCTATCTTACGTGAGTATTTACAATCTGCCTTCATCTTGCCCTCCAGCAGGACATAACTTTTCCTATGCAGACGCAAATAGAGTCATTTCCTGAGTTCTCCTTATCTCGGCTGTAGCCTGTTCCTGCCCGACTGCTTGTCTCATTCTCAGTTTACGAGTTGATACTGTATCAACACCAAGCCTCAGAGGAGAGTGCAGGAAGGCCAGTGGATATCACAAATCGATTTGGTCTCACTTACCTAAATTTCACAAAGGCCAGATTAATGGACTCTTTGGATGGCTTTCATTGTTGAACTATCTTACTAGCCAGTGAAATCATTATGTATTATGACTGGTGGCACCACTCTGTCCATGCCAGGGGATGTGATATGCACTGTGGGATCAAAACATTTAGCAGTCTTTGCCACTGTCTAAGATATGACAACCTCTACATGCTGTGTTAGACATTTCAATGTGTATGTGTGTGTAACTGACAGGTTGGATTATCTGGAGGTAACCATCGGGTCTCTTCTTCCTGTGAGGTGCTGATGCATGGCTGTGTGCTAACTTCATAAAACTAACTCTTTACCTTTTAGCCGTAAAAAATTAAACTAGAACTAGTTCATTTAAGATCAACTTGTGTTTTTTGTATTGCTACCATGAGGAAACTTGTTATTTCACATACTGCAGCTTGATAGCAAGTTGCCATCAGAATGAGGAGTCAGCTGGGGTATGGTTCAAATGAGGCAGCAACTTCAGCAGTGTAGTAGTGCAGAAGCTGCCCAGAGCATTAGCTGCAGCTGCACAGGGCTCACTGCTTGATGGCTTTTGGCCCATGTATTTTGTGCTCCAATCCCTAGACTATTAGATGGTTCTGTTTTTGAAACCTCATTTTGATGATGTTATTCTTTGCTCAAGTAGTTGAAATGGAGGATGCGTTTTTTTCCTCAGCCAGTCTTTAGCATCCTCAGAGCACTGTAAAAAAATCATTTGTGAGTATTTGACAATAAAGTGGATTAATTTCACTGCATTTGCAACAAAACAAAACCACATGATTTTTCCTTCAGGTAAAAACAAAAACATACATTTTTCTTGGCATCTGTTCATCTCTTATAATTAAGACATGTTTGGTTGGTATGACCACATGTTTGCCTATTGGTAAGGTCATTTCAGTTTGACACATTTATTTAAATTCTAGGGTGGACTTTGTCTGTGAATCTTGGAGCTTTTGCCTTGTCAGACTGGCTCTCCTCATGCTTTTCTGCCCTCTGCTGATTCATACCATGGGGAAGACAATGATTATGCACATACCCAAGCAGCTACAAGTGCACCCAGCACACTTCCCTTATTCTTCTGATGGGTGGAAACTGGCAGATGCTTTGCTTTATTCAGCTACTAAAGCTGTGACAAGAATCTAAGGCAGACAGAGGGGATGAAGTCCTGAAAGCAAATGCCAAACAGGCTGCATGAGCAAAAGGGAGTAGGGGTAGGGGGAGAAGGGAAATTATTGCCTCTGAAGGTTAGTCCTCATTGAGCAGACTTGACCTTCAGTTGAAGGGAACAACTGCTGAAATGGACCATGAGCTTAAATCTCTAACCCAACAGCATGGTTTAAGAAAAAATCTGTTCAACACGCCGCAGCAGTGATGAAAAGGAACCTCTCTTTTAACACTGTTACCATAGAAACGGGAATGGAGGTCTCTGTTGTCATGAAGATTGTGATACCTCTTCAGCAGTTGGGAAAGCTGGCAACTGAGCCACATACTTATAGTAGAACATGTTTCCTAAGCATCTATTCAGCCTCAGGAGGCTCCTAATGCAGAAAAATACACAAATAAGGAAAAACCTCATATGTGATGTTATTTGATCACTTAATCACAATAAATATGTAAGTTTTAAACCAAAATATGCTTTATATAATTTAATCTGATCTGTGCTGATCTCTTGTTTTCTGATTCATTTCAATGTGGTTAAATAGTGATGATCATTAACAGACAGTGTTAAACTCCTGTTAAGTAAAGCTGCATTGAAATAAGAGTTCAGTAAGCATTTTTAGACCCTGAATAAAGCGTCTCACAGTCACATGGCTGTCACACTGCAGTTATTTGCATCCATAGTTGCTCGTACCATAATAAAAGCTTCTCTTCCGACCTGAATGAGAAAAATAACAAATGGCACGTGTAGGAAGATCCGAGTTGTGTCTTTATGTGTTGCTGACAGGACTTGAGTTGCATTTTCCTTTTAATCTTTGTATTGCGCTGTCATAGGCAGAGTGCAGCAATGCTTAAAATATGATGATATCCTATTAGCCTTGCATAACCTTACTTTTAACTGCCGACTCATGATGGTCACACAGCATCACATAAACCATAAACCTGTTACTGGCATAAGGACAAAACAGTGAGCAGTAAGCAGTTTATGCTCCCAGGTCTGATGGAGATAAGCAGATCAGCTGTTTTGACAGATTTTATGTGCTGTGGCAGATGAAGGGATGTGTGTTCGGTCGACGGGGATTTTTGTTAGACAAAGAGCGGTGAGACTGGTACAAGTGTGTTGCCTGCTGTCTCACTTTGAGCATTGAGGTGCTGTACATGCGCACATTGGGGTGGAAACAAATTCTGTGCCAGACTACTTCGAGTTAACATTACAGCTTGCCTTATGTGCCCTCAAAGACAACCTTAAAAACATGTGGCTGACAGACAGCGTTACACAACCCAAGGCAGGGAGATGCATCTGTGGGGCTGTCGCATCAAGCACAGCGTGCTGCTTCAGTAAAGGCAACATCTGCCTGGAGGGAGGAAGCCTCTTTGTTCCAATCTTTTGGATGTGTGTGCTAAGAAGACCACCCATTTTCTGTTATGGCTACCTTGGGATAATAAAAGCTGAGTGGGCAGCAGGGGTGACTTGTTACTATACTAATTCACCCTGCTGCCACATGAAGACATTGGAAAGCCAGCTGAGAAGCAGGGGAGAGGCCTCGGAAAAGAACGTCTTTCACAGCACTTTGTGAGCTACTGTAGTCTGTTTAATTGTGGGTTGGCATAGTAATGAACAGGCCTCATGATGGCAGCAGCTGGGGGTGATGTGTGAAAGGGTGGGGGGTGGGGGGTCTACATGTTATATAACTGCTTTCTGGCAAGTTTTTTGTGAAATTTCCACATCAATTGAATTGTATATTTTAAGATGTTTGGCCGTTTCATTTGGGTATGAATGTGAATGTATGTCACGTTTATTTATTCTATTCAGGTCCTGATTTCTTTTTTCCTCTTTTAGGTCCTTCGTACTCATGTGATGGTGCGTGTGGGAGGGGGCTGGGACACATTGGAACATTATTTGGACAAGCATGATCCATGTCGCTGTGCTGCTTTTGGTGAGGTCACATTTTGCCCTTCAGGAGGCCCTTACAGAAGTTTTATTATTGGGCCCAGGTTTTTCTCAGTTCTTTTAAAGGAATCATTATCATATTATGTTCTCATTTTGGACAGAATCCAAACTTTTTATTATTTTATTTCTGGATTTGACATTTTTATACAACGCATTAACTATCAAGCAGAGTCCCGCTTGTTATTTTGGTCACTCATCTTTTGCAGCTAATCAATAATACAACATTTACATTATTACCTCAATTTCCTTCAAACTCCTATACCTACTTGATCATAATAATTAAAAATGTGAAGTAATTTTGACTTTGGTGCCATGCCAAGCACTCCAAAACAAGCTGTAATGAGTCTGAGGAAGAGGAAAATTTGTGATTAAAAAAAGAAAATAAGGAAACCTTTCCTAACTGATAAATGGATAACAGGTTGGTACCATTTTGTGGTTGAAAAAGAGTATCATTGAGAAGCTTTGTCTTACAGAAGTAAAGATGTTGTTGGACATATTTTCCTCTAAATATAACATCTTTAGAAGGTTCTGAGAGTCTGAAGGAGTCTCTGTATTCAATGACAAAGCAACCAACCATTGTATTCAGACCCTCAGGCCTGATTAAATATAGCACAGATGGGATTTTGTTCTAGGATACTTATGACTGATATTAAAGATCACATTTTGCAAGTAAATTCATGACCAAAAGTTTAAACTCATCCTTGCAAATTGCTTTCTGCAAGCTTGAGTTCATTAAACTGAACTTTTACGAGTCTTCAGTGCCTAAACAAGACATTGCTTTGATAAAAAACATTTCTTTTTTCATGCGCCTATGATTGACATCTGCACGGTAACTTTATCTGATAATAACTTTTATTACTTT
>JBAMIG010000012.1:12444853-12470663 GCA_037177335.1 Kiunga ballochi | reverse complement strand
TCCATGTAAAGCACTTTGAATTGTCCTGTACATGAAAGGTGCTATACAAATAAACTTGCCTTGCCTTGCCTTGCCTAAACACTGTTAATGCTGAATGAACTAAATGTACAAGACAGTTATTAAAAATGCATCTGTCTCCTGATTCCTTTTCCTCTCAAATGTGGAAATAACTTCCCATTGTTCTTAGCTACTAAATGCTTTTAATAATAATTTTGCAATATGTCTATATGTTAAAAGCATGTCTTTGTCTATGTGTCCTCACAGCTCATCGCTACCATCAAGCTAAAGCTAGTGGCCAAGGTCAGGGAGCTCAGAGCAAGTCCTCCAGTGCCCACTCCTCCCGTTCTACCAGTCCAGGCCCACACTGGCGAAATGAAGGCATTGCACCTTACAGACCTCCTGAAAGACGTTCCTTGGAGCCCAACTCTTCCCCAAGCGCTTCCTCCTCCTCCTCTTCCTCACGTCCAGGGCGATCTCAGAACTCTGCTCTTCCCACAGAGCTCGACTCTGGTTTAGCACGAACTCTGCTGCCAAGGCCGCCACGAGATCGCTCAGAACCTCGTCACTTTAATCCTTTCAGGTGAGTGTGTGTCTGTGTAAATGTGCAGATCAGGCTCAGTGTGATTAATAATCTCTCAAAAGGTGCTGGGCAGGCCAAGCTCAGATTTTGCTGTTCATTAATTGATGCCCACACCACATGCACAGAATGGGACATATACACAACATATAAATGTAACAGGAAGCCACAGATTAGACCAGAACAGATTTATCTAATCTCAGGTGACATTGCCTTGATAAATCCACTTTATGGAGCTACCTGACAGCACCTCCTAGTGGGTAAAAGGGAGATAAAAATGAGTTTAAAACTATTGCCTCTTTTACTTTTCCTCCTCCACTGTCAGTTGATTAGTCTACATACGGTACAATATGACTGAGATGGTTTATATTATGAGAAACTTATTTTCTATTCTCATAGCGAACAGCTTTACCCGCTCCCACACCCTTCCAACACAATTAATTTAGGAGCAGAGTTGGTTTTAATGTGGATCTAGACCAATATGTTGCTCACTTCAGCTGTTCAGATGAGATGTCAAGATATCACCCTATTCAGATTAACCCTGAGTCAACTGGATTATTTCCTCACACGTGCCACATACTAGATGAAGGCTAATCTCACAACTATCCCGAACAACTGTTCAGAGGTAACTTAACTGGCCAAGTAGGTCAACAGGGGGGTCTACGCTAGGAAATGGTCTAGCATGAATTTCTGAGGGTAACTGCAGAGATCAAGAGAGATTAAGAACAAATGAATATCTTGGCAATAAATAGAAATATAAGGAGATGCTCTCATCCTTAGGTAGGTGTTTATGTGCAGTTCCAATCTTTACTGAAATAAAAAACACAGTATCTACCTGACTTTAAATACCCAGCACTGAACTGATCATCATTCATCATTTCCCAGTTTGTTCCTTTTGCTTCATAATCTTACTAAAACCCAGTTGTTCTTCCGGTGCATGATTGTGGAGCAGTGTCTGGTTGAGAAAGGGACACAATGTGTGTTGGGCTATAAAATCTACTAGACTTCTAATCCTCCCCCCACTTGCTCTCATCTTCCCTGTAATCTCCCTGGCTGTCACTGCCCACTGTTCCAAAACACACACGTGAGCCGCAGGTCAGTGGCAAGTTGAAAAATCTCACAAATCCTCAGCATTGCACTATATGTGCCACATCATCGTATGAGTACACATTATATCTGTTGTTGTTGCTTCTGGACTATTCCTTTCAGTGTGTGGTGGTGATATGAGTATAAATGGCTGTCTTTTCATATTGCAGGAATAAGGAGACAATGATGCCTGTGACAAGACGTCTCTCTGGAGACAGTGACTCATCTACAGCCTCCTCTAAGGGAGGAGAAGGAGGAGGTGCTCGACACTCTCTTGGTGGTATTTCACGGCGCTCTGGTGAAGAGGTAGTGCTGCTTGTAAACCGGAAGGAAGGAAAGCATATGATTGAGAGGGGGGGAGCTGGAAATCAATCCCTACGGCCCACAATGCCTCGTGCGCGCAGCCATTCAAGGGAGCGTACTGCTCTCGCTCCAATACTTAAACCCAACCCACCAATAGCGTCATCTGATGGGATGAGAACGTCTGGTACAGAGAGGGGACGCTCTCTTGGAAATGAGAGCCAAAAGAACCTCCATGCTCCACGTTCCCACAGTCAGAGTAAGTTAACTAGCCGCACTTGGTCGAGTGATGGGAGCCCTTGTCCATCCATCAAAGACCATCACTCTCCATCATCACAGAGACGGGAAGACCCACGACCTAAACAGGTGCCCCCATCCTCCCCAAGAGTGGGTGTTGGGTTCACTAAGAGGCAGTCATCTTCATGTTCTAACTCTCCTCTTAAAGGAGCCCAAAGCAGCAACAACTGTCCCAACAAGAAGATCATAACTACTCCCAGACCTCCTGGCCCACGGTCACCATCCACAGGGAAAGGTAGACTACTCCCACCTGTCACCCCGGGAGCACGACGTTCACCACACTCTTCCGCTCGAAGTTCTCATCATCACACTGCACATGCTTCTCGGATCTCGCAGGCACCCTGCTCTGCTGGGCGAGGCCACCATAGAAACTCCTCTGAAATGGAGCGTCAGGAGCCGGAAGAGGAAGGACTCAGCTTTGGGTTCCAGATGCTGCCAGCGTTGGACCCACAGAAAGAGCAGGACCTTTACCGCAGTTTTGAGGCAGAGTTTCTGGCCAACACACAGCAGGTCAGGAGAGTTTCTGCTCGTAAGGGTCCAGTAGGAGCAGCTCTGCACATAGCAGGGGGACTCTCTGTACCTGCACCCGCTGATCCAAATGTCACTGACTCTGCTTACTCCTCTTCTAACTCTTCCACCTCCTCTCTGAATGTGGGAGCAAAGATTGGAACACTGCCTGACCTCAGGGAATCCAAGAGGACTAACCCCCATCCCTTCCCACAGGAGGACCCTTTATATTTACTTTATGGACAGAATTTAAGAGGACATCATAATTTTGTCCAAAAAGAAGCTGAACATTGGGGAGATTGTCAAGTGGGTCTCAAGAAGCTCCCAGCCATCTCTAGTTCAGTAGAGGAGAAGGAAATGCCTTCTTCTTTGCCTTGTCTTGGCAACTCAGAGTCGGACCAGCTGCGGAAACAGCCTGCTTTTCACTGTAGTAATATGAATGGAGATCAGGGAGGTTCTCCTCCTGCAGGAGGGCTCACAGGTAATCCGAGTGCAGACAACTGGGGCTCCCAGACCAAAGTAGATGTTCCACTAGAAAATCACCAGCCAAACTTATCTTATGACTTAGAAAATGGTGACTGGAGTGGTGACCTCCCACCTCCAGAAGCATGCCCATCACCTGTCCCCTTTCCTCCTTCGGAGGACTTCTCCTTCCAGGATTCTTCTAGTGAAAACTCATCCATGTGCTTCAGTTTGAACGAATCTCGCTCCGGATCCCCCCCACCAACTTTACCAATGACTAATGGAGAATCTGGGCAAAAGAAGGCAAACAAGGTCGTTCCAATCTCTAAGCACAAAGTAACGGGAAGGTTCCGGCCTCGAACTGACAACAGGCCACAGAACAGCCCCTCACGTATCCCCACCCCTGTCAGCTACAGAGATCTCCGTGTTTGTGACACTCTTACACCCTCTAACACACCACCACTATCCCCTCAAAGTTCTCATCGTGCCTCATGCAATAACCTGCACCAGGCATTCACTGATATGATCCATCCTCAGTCCTGATCTCCAGTCATGGCAATCAAAGCTTGCTCCTACCCTGCAAAGACAGGCAGCTTGGATGTAGCACAGAACTGAACTGACACAGAACGGTGTCACGAGTGTTGACTACTGTGTGAATAAACAGAAAAGCTGAATTAGGTTTAGGCTATAGACTGTTTGCATGCATGTCAATCACACTTTTGTTTAGATTTCCCCTGAATTACTGTGTGTGTGTGTGTGTGTGTGTGTGTGTGTGTGGGGGGGGGTCACGTTGCTTTTTTTGCACTCAAGCCAAATTATTTATTACATTACCAAAGGAAATGTTTTTATCTGTACTGCCATTTTATTGTGTGCATGAGATGCTTTTGCCAATCGTGTGATTTTTTTTAATGGCACACTTACACATACAGAAACATAGGGAGAAAGCATATGTGCTAGCATGTGCCCCCCACCAAGGGGCATGGTGAAGTGCCAGGTATCTGAAGTTTCATCTCTATAAACGGTGCAAACACCAAACCTTTCAGTCAGATTGATTGGCTCCCTCTTGTGGTTGTCACAGCCTGTCTGCTTGCCTTGATAGTTAAATTATGTATGATGACACCAAGTCTCTGCACATTAATCTTCACACATGACTCAGCAGATTAATATTTAGTATTAGATAATAGATAACGTAACGGTAGACACATCACTACTCTGACTTTAACATTACCAGTTTCTATGTTATTAATGTACTGTCTGCTTTTTTAACCTGTTCCAGTTGATATTTGTTTTTTAATCTTTGATTTGTCATGTTTTCAAGATTTTTAATGCAGTAAAGCATTTGGACTTTGATTTTTAAATGGATGGGGTTTAAAAATGTGAGGGAATCTGAGGTTGTGTGTCATTGTCACTGAAACTGTGAACCTGAGAGCTCTTCCTCTGACCAAAACGTACTCCTGAGTTTAGTGAGCATCACTTACTGAGGAGAAAGAATGTGTAAATATATGCTGACGTCTCACCGAGAGATGTGGGTATTTTTGTATATAATAGCGGGAATGGAAAATACAGTTTGATGTACATAGTTTCTGTAATAAGGCCTGTGCTGCCTTAGCTATGCAATATTGGTGTTTTTAAATGCCTTGACAATTCCCTTTGCCTTAAATTTTAGTCGTGGGATTAATTTTTGAATGTTTTCAATTTGGTAACACTACATTGCCATTATTAGAGGTTTGTGATACTGGAAATTGAAGGGATTGGGCTTGAATGTGGAAAAAAGTAAGGAACTTTGCCAATTTTTAAATGTTTTTCTCTGATGTAGATATGCTGTTTATATATTCAGATTCAGTATAATATATTCCCTTTTCACTCTGTTGGTGGTTTAAAGATTTTTCATGGCACCATGTATTGATGACATTTGGTGTTTTAAGAGATGCTGTGAAGACAAACAAACAAACAAAAAAAACTCTTCCTTGACATCAGTCCTTCTCCTCCAGGTTCTGATTTACATATCCAGGTAAATAACCGTGGTAAAGTTTGATGGCACAGGACGGACCAACATTAGTGGAAATGTGCATGAATAATTGAAACTGTAACTGGATAGTAAAGGGTACAAAGTGCAGGTCTTATTGCCATCAGTATGTGAAGCAAGACATCAGTCATAGAGTGCTGTTTATGGTTTTTAGCAGGTAATGAATTTGTGGTTGTCAGTGCTCTGCAAAAATAAAAAAAACTCAATACACCCTGCCATGGATGAAGATTGCACTAACATAACGGGAAAAGTGGAGTCTTAGCAGGATGCTGCCAATGAACAAACTGAAAGGAACGTATACAGTGTGTATATCTTTGTATGGATATGATGTGAGAATATGAACAGCATTTAAGTAAAGAGGAAAAAAATCATGGTTTAATTTATTTATTTATTGGTCAGTCTCACTGGGGTAATATGACATCCCTGTCCCAAGTATTTGAAGTAAATAGTTTTGCCAGTTACCACATTAGCAGGAGAAAAAACAATGTATTAGATATGTTCCAAAATAAAATGAGCTAAAAACAACATAAACCTAAAGTGATCCTTCTTGTAAATGAATAATGGTGGATAATGGTGGACATATGGTGGATCAGTGCTGAGAATGTGTTGCTGGTTATCATGCGTGCTAATTCTTTTAATTTGAAGTTTCTTTGGATTTACTTGCATTTTGTCTCACTGGTGGTTCACATTTACCAGGTAAATAAACTGTGACTTCAGAAAACTTGAGAGCATATTTATTTGTCAGTTATAAAAACAATGATTAACAAGAATTGCTCTTGTCATACACAGCTTTGGAAATTTCAATAAAGTCTCATTCTTCTTCATCCACACTGTTTGTGACCTGGTTCCATTTTCACAAATTCTGCAGTATAATGTACAGATTGCTTGACAATGTAAAATATATACAAAATAGCAATACGTCAGCCTTTTACTCTTTGAATATGATTAATGCCATGAAACGTAATAAATTTTTTCTTCTGACTACATAGATATCCTCCCATTTTCTTCATGTAGTTTCATAAGTGTGGACTACACAATGAGTTTGGATTATTCATGCAAAAATGCCAGAATTTCTTTTCAGAAAACCATTTAATTACAATGTTTTGACCACTTTATATTTAGATCAGTCTCTCATGTTGGTATAAAATACCTCCACTCGAGTCCATTAAATTAACACACTTATTTGAACATGACTTGAACACATAACACATGAGCACACTATGCTTCCAGGGCTTAAATAAAATCAGACAGTAATCTAACAGAGTACATTACACATGTGTTTATGTGTATATGAGAACAATCCTGCTCATGGTGTTAACAAGCAACCACAAACCATGTTTATTATTTATCCAAACATAGTAGAAAATGGTTACTTGAGCCACTTAATGATAAGAGTTCATGAAAGGACACATTGTGAATGAAGGCTGACGTTGCTTGACAGTTGTTATTTTGTGGAAAGGCGGAAGTAAATCTAGTGGGAGGAGACGAAGGCCATCAGTGCACCTACTACGCTTGTAACGGTAAGATGTTTGTGGAGATTTTCTCTTTTAATTCGTTGTGTGGTGAACTTAATTTTAACTCCAGAAGGTACGCTAATTCGTTGGGTAAGGTCTGAATTAGGCCGATAGATTAAGAGCTTACGTATCCCGGCAAAGGCTTCCTTAAGCCTCTACTTAGAAGGTCATGTCTCAGCTTTGCTAGCCTTTCGAGTAGCCGGGTGCTAGCTGACACTGACAGGCGTACTGCAGCTGACACACTGCTAGCCTTTTAGCTGCGACTCATTCATATATCGTAACTATTGCAAACATGCAGGAATGGGCAAACCAGCTTTACGTGAGTAAAAAAATCTAACGTGTTCAGTAAATGTTTACCCATTTGCAACAGTGGTGTCAACTTTGTGTTGCCGTTAGCCATATATTTAGTGTGCTTGTAGTGGTACACTCGCGACTTACTATGCTAACTTTAGTGTAGCCTGATGCTATCCAGCAGACGAAGCTTTCCTCTACTTTACTGAGTTAATTTAGCAGTATGTTTCCTGGTCTGCCTTTGTAAGGTAATCATGTTGTTATTTAGTAAACTTCGCGAAAGTGCACGAGTAGCTTAGGGTTTATTCAGTGTGACAGAAGCATGAAAAACGCTCCGTAATCAGCTAGCTAAATCTTCTGTAGCCTTGTTAGCACCTGTCGGATGGTGACAGCTACCTAAAACCAAATAAATGCTCGACTTTACACTTTAACTAGTTTATGTATGCTACAAATAGCAAGTTTATAATAACATGTCATAAACCCTAGCCATGTATACATCTAATCGAAAAAATGGTAGTAATAATAATAATAATAATAATCATTATGTCGTCTGGTATCTGTTCTATTATTGCATATAGCATCATCATCCCAGCAAGTTTAATTTGATAAATATTTGTCAAAATGCACATATCTAAATGATTCTGACTGAGAAATTGATAAAAAAAAAAAAAAAACTTTGTTCATGTGTGATTTCTTGGTTTAAAAAAAGGCTATATTGTTGTATCAGATTGTTATATAAGTCTATAAAAATACGTTTTTATTTATTTAATTATATAGCTAATTTATACAAGATTATCTGAATGAGCTACATGCATTTTAGAATCACTCTACCATCACACTACTACTATAAGGTAGAGGTTTGCTGACAAATCTTTTTATTTGATTTGTTTAATTATTTTCTTAAATATAAACATTTAATGGTGACATTTAGGTTCCTGTATGTTACTGTGCACAGTGGCAAATGCATTACAGAATGAACATCATTGAGGTGGGAATAAGGAAGCAGGAAATATGTATCCTGTACTGTCAAACGCCTTTCAAAGTGACCTGAGAACATATTGTTTGGCCCATCCAAGCTGACCCGAAAGATTCACTTTTTTAGAGAGTTTGTGGGAATCTGGTTTCTCAGCAGAATCCATTGTTATTTTCCTCCAATAGACAGGAAATCCTTTTATTTCCCTTTGCTTGCACTTCTAGTGTTTCCTGTTGGTCTTGTGGTTCTGCAAGTTTCCACTCAAGCAGAGACATCAGAGTCATCTTTCCCATCCTTTCTATCTCATGCAGGAGAACCGACAGTTCGGATCCAAGATGACAGACTCCAAGTACTTCACCACGACCAAGAAAGGTCTGATATTTTGATA
Source organism: Kiunga ballochi (assembly GCA_037177335.1). Classification (NCBI taxonomy): domain Eukaryota; kingdom Metazoa; phylum Chordata; class Actinopteri; order Atheriniformes; family Pseudomugilidae; genus Kiunga; species Kiunga ballochi. The sequence goes on along the minus strand of JBAMIG010000012.1, from coordinate 12,462,242 downwards.
TTTATTAACTGATGATGTATTTAACATCTAACAGACATAATAGTAGGAGGTTGAAGTCATTGCCAGGATCAGTGTTTGGTGCATTTTGTGGCATGATCAGCTGGGTGGTGTAGAATTTTTCACATCATTTTTATGAGTTTAGTTTCCTCTTTTTTTTTTTTAAATATTAAAGTAGGTATATACTTTTTAATGTGTTGACTCTATAGCTGATTATAATGCGTCAGTAAATATTTTTAAAGCCCTCATCTCTGCTTCATCGGCCTTTGCTCAAAGTATAAGACTATATTTTTCTTTTATAATTCTGCTGTAATCTTTGTGTCTCTTTGAGTCAGTGTGAGTGTAAAGAAATTAGCTAATGTTTCTATGAGCTGAGAAATATTCCCTGTCGTCTCATTGCTGGAGAAGTTAATACTCATAGCGTCCCTATTTCCTCCTGTGTAGACCAGTGGTTCTCAAACTGGGGCTCAGATAATTTCAGGGGTTGACAGACAGTCATATAGCCTATATTTATTAAATAAATTCAAGATATTTTTTTTTAATCATAGCTGTTAAATCTAAACCATTACTGAGATAAATCTGTAATAATGGCGTCTTTATTTTTCAACATATAAAGTTGTTACGCATCATGTTAATGTGTATCCAAATGAAAATGTGTTACTTAAAAGGTTGCTGATTTAGTATATTTCTCTGTTATAGAGTGGTACAGGTGAGTTAAACGCAGATTTGGATGTTCTTTCAACACAGCTCACGAGCTACAGCACTCATTTGAGTTGCTAGGAAAGAAAATAAGTCTGATAAACAAAGACTTCCTCTGCATTCACTGGAGAATTATTAGCATCTTTCTCCCAGTTAGGGAAACATTTCCCTCCTTTACATTCCAGTTGGCACATTGCACCGTGGGCACTACTACACACCTCTGCATTCCTCAATCTTTCATGCCAAAAAGATTACATAAGGTGAGGTTTTTCTTTGTCTTGTGTGTGTAGGGGAGATCTTCGAGCTCAAAGCAGAGCTCAACAGTGATAAGAAGGAAAAGAAGAAGGAGGCTGTTAAAAAGGTCATTGCATCAATGACGGTGGGCAAAGATGTCAGGTGAGCTGTTGAAAGTAATCCCAGAAGCAGCGACAATGGACTCCTTCTCATTGTGAGTGAACGGTCTCATCAGAGTTTGTTCCTCTTGCAGTGCTCTGTTCCCAGATGTTGTAAACTGCATGCAAACCGACAACCTGGAACTGAAAAAGTTGGTTTACCTCTACCTGATGAACTATGCCAAAAGTCAGCCGGACATGGCTATCATGGCTGTTAACACCTTTGTGAAGGTAATGTTCAGTCTGTCAATACTGTGAAGAAGCAATCGAATATTAGAACCTAACAGTTCTCATTTATGGGATGGGTCGTTCAGGGGTCGGTTTGGGAACGGTAAAGCTGCATGGGTTTAAATGATGATGATGATGTAACTGTATTGTTTTTAATTTGTTTTTCTTTGTTTACGAAATGTGTGTAACACTTCTCATTTTAGTAGAGAAGTGTCGTTTTGTAATATGAACCTTATTTGTGCTGTTATGGGCAACACACACCGCAGCTGTGGGAATTTGCTTGTGTTTTTCTCCCACTGAAGGATGATAATTACCATCTTCATCATGCTAGTTTAAATACAGCTTTCCTAGTTTTTCTTTTGTTATGCTTAAGAAATGCTAACACCTCAAGCTGTGAGATGACATATTTGCAGATTAGTAATGAAATGAATTGTCCTGTAAGATTAAGTTTGTGACATCTGTGATCCACCTGTCAGGACTGCGAAGACCCAAACCCTCTTATTCGGGCCCTTGCTGTTCGTACAATGGGCTGCATTCGTGTGGACAAGATCACGGAGTACCTCTGTGAGCCTCTGAGAAAATGTCTGAAGGATGAAGACCCTTATGTGAGGAAGACGGCTGCCGTGTGTGTGGCAAAGCTCCATGACATCAATGCCCAGTTGGTGGAGGATCAAGGCTTCCTGGACACCCTTAAAGATCTCATATCGGACTCCAACCCCATGGTACACATCACTATTAAGAATCTATTTCTCACTGCATTGTAGAGCTGGATGCAAACACAAGCTGTGTATTACGCTCTGCAATAAAATGTTTAACTTTCCTGGTTTGGGTTAACATGTCGCAAATGTTGGAATGATTACCTCTTCATTGTATTTTACAATAGGTTTCTACAGGTGTTTCTAAGTCAGTGTTTAAACTCTTGTCATGCATTGTAGGTTGTTGCAAATGCAGTCGCAGCGCTGTCTGAGATCGCAGAGTCTCATCCCAACAGTAATCTACTGGACCTGAATCCCCAGACCATAAACAAGTTGCTGACAGCTCTTAATGAATGCACAGAGTGGGGACAGATATTTATCCTTGACTGTCTGGCCAATTACACACCTCGTGATGACCGTGAGTCCCAAAGGTAAGGCAGAATACTGCTATGATGGACGTCATCTTGCTTATGTTCCCTCATCTTTCTCACCTGACATTCTCGACTTCTGCCAGCATCTGTGAGCGCGTCACCCCACGGCTCTCCCACGCCAACTCTGCAGTGGTGTTGTCAGCAGTTAAAGTTTTAATGAAATTTATGGAGATGCTGCCCAAAGACTTGGACTACTATGGCACTTTGCTGAAGAAGCTCGCTCCTCCACTGGTCACTCTCCTCTCTGCTGAGCCTGAGCTGCAGTATGTAGCTCTTAGAAACATCAACCTCATTGTTCAGAGACGGTAAGTGTGTAAAGATGCTTTGCACTTTCTTTATATGTTTGTATAAAAAGATTAATTTATTTGTTGGGCTTTTTATGGGTTTATATTTTTATTTATTGTGACAAACATGTTGTGTTTTTCAGCCCAGAGATCATGAAACATGAAATGAAAGTTTTCTTTGTGAAATACAACGATCCAATCTATGTCAAACTGGAAAAACTGGACATCATGATTCGTCTTGCATCTCAAGCTAACATTGCCCAGGTAACACACCCACACTGAAGAAATTGGGATCTTCGATTTTTCCTAGAAGATGAATTTTGTAAGCAACACAGTGATCTGTCTGGCTGTAGGTGCTGGCGGAGTTAAAGGAGTATGCGACCGAGGTGGATGTGGACTTTGTACGTAAAGCAGTCAGGGCCATTGGCCGCTGTGCCATCAAAGTAGAGGTGAGTGAAGATGACAGTCAATTGCAGTCATAAGTGCAATTCAATACATTTTATAGTTGTGCTTTTTGGTTTTACTTTAATTCGGTCAAATTGCAACACATCAGATGCTACATGGGGACTGAAACCCAAAGTTTCACATGTAAAAAAAAGTTGATTTTGTTAAAAACAATTCTCCACATTATTAATAAATGTACGTAAGTTTGCTGTATTTTTTTTAGCATATTTAAAGTTTACATCCAGCCAAAACATAAATGTTTTAAAACAATTACTAAGTAAATAGTTAGGTCTTAAAATGTTAAGACAATAAGCAGTTGTTGCTTTTTTCAGATGTCTGGGTGAGACACTGATTAACCGATCAGTTCAAAAGAAGTTGCTTAGATGTGACAACACCAGATATCAAGTATTAAGCTACTTTCTAGCTATACACTGTTTTGCCAAGGGTTCAGCTGAAATATCATCCCAGTTTTAACATGCCAACATCCAGCTGTTCACTGAAATAGCTTAAGGCTACCCTGAGCTCTCTGTCACCATGGCTCTACACAAAGTCAATCCTCTAAGCATCCCCTCCCTGACCGTGCAGCGTCGGTTCTCTCTGTAGATAAGCAGACTCTGACCTCTGACATGTGGTGGTGGATGGTCACAAAACTATTCCAGAGTTTGTTGAAGCTCTGGTTATAATGTGCACATAGGGTTTAATCGACAGCATTACACGGATGGTGATTGAGCCCTGCTGTTCACCAACCTTTTGTTTTTAGTCTGTCTTTAGTTCCCCCACATGTGCTTCCTCTTTTCACTAAGTTAATTCAGTTGTTTTTCTCTTTATGGTTCTTTTTTAATCTAACCAAGCAGAACCAGTCCTGCAGATTCTGTCAGCCATGGACACTATAAAGACAGAACAGTTAGATAGGTACGCAGCTAGGTGGCAGTGTTGCGTCATCGTAAGCTGGTGTGCCTGTTGCAACATTGCAGTCTGGCAGACAAATGACTTTGCTACTCTTAAATACCTGATGGGCTTGATTTTTATTTTTTATATAGCATCCTAATAAAATTCTGAACAGAATATTGATGGAAAAACTGCTTGTACAGCACAGCTCTACGACTCCATCTGCTTTTATCATGTTTCAAGCAACACATTAAATGTTGTCATGATTTCTTTTTTTTCCCCTTTTCTTTGTGGGGCAGTGGTCTGGGTAAGCATTTTGTGGTAAATGCAAAAGACACAGACTTTCTCTACATATGTGTACATGACTTCTCCTCCATATCTCCATTTCTTAGCAATCAGCAGAGCGTTGTGTCAGTACTCTGCTAGATCTTATCCAGACCAAGGTCAATTATGTGGTGCAGGAAGCCATTGTGGTCATCAAGGACATCTTCCGCAAATACCCCAACAAGTAAGTTTGTCCTTACACGTGAGTGTGGTCACATTTACAAACACCTCTTTAGGACTATTTAACTCCTGCACAGTCCTGAAGGTTTTCAATGTATCCCTGATCCAAATGAATGAGTCATTGTACAGAATGGCTGTTGGATCTCTTTAATTAGTCATGTTTGTTGAAGCAGGAATACACTGAAAACTTGCTATTCGGTAGTAAAGTATGTTTAGTTTATAAACGATGTGCTTGTGGAGGCTGATTTTACTGTGAGGCCGCTGGTTAGAATATAACAGAGATCCCAACGAGAACATTTGCTTGTAGTGAATAAATTTTCGGGACACCCTGCTGTGACAGCACCTGGTCAAAGGTCAAGATGATTTGGCGGGAGCATCACTTGCTGTGTGGATTGGGTTCATGTGCCAGACAGAAATTTCTCCCACACAGCAGTGCACCATCATCCTGGAGTCATGAGCCTTTGCAAAAGTTTGGCACGGCTCACTCCTCAATCTGAATGAGTTAATATCAAGTTAAACTATGAATAACACATTTACTTCAGTAATCTTTGAAGTTAAGTCATTATGTAAATTAGATGAATTATTACAGTGGATTTGATGCAGATCAGAAGTAGTACATCTACTGTAGGGGGGCATCTAGTAAACGGAGCTTAAAGACCAAACTGTTGCTGCAGGGAGTCTTTTTAATTTTGCAAAGCTTCCAGAAAATGTGACTACAAACACTGATGTTTTGCATTTCCTTGACAATGCATATTTACAGCCGCGCAGGCAGTGTTTTATTATGCTGCTCACATGTCAAATGTGCAGATTGTTCTTTTATCAGTTTTAATTTCTTTGGACTTTTTTTCTTTTTGATTCAGCAAAATGAAATAAATCAATTCCAGTAAAAAGCAGCAATATGTCTTTTCTGATTAGTTTTCCTCGTCTTGTTCCACTTTTTTTTAACAATTGCATGCCTATGATGTTGTTTTTGTGTCTCCAGGTACGAGAGCGTGATTGCCACTCTGTGTGAGAACCTTGACTCCTTGGATGAGCCAGAAGCACGTGCAGCCATGATTTGGATTGTGGGAGAATACGCTGAGCGCATTGACAATGCTGATGAGCTACTGGAGAGCTTTTTGGAGGGTTTCCATGATGAAAGCACTCAGGTGTGTTTAGGGGGGGGGGGGTGCATGCATGGAGTTTGTTCTATTTAAGAAGTCAACAGTAGCCTTAATAATTTATAGTCTTTGCTGTCAGTAGAAAGCAAACATCATAATTAGAAAAGTAAAAACCACTGCTTAGCTGCTGTCAGGCACAGATATAAGAGGACGTATACAGCAGTACAAAAAAACAACTTATATTAAACTGGTAGAATAATGTGCTTATTAAAAAATGAAAAAGGGGAGAATTAACTTTAGTAAAACATTTCAGAAGGACATTAATAGTAAAAAAAAAAACTGTTTTATTGAACCCATCTTAGATACAACCGATAAAAAAGCTCGTCTTTCATGGTCCACAACTCTCTGGGGTTTATAAAGTCTTATGTAGTCACTCATTTCAGTTTTGACTTTATTAAAGGCAAAGCTCATGAGGGATATAGAACATCAAGGGGGGATTCTGCCAAGTATGAGATTTCTATACAGTTTCCATAAAATTGCCTTAGAGAAGCTTTTCCGTTCATATGAAAGGATTTTGTAGGTAGAAGGAAATGCATTATGCATCAAGCGTTCCCTTTAGTACGCTTTACTGGTAGTTGTTGTTGCACTCATATCTTTGCACAAAAACAATTGTTTCTTTGTTTATTGATCTTTTATTTGTTGTAGTTTTAAAGGTTGAATTTTATTAGTTATTTTATAGCAAAAAAATAAAAAAACTACATCCAGGATAGTTAACTTACTGTGCATGTTCACTGTATTCTTTAGGTGCAGCTGCAACTTTTGACTGCAATTGTCAAGTTGTTCTTGAAAAAGCCTACAGAGACACAGGAGTTGGTGCAGCAGGTCCTTAGCCTGGCAACACAGGTGAGAGGAAAAAAACCCAAAACAGTTCAGCTGATATTTTCCTTTTCTTTTTTCGTTTTCTGCCTAAATATAAGAATTTTCGCTCTTATATACTGCTTTTCTGTTCTTTTTCTCTATTTAAAGGGTGTAATGTATCCTCATTAGATGGAGCTTATATATATTTCTTATTCTTTTCCTTCCCAAAGAATTTTTCTGTTTTTTATATTGTGAGGCTATCACGGATCTAAGACATAATAATCCCTGTACAGATGATCCATCTTTAGCAGTAGAAATTATTGCTTACTTTGTTTAAACTCTGTAAGTTCTCTTTTTCTTTTTCTTTGCAAACAAAAAGCCACCGCATTAAGTTGCTGCATGTATTATTCAATGGCTACCCTAAGGCTGGCTCAGTTTTTGATACCTTTAAAGCATTGCTTGGTGTCTCATATCAGAGGCTACAGTAAAAAGTCTCAATGTTAAGTATTTAGTGTGAATATTCCAGGAAATATATTCATCATTTCTCCATTTATTTCTGCAGGACTCTGATAACCCAGACCTGAGGGATCGTGGCTACATCTATTGGCGTCTGCTCTCCACAGACCCTGTGGCTGCCAAGGAAGTGGTTCTGGCTGAGAAGCCCCTGATCTCTGAGGAGACCGATCTTATTGAGCCAACTCTGCTAGAGGAGCTTATCTGTCACATTGGCACTTTGGCCTCGGTCTACCACAAGCCTCCCAGCGCTTTTGTTGAAGGAAGTCGAGGTGTTCAGCACAAGAGACTCCCAGGCAGTACTGGATCGTAAGTTTTCCTGTTTTAATTAAAGAATTAAATGATTATATAATATGACAGGCAGTATTAGTCTACTGTCTCATTTAGATATACACACTCTAGAGTGAGATTGTGGGAAGAGAAGAATGACATCCTGATTAAAAGCCATTTAAAAACAGAGAAGGAATGGGTCTTTGCCTCTGATTGGTTCTTATTCAGAGTCTCTGTGTTGGTACAAAATTACAACCCAGCTGCATTAGACACACAGTACAACAGACAGGACTTGTGGAAGCTACAATAAAGTAATTAGGCAAGATGGTAATTCCTAAATGTCTCCTTGAAGTTACCATTGGAGCCAGTGACATGTTCTACCTGTGTTTTCTCAATGACCTGTTCCTTTTCTTTTTTCTGGCTTATCTACTGTGCATTATAACGTAAGCATCACGCAAAGTTCAGAAAAACGAAGACAATCACTGGTTATCTGCAGAAGGGGCTTAAACTCATTTAGACCCTGAATTTTGCACAAATTTTTGTGAAAACCATGTTATGGCACACTTGGCATGTCTGTACCTTTTTAAACACAGGAGAACTCAGATTATACTTCTTTTTTTTTAAAAAAGAAATACAACCTGTTTGGAGTTATGTCAGGTATATATATATATAATATATATATATATTTTTTTTTTTTTTTTAGGTGAAGAGTGGAAAGGATCAAACCAGGTCTACTTTAATGTTGTTGTTTTTTTTTCTTCCATCTCTTCCAGTGGGGAGACTGTTGACAGCCCAGAGACTGGTTCTGCTGCCGGAGTTTCTGACGCACCCCCTGCTGTCATTCCATCCCAGGGAGACCTCTTGGGTGATCTTCTCAATTTGGACCTGACGCCTACCACCACCACTGGTCCTCCAGCACCAGCACCTACTTCTGGCTTGCAGATGGGGGCCATGGATCTTCTTGGAGGAGGACTGGACAGCCTGGTATGTTTTTTTTAACACAACACTTTCTGAATGGCTAACTTCAGTTTCTGTCTTCATAGGAACCAGTGATGGTAATTTATCTTTACATTTTGCATGTGCATTTCTTTCTTTGACTTCTTATGATGTTCTTTCCTTGTTTATTGCTGCACCTGCAGATGGGGGATGAGTCTGAGCCGGTAACTACACGGAGGGAGGGGGAACAACTTTTAGAGACCATATTTTAAAAACATTATTTTAAAGAGCCCACATAGTGCTTTTAAACTATTTAAAGATGATTTAAATCCCAGTTTTAATAAAGATGGTGAGTTTTTCTAATATGCAAAAAAAGTTTGCTTTAAGTTACCACAACCAAGATCAGTGAGGTTGCTTTGTCTGTTTGCAAATAACTCTGTTATCGATGCACAAGTTATTGACCATGCTACATTGATACATGATCTTCTCATTATCATTCTGGGGATTCAGCTTTGTTAAACAAATTTATAAGCTGTGGTAGTGATCAATGAGACAAATAAGACAGAAACCTGGAAAAGAAGTTGTTGGAAATACACAACAAATCAGATATGTTTTAGTATCTTAAACCATACTGGAAAAGCCCTGCATCTGCAATAAGACCTGCTGCCAGAAAAGACTTTTTTGTAGGTCCTGCAAAATGTTCAGATGCAGCCATAGATAAGTAACAGATATAAATTGAGAAAGTTGTTAGCAGGCACTTCAGACATGGTGCTTTCTGTGCGATAGTCAGTAAAAATGAGACCTTCATAACTAAGCAGAGTTTTATGTGTGAAAAAAAATTAAACTGTAAAAGAAAAGGAGCAGAAAAACCTGAAATTGCAATGTGGGCTTTTTAATCAATGTTTAATTTCAGCCTCGACATTTTTGTTGATCATTTATCATGTTTTATTGTCTTGATATGTACAGTTAGCATGATGCAAAATTCTTATGTGTGGGCTCTGCGTTGTCATCTTTCAATCAGCCGCCCATTCCCCTGCGGACGGACACTCCTCAGTCACCTCAGATCCCACATCAGTCCCCATCACCCCCAGATTACAGCCCTACTGAGGTTGGTCCATGGGACCAGTAAAGGCCAGCACCAGCTTAGAACCTGTCACCCTTTGTTGTCCCCTATTTCACCACTGTCATGCATAGTCAATCCCAGCAGTAACTGGTGCCTGTTTGCACTTTTTTGCACTGTTTTTAGTTTCTAGTAATCACTCTATGTTTAGAAAGTCACGCTTTTGTTTATGTCAGAATGTTGCTCTCTACTCATTAGCTCAGCTTTGTAGCTTTTGGTACCACGCTGTCAGATTTGTTCACTTTATTCTTAACACTGTCACCATCACAGCAGACCCGTTTATTCAGCAGAGTTATAAAACCTGTTAGATTTCAATAGACCCTCAACTGAGTTACTGAGGAGCATGAAGGGAGTGTGACTATATTTGCATCAGCTTTTTATAGTTATGTGTTTTATAGTTTAAACTCTTTACCTGTCTTTTGATCAGAAAAAGATGTTTCCTCACACTCCTCTGTCATCCTCCTCAAAACCTTTAGTATTATTTAGTTACAATGAGAGATTTATAATTTTCCTTTTTGTGCTTCTTCCTTATGCTAAGCTTGGTGGCGATCTGGGTGGAAGTCCTGCTGTAAGTTATTCCTGATTTGTACATTTGGCTTTTGAGTGCTTAACCCCTTCAGGCCTAACGCATCATATTTGATACATACTGAGACATTTTTCTGTCGATTTATGGTAGAAACTTTACTCAAAACCCTGTTGTTCACTATGTCATGGTCTCCTGCATCCTGGTGCATATAAGAAGACAGAGGATGACACAACAATAATTTAGACCTATTACATGGTACTAAATAGTAAATATACAGTGTTTTTTCCCTCAGATTTAGTTAAAGGGCAAAATAAAGTTTAAGATATAAAAAGGGGATGTTTCTGACCAGTTCTTCTTAATTCAGGCATTAAGTGATTAATACATAATAACTCCCTTCCCCCCCATCATCCTCTCGCTCTCTCTCTCTCCAGATGGGTGCTGGTTTTGGTGCTGCTCCAGCTGCAGCAACTGCCCCTTTCAGCGCCCCTGTTAGCGGCGGTCTGGATGATTTGTTTGATCTTGGAGGTGGGGTTGGGATGCCCATGGGAGCATACAGCCCCCCAAAAACAGTGAGATAAAAATAAAACACTTTGGATGTGGCTTTGATTAGGTGCCTTGTGCACATAACCACTTATAAATAACTTCTCTGCTCAGGTTTGGCTGCCAGCCATGAAGGCAAAGGGACTTGAAATATTGGGCACGTTCGCCCGTCGTTCTGGGGTGATCCAAATGGAGATGACTTTCACAAATAAAGCAATGAGCGTCATGACAGATTTTGCCATCCAGTTTAACAGGAACAGGTAGGAGAAACTTCTCTGCAAGCAAAGTTCAGGTTTCTGTATAGACACACATTTTATTGACACAGTTTCACTTTGTCCTTCTTAGCTTTGGTCTTGTTCCAGCTGGTCCCCTCCAGGTTTTGACCCCTCTTAGCCCAAACCAGAGTATTGAAGTGACCCTTCCCCTTAATACTGTAGGACCTGTTATGAAGATGGATCCTCTCAACAACCTGCAGGTAACGCTATCACAATACTATTTTCCCGTAGACTCCTTCTGACTGGGTTAGTTCAGTGAATGTTATTTCGGCATCACAAATTCTAAAGTAAACCTGCATAAATTTTAATCCTGGACTTAATTTCTAAAGCAATTTCAGATTATTATCAGATATTGGTGCATACCAAGACACAGTGGCTCCTTTTACACAATGTTTACATGCAAAACATTTGCCTTTACGTATTAAGGGGAAAAAGTACTTGTAGAACAGCTAAATGAAAACAGTCACCGTGCAGGGGAACTTAAAGAGAACCAGAAATGTTTACACGCTGCTAGTAGGGCAGTAAAACTTCCAAGACTTGCAAGTTTTGAAAACTTGCAGGATAACATGAAATTAGCTGAATTTTAACTCATTGAGTTCTTTTTTTTTTCCACCAGTCCTGAAAATGTTTTAATCTATCATAAATATGTTCTTGCTGTCTTCATTGTGTATTCCCACACTTTGCCTAAAATACAATATCAACATAAAAAAGGGTTTATGGCTATTTTGATGTTATGTAAATGAAAACAGAGTTTGAACCTGGCATGGTTTTAATCAGGATGGTTCTTTTAAGCTGGTCATAATGGTAGATGGCTGCTATTTGCAGCTGCAGGGAAAAGATAAGAGTGTGAAGGGGGAGTGGGTGGTGGGGGGTTATTAGTGGTTTCACAACACATGGCTCCTTTGTTTCTCCTGGCCTCAGCAGCTTTGCTAACCTTTTTACTCTGCTGCCTCTGAGCTATACTTTGATGTGACCCGCTGTCTTGTTTGACAGTTTCCCAGATATAATTTATTTTAAATGGTTTCCTCCCACCCATGCCTCATCATGACAGGATGCTGTGATGCTATGATATTATATTAAGGAGCTTTTAACTAATGTGTGAGTATTTATGGCTGCTACACAGTTCCTCACCCTGTCACAAAACTGTTTTAGGGGACGTGCATTCATTAACGTTGGATTTGAACTTTTTAACAGGATGCTCTGTAAACTGAGAATATTCCAGATAGTACTGTGTACCGCCTAAGTACTGTGATTCTGGACCTATAAATTCATGGTAAACAAAAAGAACACACCAAGTGTCACAGCCACCCATTTACACACTCACTCGTACTCGTTTTTCTTTTTAAGACAACAGTCTCCTTGTGCTTCTTAACCAAATGCTTGATAAGCTGCTACTGTCACATTTGGCAGCATTCTTGCATCTGGACTCTTCAGCCCTGCATATTTATCACTGTTTCATTTTGGTGGTGGGATTTTTGAATGAGCAATAAATCCAAATTGCTAACATAATGCTAATGCTAAATGTTTGCAGAAAAATGACTCCTGTCCAGCTGCTACTTCTCCTGCCAACTCAAAGCAATCTTGTGTAACTTCCTGTGTCTGTGGGTGATGGTGTTGGGCAGAAAAAAATAATTATGATTCACATTCATTTGCATCAGATGGTGTTTAGACAGGATAACTTGCCAGTGCTGATCCTTTTTTATTTTCCAAATATTTCTGATGCTAATATTGGTGTCAGCCAAACTCATATAAGGATTAAATTAGTCTAAGTTGCTGAACTACACCAGACGTATGATTTAATTTGTACAGCACACATTCTTTGTGGCATTGTAAACAGCTTTCTGTGTTAACCTTTATACTGTATAACTTACTGGAAATGATTTTATGACCAATTACATTATTCACTCTCTAAATGAAATGTTTAGTAAAACAATCAGTGGGAAATTTCTACCATTAAAATCCAATTAACTGTTTTTCAAAATCATGCTGTCAAGAAAATGACCATGACAGAGAAATACCGGCATCAGTCAGCACTATTGCTCAGCTAGTGGTACACAGAGTAAAAGGAGTTTGCAAACCATTGAAGCCACATGTCAACCTGCCCACCTGTTCACCTGTTCACCTGTTGCTGCATGCAAATCTAGTGGTGAAGTGGTTTATATTCATCGCAGGGGTAAATACACTAATGTTGGTTCTATAAACAGTGTACCATTAAGCATCACTTCTAGAAATTATTTTAAAAGAAGGTATATAGTGCTGGTGCTACCAAACATGTTGCATTCAAAATCTCCTTTCATTCTTTCATTTCCCTCCACTATTTTGTATCTTTTGTATATTTTTGATGTGTACCACTGGCAGTAGCATTCATGCCATTACTTCACATCTAAATACAGTGGACCTTTTTATCTTTCAAAACATTTATATTTAGGTTTTTCTGTAATAATGTGGTCACAATAAATGTAACGGTAGAATGCAGCTAGAAACAAGTGTTTCTGTGCAATGGAGCTACAGCACATTGAAAATCTGCAGGATATTGACCCAAGAGGTCATGTTCCAGCTGAAGTCACTGACCTCTGCCTCACAGCACTTCTTCAAACTTCAAACTTTATTTATTTATGAAGCGCTTATCCTGCCACAGGCAAAACAAAGTGCTTTACATGATAAAATCAATTACATAATGCTTCATTGAGCAGACTGTTTGCTATCATTGCTCGCTGTTTGTTGCTACTGGTTCGCGTTTTACACATCTGCTCCTGTGTTTCATTGTCGTGTCCATCAGCTTTCAATGCTTTAACTGTTTGTTTTGTGAGTTTAAAGGGAGGATTAGCTTTTTAATTTCTTTTTTTTTTTTTTTTTCAAATTCCCCCAAATTTATGGAAGTTTTCTTTGACATCATATATAAATGAAAAATCCAGTGCATGTGTGCACACAAGCATGCAGAGGTGAGTCCTATTGGTAGAATGTGAAAAAGAAAAAAACAGAATTAATAAAAATGTACTCCTTAGTCCTTCTCTGGTAAAACAATCCGTGCAAAAGTGCAACATAACAGGATAATGAAAAGTTCTAATTTTCTAACGTATCGACATCATGAAACTGTGTGGAATGTGTTAAAGAGAGGTCCCCACATCTTCCATATGTCAGGGGTTTTGTTTGCAGTCTAACATTTAATATCAGGGATGGATTAAAAAACGTCCAGAACTTTGTAAGTACAGGTGCATGAGAGTACATGTGGTAGTTTTCCACTTGTCACAATAGGGAGTGATGTTAGGTTAAATAAGCGATTTGGTCTTTTTTTTTTATCCATCTATTTTTAACAATGTTTGCTGCTATTATCTCTCCCCACATTTTTAATCTTTATTTGTATCTCCGTTTGAAGCGCGTTGAAAAGGATGTTTATAGTTGAATATATGTTTAATAAATTTGTAAGGTAATGTTTCTGAATGCGTTGTTGCAGAGACAAAAAGCCGGTGACAGTCTCTGGTAACTAAATACTAGTGATTGATTTACGCAAACCTAAATATTATAATTCTGAAAACTAAATATTTTAACACAAGTGGGGAAAAAGCAACATTCAGCAATGCATCCAGTTTAGCAGTTTCCATCTCAGCCTCTGAAGTAGCATTTAGATGAACCAAAGATGGATCTGATCCAGCTGATGGGGGTTTGTTCACGAAAATCAATATTCTTCCAATTTTCACTTGTTAATTAATTGTAGCTTTGCCTTTTATGTTTTTAGCTTAACAATTGTGTTGGATACTAAGCACAGTCAGGCAGGCAGTGTAAACACACAAACCAGAAATCAATACTTTGTTGACCTTTTATTCTCTAAGAGGTAGAAAAATGATGTCATATCAGGTAAGGAATTTGCTAAATGGAGAACAGAATCAACAAAGGTTATGTTTATTGAAAGCTGTGTCTTTAGCTGAATCTCAGGATGGAGAGCGTCTGAATGAGCTCTCAGCAGGAGAAACCCAGCTGAACACTTGGTTCAGCCACACCAGCAGGAATTTATAGAGAATGACTGCAAAACGTTCAGACTTCTGATCATTTTTAGTTAAATATGTTTTGCCTAAACAGTCAAATTTGACAAGAATGATCATAAAATATGACATCTGCACTGAAACGTTCAGAGTTTGACTGAAGAAGTGGTCTTTTCTTTCTCAAGTGATGTGCTCCGCTCACTGGTTACAGTCTTTGTGGCGTTTTCATACTGCTGCAACAAGCCCACGCATCACAGGTCCCAGACTTTTCTCCTTCCTCCACTGTGGATGTGAAGTGTGATAGCGGATGCTGATTCACATTCTTTATTTTTGTGTTTGCTTTCTCTCCTCGCGGGATGATTAGTTGCAGATGCAGCAGCAAGAAAAATGTCTGACTCTGATTTGTTTAAACAGATAATTTTCCGATCCTGGATTCAATCACCTAACCTTAATTCTGATAAATGTTTGATAGCACTTAATAATTGAGGTAAAAGTCAAACTATTCTGCATCTTTTCTCATGAAGTTCTTTGAAACACTATTATACTGAACCTTGTGGAGTCTGCTGGCCCATCAGAGACTGTGGCAAAAAGAAAAACCTTTAAAATAACACACTATAAATAATAATAATAAATCTAAGTCTTCTTAGTTAAACAGTTTAGTAGCACTTTGTACAATTATAAATAAAATAAACAATGAATATAAACATAAAATTGTATTTATTATAATTGAACTCCCAGATGAAGAGTAATTACTCTCGTATTGCTACTTGTTTTTCACCTCACCGTTGTTGTTTTCTCTTTGGGTGTTTCCTCCCTGCAGGTTGCTGTTAAGAACAACATTGATGTATTCTACTATAGCAGTCAGTACCCCATGAGCATGCTGTTCGTAGAGGATGGAAAGATGGGTAAGTGTTCCTCAACTTCGATTTACCCAAAAGCCATTTGAAGCCCCACCGACGTCAACTTACAATTATGAAGCCTCACTGAAACATTGCTGGGTGTGTGACGTAGGTCCATGTCACAGTCCATCTGATAGAGCTCTGATGTAGCTTATGGCTATGCATTTACTCATAGATTGCACAGCAATGCTAGTTTGGTCTCTTGTGTTTCTTTTTGTCTTTGTCTTACTGTTTGAATTGTTTGGTAAAAGCACGTTGGCATTTCTCCCTGTGGAGCCTTTTGATGGGGCAAGCAGCAGGGCTGTCGCCAGGCGCTGCAGACTAATGCTACAGAGTCTAAGCCACAGCAGGAAACCTTGTGCCTACAGTGGAAATGAAATGCTTACACACTGCTTCTACAGTTTTCACTGCACGGTGGAAAAACTCCCCCCTAGTGACACATAGATTTTTAGCCTGAATTCATTCTGATTACATTTATTTGTCCACAGAGCGACAAGTTTTCCTTGCCACATGGAAGGACATTCCCAATGACAACGAGTCCCAGTTTCAGATCAAGGACTGCCATCTCAGCTCAGGTAGGAAGGATGTTTGAGTTCACGAGCTGGTCGCCACACAGCCTCTAGCATTTTTTTTCTGTGTGGAAATGGATGCATTTAGGCCTAAAATCAGACGGCTGTTAATGATGCAAAGTGTTTTTTGATGAGAACTAATGAGCTGCAATCCATATTTTTGTTTCATAATTTAGTTTCTCACTAGTGTGAGAGCACTTGAACTGGAGAAGAATTTCTAATGACAGCTTAATGGAGAGTTCCCATGACAGATTGGATTTCTACTCCATGAACAGAGATGGGGCTCAGGAAGGCCGGAGCTTAGGAGAAAAGTTAATTTTGAATTAGTGACTATATCTTTGTTGGGGAGGCAGTTGAGAGAGGAAAATATGAGGGTATGATAAAAGCATTTCTTCATGGTCTGACACATTTAATGAGTGTTTCTCCAGATGGCTGTGGAGCATGACAGGAGTCAGCCAAGGAGCAAAATTAAAAAGGAGCAGAATAACGGAAGAAAAATTTGCTAATGTTTATTTCATTCTATTAACAGATGCAGCCTCAAGCAAACTGCAGGGTAGCAACATCTTCACCATAGCTAAGCGTACAGTAGATGGCCAGGACATGCTCTATCAATCCATGAAACTCACCAATGGCATCTGGGTGCTGGCAGAGCTGAGGGTGCAGGCGGGAAACCCAAATTATACTGTAAGTATTCGACAACATCATACCTGCAGCATGACAGAGCGGGACGCTTAGCGCTGACCTTTTTTAAAACACTGTTTTACAAAATGCTGATTTTTCCAAAGCACATCTTTTTTTATTTAGTTATATCTTTATCATTACCAGTCAGATGTTTTGGACACAATTTCCCAGTAGATGGGAAGTCTGTCTGAGCTTTTGACTGGTATATAACCAGCCCTCCCTAATCTGACATATTGGGAAGCACTTTGACAATATGTTCTTTAATTTTTCAGGTGCTTTTAATTAAATTAATCTTTCTCTGGTACGTAAAAAAATATTCATTTGGATGCAACTGTGTCATTTTTGTCTGACCTTTTTAAGGTAATACACATTTAAATATGATCTAAAAGTTTGCAGAGTAGCAACAGAGGGTGAATGTTTGTCAATCATTCATAATGTGGTTTTTATGGCATTTCTGTTTACCTGCTATTTAGAGATGAAGAAAAAGCTGCTTTTGAATGCAGCTTTTGTGTAGCACATAATGACTGTTGATCAAGGTTTTCCATCATAAGCTGAGGTTT
>JBAMIG010000012.1:12409868-12430033 GCA_037177335.1 Kiunga ballochi | reverse complement strand
GACTTAAAAGTGCAATATTTTCCTCCTCTATTTCAAACAAGGCAAACACACACATACACACACAAACACACACACACATACACAAATTAATAAATCTTTATAATGGGTTTTTTATCCATAGGTCATCATTGAGTAATGGGAACTTTACCTGCAGGAGATGTAATAGCTTTTTAACTGCAAGTTATCATGTGTGGCCTTTACACGGCAAATCTTTAATTACTCAGCACGCTTTCCCCACAACAGTATACCCTGATACTCTTCTTGAGCATGATCCATCTGAATTACGCATACCATTAAGGAACCACACACCCCACCTCACCTCACCCCACCCCTTCTCCCAGTAATATTAGGAGACACTGCTGCTTTGTCTTAGCCTGACCATGGCCCACGGTTGTCAGGGAAACATTTTCTGTTTGGCTCTTGAAGATGAGATGCTCTTTTTCTGCACCGTGGTAAAAAGGCCGATTGGAGGAAGCAGGCAGCGGCACCACACTTCACATTGATGCTCCCACGAGGGCACACTCACATCCTGCAAGGAAACACAAATCCACATGCCCACACACGCGTTTTGCATTTATTTGATTCCAGTTCATCAGTGATAAATTGATGCACTCTCTTGTTTAATATTTCCTTGTTTTGCTTGTGTGGTAGTGTGGCTCTCTCAAGCCCCTCCTCTGCATTTAAAATCACAACTTGGATCACAGAGATATGAGATGTGAATGCAAGCTGCTATTTTTAGCACAAAAGATGTGAGGATACAACTGAAGTCGCTGCGTGTATCTCATGTCCTCAGCTAACTCAATTATGCATAGCTAGAGCCGGGACTGCAGCATGAAATAAAGGCACAGCCTGAATTTAAACTGAATTTGCCACAATAAAAAAGTTAAGTATAAATCAAAAAGCTCAAAGCTGAATGAAACTTTCTGTTAGCTGTTGCTAAAAAAACAGTGGCTGAAAAACTTGAGTGGTGGTGATGTCACAGTTTGCACCAGTTTTCTCGACACAGTCTTCCTCTTCCTCTGTCACTTCTGACTGCAGTGATCTTACACATGTCTGCCTCCATGCCTGATCAGCCTCATTATCTTTCTGCTCATGTGTGAGGCTGTTTCTCCCTGTCAACACAAACCCATAAATAACCTCTACCAAGCTGAATGAAGGCAAATTAATTCTCATCATTGTGTTGGTATTATCATTAGCATTATCACACTGATCATCACCTTTTCCCTTAGCCTCCCAGTCACAGCTGATCAGCTGGTTTCCAGTCTGAAGATGGGCAGAATGTTGATCTAAAAAGCACATTAACAGAGATAGCTTGATAGTAAATGATTACATCTTCCTTAAAAGACGTTAACGTCAGCCCTGCAGCTGATTAGTCAGCATAGTACTGCTAAACCTCTAGGTCACACCTGCTTGCATACTAAACAGGAGCATAACATTTACTTTGATATTTGAGTTTTCAAAGCCAATATGACACAACAAACAAAGCTGCAGAGGGACCAAATAATCTATGCCGCAGGTTCAGGTGCATCAGTCAAAAAGCATTATGCGCATCGAGATGAAGAGCTTTGAAACTCATAGTAGCACATGACAAAATGAACTGCTCCAGCAGAGACAGGACTCAAAGCTGCATTCAGGTTTGTTTATTCTGCAGAAGGGAAATTATTTAACATACTATCAAGACAAGGCATTGAACAATTCTTGCAAGACACTTATAAAACCTTTGAAACTGTATACAGTATGTGACTTTCAAAAATATAGTTTAAGATTATATTAAAAGGAAATTAATGTGACATTATGTTAGATGTAATGTGCAGACTGATAAATATCTATATTAACTCCTGCTTTGTCTCAGCCTATTTCCTTTCCATATTAGACATGTATGCTTTCCATCCCATAGCTTTGATGAGATGGTTTCCTTAGGTTTTTTTTTTTATCACATGTGAAACTGTTAAGAGTGTCAGTGTGCTTTTTATTGGTTCAGGTCTTCATAGAAGCTTTTGAAAGTGGTATTGTACGTTTAAACGTGTTATTTTCTGTACATGTAAAAGATCTGCAGAGTTAAAAATCTCAGGTCCACATAATGGGAGTTAAAAAATAATATCCCAGTTTCCCTTAACCAAATCCCCTCCATCACCAGAAAATCTGCTTCTTTGTGACTGGACAGCTATGTCACCTCCACAGGCAAAGATTATCCCAACTGGTAGAGAGACAGTCTTTGTGGTATGTTTAAGAGCCTGTTTTTGCACCTTAAATACCAATGTGAGAATAAAGCCTTCCAGGGATTCTGCTTCTCATTTAACATCTCTCTCTCTCTCTCTCTCTCTCTCTCGCCGATCGACCTGAAATCGATTCAACAAGTTGATTTGAGTTAAAAAAAAAAACTCAGATGTAGTCAGACAAAGCAGAGGGTAAATGACACTGAACAAAGATGGAAGAACAGACCATCAATGTCCGAAAGGTTGGCGGTTTTAATCCCATCCTACCAGTGCTCTGTCATTGTGTCCTTGTAAAAGACACTTCACCTCCAGTGTGTATTGCTGGTGTGTGAATGTTTTGGTGATGGTTGGTGCAGATTGGCCACGTTTCCCCAGTGCAGCTTACCATCACTAAGTATGAGTAAGAACTGGATGAATAATGGAGTCAATGTGAAGTACTTAAAAAGCGCTATTTGAATCTAATTTGGTATAAATTCAATTCATTAAAAATGATGCTGCTTCTGCTCTCATGAATCAGTGGCAATCAACAGATTTCCTAGATTTAACATGGTTATTGTTTCTGTACACTTTAGTATCAGCAGCAGTCTCTAGAGCCATCAGTATCAGCGTATGGAAACACCAGGGGTTATGTTAACACCCTGTCTACTTGTCCTTTCATTTGCTTCTACTTCTTTCCTTTTTTGATTTGGATTTTCTCTCAGACCCATTTATTTTAATCTTATTTCCCTTCCTTAGCAGATCCTTTCATTCTCAAGTTCTTCTATTTCCCTTTCCCCTTGTTGTGAGATGAAATGTTTACAATTCATTGTGGGCTCTTTGAGGCTGTAAGAGAAATGATGCACATGTAAGAGCGTCAAAAAACACAGCATGAAGAGAAATATTAGTCTTTCTCACTGGAAAAAAAAAACTGTTCCCAGGTCAGGCTTAAATGCACCCACTTGTGCTAAGTGCTTTAATTACACTTTGAAAGTCATTAGCATCAAACAGAACATTGCTGTTCGCCACACGGCATGAGTCCTCAATCAAAAAAGCTCAGCCAAGGAGCAACAAAAGTATAACTGTCCGTTTTTCTTCCTCTGACAGAATGTGAGTATTTGCATTTGTCTAGTCACCGTCCTTGACTATGTGTAGCTTGGAGACTGAGCAGTGCTTTCTGGTGAGTTGTCACCAAATGACTTTGTTCCAGGCTGTGAGACTCCAAAAGCAATGCCAGCTCTAGGAATCCATCGACTCTGCACTTTCTCTGCAAGGGGGAAAAGTAAACTGTGACACAGAGTCAGAGTGCTTTCAGGATATTAAAGGAACACAGAACACATGCTGTTCAGTGAGCTGCTCGTGTTGGGTGCATGTTATCAGCTCTGTGAGATAAACACAAATCAGGTGAACAAGCTGACAATGGATTTATAGTGCATGTTCAGCACATTCAAGTATAGCAAAGCAACCTCAGCAATATTTTGCACACATCACACCTAAACACTAAAGAGGCATGGATAGTTAAATATAATAGAAATGGAGTTGAAATTACATTTCTATGTTGAATAATAAAGCACCTTTGTTGTTTTCTTTCATAAACAGCTACATTAAAATGGACGAGAACTACAGTAACTTTAAACTAAAATATCTGGCAGCACTGTGTGTTTTCATAGTGGTGTGTCAAACCTCAGCTAATAGGAGGGAAATAAAATCTTTTAATGAACATAAACTTTTCCTGGATATAAATGTCATATTTGGCAAAGGAAGGGCTGAAAGAGCTCTCTGTGACGGTTCGTTCTATTAATGTTTATCTGCTTCTCCTTGTGTTATTTAGGAATGGCTGGATTTACGCTGCAGAGGTGTTCGCAATGCCAACGCTTACATACTGGTGTACGACATCTGTTGTGTGGAGAGTTTTGAATACGTCAAAATGATCCGACAACAGATTGTAGAGAACAGGTATGGTCAAGCTAAAACCCACAGCTGTTACTGACTGTAAAACCACTGACAGACAACCTATTACCCCTCACTCGTTATATGTGACATCCTGTCACCCGTTTGGAGGCTGCATACAATTTTGACGCTCACCACAAAGCTCTTCAGCTTAATGAGTGACAGTTATATTCTGTCTTGTGGTGATGTGGCTTAATTCAGCTCTCTCTCCCTTGAAATCCTGACAGCTTTGCTATGACATCTGATTTAGCACTGTGGCAACCTTCACTAGAGATTTAAAGATAATTTTAGGAGTATTGTTGCTCTTATACTGCAGGAAAGGTAAAACAGTTGTGTCATAGGACAGACAGAACAAGGATGAAGGACTAAAAGGTAGAACTCCAGAGGGAAAACAAAACAACCATTGAAAATCCTACTTCGCATCCAGACTACTGGGATACCAGAATGTATTTACATATAAAAAGGACATTGAGGACCTTGATTGATTTCCTGTGTTGTACACAACCAATGTGCCTCTGAACTGTTCATACTCACTTTCTCTGAGCTTTATATTTATGGCTCAAGACAGAAAGCCATTATCACCAACAGAAAGGGTGAATACAAGACAATCCCAAACAGGAGGAACGTATAATCGCAACAGACAAAGATCAGGATAAATAAAACCACAAAGAAGCAGAGAAAGGACAGACACTGTGTTAAAGTCATGAAGGAAAGAAGATTTCTAAGGGAGCTTTGGAGGGTTTTCTTTTCACTGTTAGATAAAACAGAACAATATAAGGTTGAAATGTTCTGGTTTAACATAAATTTATTCCAAACAAGAGTAACCTCCCTTTTTTTGCCCTATTTTTTAAGCTCTGTAGCATGAATCCTTCTGTGAGCTCAGTGCGGCTTATGACACTGTATCCCACATCTGCATGGTATTCATACACACAAGTGTACCTTGGCAAAAAACAAAATAAAATCTAGTAAGATATCATCTTTAAGGCTCCTATGTGAGCATAATAAGTGAGTAGAATAGTGGAGACTTCATTTAAGAGCTTTTCAATGACCAGCAGTGAGTTGTTTCTGGAGGAGCTTGGACTTTAGATGTGTCGATAGTTTGTTAAAACTAAACTTCTCAAAAATAAATCTTGAGGCATTAATGTATCCCTACTTCTTTGCTACATATTTACTTACTCAATAATAAGTTAACCAGCAACTGCAGAGTGTAGTGGGAGGCCCCTTGAGCCTGAGAGCAATAATCCTCCAGTCCGCCCCCTCACACCTCAAGAAAAAATAAAAAGACTATAGCTGTACTTCTTAAAATGAAGCTTTCCTTTTGACATTTTCCTGCAGGGAAGGCAGCAGCAGCGAGGTGCCAATCTTGGTGGTGGGTAACAAGAGAGATTTGCAGCGGCAGCGCTTCATGCCTCGCAGGGCGGTGTCGGTTCTGGTCAAGAAGACCTGGAAGTGTGGTTATGTGGAGTGCTCTGCCAAGTTTAACTGGCACGTAGTCCTACTCTTCAAGGAGCTGCTGGGCATTGCTGTGGCAAGGGGGATGCGTCAGAACCACACCTCCATCCGTCTGCAAGGGGCACTACAGAGGAATCGCTGCACCATTATGTGACCCTGAGAGCTCCCTCCACCCATCTCAACTCTGGAGTGGAGCGGCCTTGGAGAAAAGGACCTTATATCAAAATGGCTGGAAAAATACCCCGTGGCCTCCTGCTTAACTGAGCTGCTTTTTCATAATGAGGTTTATCAGACTTTTTGCGCTGTAAAAGACACTGAAATTTCCCTTATGGTCATCCAGCTACTTCCTGGTTGGATAATGCCCATTGTGTAGAAACCAAACCAGTTTAAAACCAATAAATAAAGCATAGCACAGTTCTTTTTTTTCTCACATCAGCTTGAAGACTAAGCATTTCAGGCTGTGCTTCCCAATGTGACAAAGCAGTAGGCCTGTAGCCAGGCCTGACAGGATGGTGGCTGTGTTTGCAAGAGTTTAGAGGCAGCAATATCATCCAGTCTTCCTGTAAAATTAGTCACGCTCAGTATGGTCAAACACACATTTTGATTCATTTCACAAGATAAGAATAATTATCTGCTAAATTATTCCTGAAAAGAAAAGAGCAAAAATAAAAACTTCTAAAGAGGTTATCTCAATGTACATAGATATGATAAGATTGCGTTAATCAAAGTAGACTGCATTTCCTTTGTCACTATTTATTTTTGTCCCCAATACATTCAGCCAATGGATTAAAAAAAAAAGGCTGTTTATTTTGACCAAGGTTGTTTTAAGGTCATCTTGCAGCAGAAAGTCTTGCAGTCCCTTATCATGATATACTGTAGGGTTTTAATTTGCTCCCTCTCTTAACTCAGTGTCTGATTCTGATGAATACATTAAATCCAGGGAACTGGGGATCAGCAGGAGGCTGCAGAGCACGAACCTCTACTGACAACGTGGTTGTTTCTGTGTGTATATGTGTGTGTTTGGGCTTAGTTTGCCGTAATTGTGAGGCCAGACTGAAGTGTTGAACTTCACACTTTTAGATGGCTGCAGGAGAGTTTAACCATAGTTTTAGAGTTAGTGTTAGCAGTAGGTTAAGGGAATGCTTGTTAGTGACGGTTCCCCTCAAAGATAGATGTTAAAGTGTGTGTCTGTGTGTGAGTGTGTGAAAGAGAAAGCAAGTAAAGATGACAGCGTGGGGCAGGTTTAATAGCTGACATTCAGGTGTACAAGGACAGATGCAGCTAGATGAGACAGATGTTAAAGCTTTGGATTGGAAAGGAGCAATAAAATCCTGCAATGATGTCCTGACTGACTTTGCATACCACTACATTTTATTAAAATGTCTCATACAGTCATGTGCACTCAGATATCCAGCAAAAATGAGTAAACGGAGCTCAAGAACGTCCACAAACTGCCCCATCGCAGACTCAAGTGGATCATTAATAAAGCTTTAATATCACTATCTGATACCATCAAATGAACAATGCAAACTGGTTTTCTCTTGATTAGGCCAAGGTAGGTACTTTTGTGAATAAGGCTGCACTGGAAGTAAGCAGACATATTGTACATAAAAAGATGATTAGTAGAGTAATCAATTTGCATGCTTTTGTTGGTAGAGCCAACAGGTCAGGGTTCACTTGCACTGATGTGAAAATGTAATACTGTGTTTCATTTTTGTATTTCACGGTTTTTCGACAGTGTAATGTGTACTCGAATGGATGAATGTGATTGTTTATTTTTGTTTTCATTTCTTTTTACTGGCATCAAAGAGGAACCGCTCTCTCCATGATGGACTGCAGCGTTTAACCTCCAGTCGAGCCAGTTGGTTGTGTTCCTCTTTTTAGTTTTTCTAGTAAAATAAAAAACTAAATAAATATGTAGCAGAGACACTGGGAAGCAAGTTTGTGTAGCATGAGTTGTCATCACTTTTGTGTGTGCATTTCCAAATAATAAGGGCTACTGTTTTCATTTTTATCAGAAATGTTACACGTATTTTATTTTCTATGTTGTTAGTAATGTGAGTAATCGTTTTCTTTTCGACACAATGACTTAATAAATACATCTGGGAACAGAAATGTCTTTTCTTTTTTAAGTTCAGTGCCACAGGTTCACCGCATTATTATCATTTTGATGCTATTGCCATCTTGTGGTAAAGCGATGTTATCAGGAGACATATAAGAGCAACACACAATAATCACTTTCTAACCATCGGATTACTTAAACATGCATCTGATTGTGTTACAGAAAACCAGATAATCATCTAGCCTAACTTATTCACCTGTACAGCAATAGGTGTCCTAAAATTAATAAGAACTGTTTTAAACTATTACGTTTTTAGACCTATAGTTGCATAAATGAGCTACATGATGAGACATTTAAAAAGGTTTGCTGTTTATAACATGCTTCTTCTATTACGAAGTCAAAGTTCACCAATAAAATTGGAACAATGTCAATACTGTAGACTATGTGATCTAATAGCATCAGGACAAGCAGGTGGAATTAATATAATTAATAATTAACCGAGTTAACACATGAACCAGCACAACAGCCGGACCCTGTCTGAGCAGCCTGTTCTTTTAAATGCGCAGAAAATGCGCAAAAGCTGCCCCATATCTCTCTCTGCTCACCTGACTTTTTTCCGATCCGGTCTGGAATCGAAAGCCAAACCGCGTGTCAAATGTTTAGGAATGTTTAGATAACAACGTCACGTGGTACAGGTTTCACTATAGATTTCAACTTATAGAGCGGTCATGTCCATCATAGCATCAATCAGTGGATACTTGATGAGTATCCTCGCCCTCCCAGAAATGCTGTCATGAGTGGTTTGTAAGGTAGTGATTACTGTTGTCTTTTGGGATTCTCATATAGGAATATATGGAGGCTATGTAAGGAATTTCCATTCTATTCTGTCAAGTTCTGTGCTCTGAATCCTCTGCAGTCCGCATCAGCAAAGTGTCTTGGCATCACTTCTCGTCCTTCCTCCAGCTTCACGTGAAAGGGGTTCACGGTGGTCTCTGTTACCACAGACCGGACCGTGTTTCGGTCACGTCATTTCGTCATTGTTGTCGTCCTCGCTTAGACAGTCGTACCGGGTAGTGTCCCTGTCTCCACTGTCCCCGGTTTATTCCGCGCCCCGTTAGAAAGCGGCGGAGCCGAGGATGAGCGAGCAAGGTAAGGGCTCGGCATCCGCTTCTGCCGCGGCCCCAGCTCCAGGGTCGGATACTTACAAGGGATGGCTCTTTAAATGGACCAACTATTTAAAAGGATATCAGCGACGATGGTTTGTCCTCAGCAACGGCCTGCTGTCATATTACAGGTACATGTTTTGTAGACACTGTAAAAGAGAATGAAAACAACAACCAACAGAAGACGAATAGAACATTTCTAACAGTGCATCACTACAGCTGACATCCTCAGCTGGCTAGCTGTAGGCTAAAGCTAGCTGTCAAATGGACAGAGTCAGCTGTTTACTTCCAGCTGACGAAGCCATAACATTTTACTTATAGTTGACTTTGTACTGCTGAAATTCAGAAAAACTAAAATAGACTCACAGTAAATGATGCTTTCTATCTTAACCTAATAAACTGCAGAAGTTGGGGTTACCTTTTATATTAACATTAGCTAGCCAACTAAGCTAGCTCGTTAGCCTCCTGTCATGATCTGTCAGGAGGCTGGAAATAATCCAGCCGTTATCTGCTCACATCAACACGACATTTTGCCTTTTTAACGGATTTTTTTTTTACCAAGGGCGTACTCATTTATTTTGTGTTGTTATTGTTACAAATATGTACTCTCCACGAGGTTTATAACTTTGCCAAGTGTATTCACTCACTGCGTCACCTCACTTATGCTATGCTGTTTAGTTTGTTGATTGTTATGAGATACATTACAAGAGCATTATCATTTTGTCTTCACATTGATGGATGGCAACATTACTACAGCCAGACACCTGTGGCTCAGCTGCTTGTTGCAAGAGAGGGAGTCATGTTTCTTCAGGTGTGGGTGTTCAAGAATAACATGGCAACAAAGAAGAGATTAAAATGAAAATCAGATTAATAAGTGATAGTTTTTATTCAGTATATGAGAATTCTGTTTTTATATGTCTTATCATATATATCCCAATACATATATGTGTTATAAGCAGCTTTTTTTCATTTCAACTCCATTTTTAATGGAATATTTTTTAAAGAAGTACAAACCTTATCAGTGAAAGGTATAAAATACTTGTTAATATCAGTAAAAAGTCAGCATAGCCTGTCTTGTAGATTAATGAAACATCTGAGAAAACTCAGTTTGGAGTCCTTTTTAAACCTCTCACCCGTGTCCGCTTCATGTGCCGACATCATTCATCCATTGTGTTTAAAAGCTGTAAAAACTGCCATTGCTTGGTTTTTTAATGTTTAATTAGTTGCTTGCTATCACTTGGCTGCTTTTATATTAAAACACTGCTTTATCACCTTCTGGCTCACGCTGCCCTTTGTGCTCCTAAAATATTTTAGCAGTTTAATCTCAGTAGATTGAGGCAAATTACTTTAAGATCCAAAGTGTTTGTGATTTCCAGTATGCCAGGTGTAACTAACTAAATAAATATACTGACGTTGAAATCCACATGGGAGGAGGATTTGCTGCAGCAAGTTGTTCACCTGTATAGCTTTGTTTCACTACGTGTTTTACATGAGAATGAAAGTGGACCCAGTGGAGTTAACCCTCCTCTACTGACAGCGCTCTTAGTTAAAGCTGGGACTATAAAACCTGAAGTTGTGCACACATTACAAATAGTTATCTACAACAAACAAGCTAACTATCAAAACCTTTAGCTTGCTTGCATAAATATACCTAAATGACAAACTCGATCCTTCAAAGACATCTGTCTTTTCATTTTTACCTGCTATGCTAGATTTGATCATTTTAATCTTGACCCTCTGACAACAGTCTGAGAGGCTGTTTTAGTTTCAATACAATTATTCAACAAGTACTATCTACAAATTATGCTCACAGAAATGAAATCAGAAACCATTTCAACCCGTGTCAGTCTTGCCACAATGGATGCCTGATTGTCGTTTGTTGTGGTCAAAGGATTAGTTGATTGATAGGTCGCCAAGGCACTACGCCTCCCTTTCCTCCCTATCCTCCCTATCCTCATGGTGCAAGGAAAGACACCTGTTGCTGTTCCCACCATTAATAGTCCATTATGTTATGATGTGACTGCCTCCCTAAAGTGAGGCTAGCTTGTTGACATCTGAGTAAAGAGGCAGCGAAGTGCACAACTTGTCCCTTCTACTGATATCTTCCTGGAAGGCTGCATTGTGTGTGTGTCTTCAGGCTTTATGTGCCTCTGTGTGTGCCTTCTCTGCTTGACAATGTGCATTTCTATTGTAAGGGAAGTGAAAAGGAAACAGTCAGACAAACGTGACAGCATGTTTATTAATGTGTTATCCTTGCATGTCAAGTGGTAATTTGGTTGCACCCTTTTTGCAGCACTTTTATTCTTTCTGTCCTTGACATAAAAGCTGCTTATAGTTCGGCAGTAATAGTGCTGAAGTTTACAATAGCTGCTTGTATTTTGTGTGTGTCTCGTTTGTTTTCTTAGGAATTTGACAGTAACTTAGCATTAACACAAAATTGTTTAGAGATGTCACACCAGATTGGATTATATCCAAATAATTTACTCTTTACATGCATCCCAATATGAACCGATGTCTTGTTTGGTTGGCATCATTCAGTATATGTTTGCCTGTTTTAAAGCTTCTCTTATTATCGATCACAAATCAATAAGAATGAAATGCTTTCCAGAAGTGTTTTCAGTGACCCAAGAAATAGCTAAATATTAATGCTTGCTGTTGTCAAAGCAAAGGCGTGACTCTTTACTTGGTGCAGGAATCGATACTTCCGACTCTGTGGATGGACGAACACACTCAGCACTTGTGACTGTTAAATTGTAATGAGTTTAATAAAGATAGCAAATCGCATTTGCTATCGATTACTTGATCATTTTTGGCTCGGAAAGTGCAAGTCCGGCTGTCTTTTACTCCACATCAGCTTTTAGTCATGCCTTATTGAGGTTCAAATCCCACAAAGAGCCTCTACATAGAAAATGTGATTCTGTTTCTTTTACTTTCTCTGCACTTCATTAATATATCATTTCCTAATTGACTTTTCCTCCTACTTTTAATACTCTTAGCTATACTTAAATTAAATCCAGCTTTGGTGTGTTTGGGAAGATTACATGGCATTAAAGTTTTAAGTGCTACTGGAGCAGCCGGCTTTGTCTTTAACAGTAGACCAGGCCATACATGTTTCCTTCATCGCTGCTGGACAGTAACCAGATAGTATCAGTTTAAGTGCTCACCAGGGGTTCGGCACTGCCCGTGCCCTTTGGAGAGTGAGGTTATAGTGTTAACTGTTTGCATACTCAGCTCCTGAGTGCAGCGAATGATGGAGAAGAGTGGTGAGAAAAACAACCTTGTGCCCAGCTGGAGGGATGAGGATGGCCTGAATCCTTTTTGGTGTGTCAGCAAAGTGACTACAGCAAGTAGTGTGTCTCCTGTGATCTAATCTTGTTAATTGGTTCTTCTTTGCTCTTAGCACTGAGCTACAATGTGGATTCTAAAGTGTCTCTAAATGTGTGTGTCTATCTGGGTGGTCTCAGTGTTTTATGTGAAGGGGACATTAAAGAGAGCAGAGGATTTGGTTGCATGCTTAAAGTATTTCAGAAGGCCATGTCAAGCTGTCCGTGTTGCAGTATCATTGCTTTAGTCTTCTTGTGTCATGTTTATTTTCCATCTTCAGCACATTCCCTTGTGTTTCTTTGGCTTGTCTTGTGATATTACAGCCTCCAGCCAAAACAAACCCTATCTACAGTCTCATGATCTGGGTACTCGGTTCTTTCCCTTCTGTCTGTCTTTGCTTGTATCTTCATGCTCAAGGCTGTGTGTTCTGTGTTGTTCACTGGTTGTTCTGTCATTACATGCTACAGATCGGTGGATTTGTGTTTTATGAGGATGTGTTCACAGGGGACTGACAGGTAACGCATCGCAAATCTCTCCTGACGCAGCAGAACATGCAGTATCCCTCTCATGCCCTCTCACCTTTCCTCCTCTACTAGTGCATTCAGTCTTTATCTGTCTTTCCCAGATTTTCCTTGACTCTGTAGTTTCATGGCCTTTGCATGGCCTCGCTTCCCCACAGGGCCGGAATGATAAGCATGGATATCATCTTACTCATCAGCTGCATTTAGTTTGCTGACCTACTTACACCCAGTACTCTGCAGCTGAATACCACATTGTAGAGCTTAAAACGGGGCTTTTTAGGGTCACTTTTTTTTGGATCCCCACCCGCTCCCTGTACAGCATCGCATGGCTCTTGTGCAGAGTTGTCTGCACAACTGATGTGGACCAAGTGCCAGCGTAAGAGTGGTACACTGGAGCGTTTGTTCTTGTCTGGCATTACAACAAGGCTTGACTTTAGTCAGTAGAAGCCATGTGATGGCGGTCACTTCCTGGCAGAAAGAGAAAAACTACACTCAAACCTGACTTAATAAGACACTGGCTGTCTCAGGAGCATCTCCACTGGCAGCGTGGGCTCGCTAAGAATGGATGAATGAATGTTAGCTCCCACAGATACATCCACATGACAGCATGGCTGCATGCATTAAAGAGGCTTTTCTCAAGAGTATGAATGGGTAATCATGTGACATGAAGGGCTTTTACATTGAAACACTCTGCAAAGTCACCTGAGTAAAAGATTTGCAAACATCACGTTTTTGCTTCCAGTCTTGCAAACTTGTTATGCATGCAGTGCAAACATTAATCTGACATTGTCTTTCTAAAATATCCATCCATTTACTTAACCGCTTGTTCAATTTAGGGTAGCTGGTTGCTGGAACCAATCCCAGCAGCTATTTGGGTGAGGTACACCCTGGACAGGTCGCCAGTTCATCGCAGGGCCAACACAGAGAGACACACTAACATTATTCCTATGGAGAATTTAGAATAACCAATTAACCTAACGGGCATGTCTTTGGATGGTGGAAGGAGGCTGGAGTATCCAGAGAGGGAAAAGCATGCAAACTCCAATCCTCTTTTAATGCTCCATACAGAAATGTCACTTTTTAGACCACCCCACAGTCGAGGCTCAAATCGGCAACCTTCTTGCTTTAAGGCCACAGTGCTAACCAACTGAGCCACTATGAGGCTCTAAGGTTTATTTAAAAAAAGTGAAAGTAAATGCAGCTGCAGAAGATGTGTATATTGCTCAGTGATCATGCCATGCTTATAAAAAGGCAAATTGCCAATTCAGTATACACCGTACCTTGTAATGATTACAGATTGTGCCTTTTGAGCTGTGCTTATCATAAAAAGATTACATCATTTTTTTAGTTGACTAAAAAAGAAATATCCACAATTAATAATTACACATTCAAAAAAAGAATACATTGAGCCTCAGGATAATGCCTTTCACAACAACAGGAGCCGCAATGCATTAAAAAGCATCAACCACAGGCACTGAACCAGGTTATTTCACTGTGCTCAGTGGAACCACCTGTTCAATGTATGAAGATGACTTGTTAAAAACATAATCCCAACCTCTTCTGTCAATAAGTACAGTACATCTATAACAACACAAACACTACACATGCAATGATAGTTATACTCTGGTGGAACCATAGACTGTATAAAAATGGATGGGCACCTCCAAGTAGGTTTCTGAGGAGCAAGCATGAAGCTTGTTGGGTGGTTCCTACCATTGGCAGCATCATGCATGCTGTCGCTCCTGGGAAAATACAAAATGGTCAAAAAGCTTGATTTGAGGGGGTGGGGGATATGCGTGGGGGGCACATAATTCATGTCTATCAAACTCTGAGCTGTCTGTAGCTAAGAGCTAACTGAGCTAACTCTGATCTAACGGTAGCAAACTGGCTAACAAAGATAGTTGGGTTAAAGCCAAGATGTGCTGTTAACTAGCTAAAAAACCATGTTTGTGCTACACTCTGCTTACGGATATTAGATACCTCTCAATTAAAAGGACATACCCCTAATTTAATAAAATGTCAAGATTAAATAACACCTAAACAGATGTGTTATAAAACTAAAATAACCCATTCACAGTTATTATGAAGGTAAACTAGACTTATTAAACCTAAAATGTTTTCTTGAACCTGGCTAAAGTTTGCCTTTTTAGTATGGGAGTCTATTTGGCTTGGATTCACTAGCAGATGATGAGTGAACTGCAGGTTTTGTCACCTCTACATGGATTTCACTGTTACCTACAGGAGTTTGCTGGTTGGGTGGAAATGTATATTCGTGTGGTTTCAGTATCTTTAGTAGTCGTGGTAAACATGTAATTGATGGTAGACCTGGACTAAAAGCTGGTGAAAAGGCTTTATAAGTCAGCATTTACTGTGACTAAAGAAGTTTACCAAAACTTTTTGAATGTTCCTGAAACCACATAAGCACACTTATAAAACACTTATGTGCAAATCAGGTTGTTATATTTTAGCAGAAACTACTGTCTAATTAAACCAAATGTAAACAGTTTTAGGCTCATTTAGGCAGACAGTCATGGCACTCTCCTACTGGTTTATCTGTTGTATGTATAAACAAATCTAAAATGATTTGTTTATGAGTGTGTCAGGTAATTAGTGGAAGTAATAATACACCTTTTAGAACACACACGCAGACGGTGATAGAACATTTTACACAATGTTCCTTTAAATAAGCTTGGTTATGAGTATGCCTCAAACATCTTCTTTGCATGATAGATTTAGCAGCTACTTTGTGGTTGGTTTTCAGTGTTTCTGAGATGATGCAGGAATTCATATTACAGATTTGTGTCTTTTTTTTAATCCAGTGCTGCCTTCAAGGTCCAAATGCCACAGTTGTTCAATATTGAATTTCAGCTGCGTCTCCAGTGTAGAGATGTTTGGAAACTTTTCCTGCATCTTGAAACTATATTATGTATAACAGATTAGGAAATTACTTAATTCCTTACAATTTTACGTTGAAAATGTTTTTTCTTAAATAACTGATCTATTTGCTGACAGAATATTTCCCAACATATTGTACTACCCATCTTTCCTTCCAAAACACTCAATCTCCCAGCAGTAGTCCCTCTATATTACCCTGATTGATTGTTAGATATCCACATTTGTCTTTGGTTGTTTAAATGTACAGTTATGGCTTAAATTAATTTTGAATTATCGCATCTGTTCATGGCCCTGTTTTATTTAATCCCCGGTATATTGATGCTAATAATCAGTTAAATCTGCTTTCAGCTGCTCAACAGCAAGTCTGCTCTCTGTGGGACACGATGATCCATTCTTGTTTTCCAGCTTTGCTTGCTTTGCCAAGACAGAAGGTCTGAGTTCCTTAAGTTTAGCTTTTATCAGATATTAAAACCAGTTGAAACCAGTTTTTCCTAACCTGTGCAGGATACTTACTCATTGGAAGTAGAAGCTAAAACAGTTTATGTATTACTTTCAGGTATTGTCCTATTTTCTCAGAGGTTAATAAAGTGGATATAAACCTTTTTCTCTGCTTGCTCTTTGCACTAATCTCTTGCCATTCTCCTCTGACTGTCTCCCAGCTATTGCTCTCTGGTTTTTGCGATCTCTCTCACACTGTTCTCTCTTTGTTCACACTGTTATTCATTGTTAAATTGTGTTTACTCCAGAGGTTTGGAGTCAAACAATGGCCTTGTTATCTGGACTACCAAGGCCCACTGAACATGCAACAGTTGGTCTTAGTTGTGGCTTTCTTAGATTCCCACATTTCACCACATTCACAGCAGGAAAAGCAGGTTGCTTTGAATGAATTCCAGTAGAAATATTCGAGTTGTTAAACAGTAACTCATGAAGCAGGTTTTGGCTTCATGGATCTGCTTCAGCTCTGGGTGTTTAGTGAAAAGATCATTGCTTTGCTTTTGGAGTGACTTACATGATTACTGTGGCAGTCCTCAGTCTCCCTTTACTTCCCTGCTTGTGCTCAGTGGCAGTAGGAATGTGAGTTGTACTATCTAACCTGCAACCATGTTTTGCTTTTGCATCTTTGAAAACTATTGTTTTTTGCATTCATGTACTCAAATCTGTATACCTGGTATTGTTTATTGGTTTTTATTAATATTTCATCTTTGCAGGACACAGGCAGAGATGGCACACACATGCCGTGGAACAATAAACTTGGCCACAGCACACATCGACACAGAGGATGCCTGCAATATTGTCCTAAGCAGCGGCGGTCGCACCTACCATCTGAAGGCTAGCACGGAAGTGGAGCGGCAGAGATGGGTCACGGCGCTGGAGTTGGCCAAAGCTAAAGCTATTCGCATGATGAATGATCAGTCAGGTAAGACTGACTGTAGCAAACAGCTATTTAGGAAATAAGAGCTCCACTAAATGCTTTTTGCTGCAGAAGTTCAGACATCAAAGTGCAGCCATGATTTATTATGTTACAAGAAGTTAGTTGTCTAAATCGGCCATTGCTTAAATAAATGATTTATGAAAGGATAGTAAAAATGCTGGAGTATGTTCTTTTGGTGAATTCAGTCCTGAATTATTATGGTCAGCAGTATACTGTGTAGTACATGGGGTTTACACTTATTTAGATTTTCCTCCAGCTACAGGTCTCTAGTGTACTCTGCCATTTGATACTTTGCACAGCTGTTGTTTCAACTCATACACTCTTTCCTTTCAATGTCATTTGCATTCCTTTATGAGCCAGGAGAGGGCAGGCATGTGTTCCCATTCACACTGGAAAACAAACTGGAGTATTCTAAAGCCACTGTGAGAACTGAGTGCCCATTCAGCATCCCCCTGACAACAGAACACCCTCCTTTCCAAGGGGACTTATTCTTGTAGGTTGTATTAGATGGTACTGGTCAAAGGCTGTGGGAAAAGTCTGGGTGGAATTTTTTTTTTCCATGTTTCACTCTGGCATAATCCCAGAGTCTCTTCTCAAGTCTTTTTCAGACAAGCTTTACAGAGATGGAGACAGGCTATGAATTCCTCTGGCCTCCATTTGAAAGTCACATTCACTGCTTTCCAGTATGCTGGAAAAGAAAGCTAGTGTGTTTTGAAAAGGGTTTTACATTTTTTATTCTGATTTAATGAGCAGTTTTACACATAATGATTCTGCTGTATTTCTTTGTCTGGCAGCACAAGTATTTAAAAAAAAAAGGACTCTGCCAATTTACAAGAGAATGAGCACACAAATAAAAACAGCAGAGGCTGCAGTTTTTAGTCCCTGATTGTGGTTAAACTTTAAAAATGCTGACTCTTACAGTATTTTAAAACAACTCAGCAGTATTTTCCTCAGCATCCTAAATGCCCACTTCCGCTTTCTAAGGCAGGGTTTTTGTAGTGAACCTATGCTGAGATAACCCCTGAGACTTTACAGGAGTGACCTTCTGACAGACTTCATGCGGCACAGAAGACATTATGATCTCAGACTTTGTGATAATCTTCAGTTACCTGAAGAAAATATACAGTATTTATGCAGAATATGTCTCCTACCTTTTCTTTTGGTATATTTAACAGAATCACCTTCTCAGTTTTTCATCTCAATCATTATTGAATGCGCAGGATTTCTTTGTCTAGATCCATTTGAACCTTTACTCAATAAAACAGTACATTTGGTTTTAAATTTTTTAATAACTTTAAATAACTCTAAAGCTTAGCAAAATATTACGCACTGTTTGTGTCAAGTTATTTTTTTTGTCTCCTTTCATGGCAAACCCATTAATAGGACGAGGTTTTTCAGAGAATGCGAGAAAAAGTAACGTAGCTTTCACAACCTGAAGTCTAATTACACGTTTGGTTACCACAAAGAGTA
Source organism: Kiunga ballochi (assembly GCA_037177335.1). Classification (NCBI taxonomy): domain Eukaryota; kingdom Metazoa; phylum Chordata; class Actinopteri; order Atheriniformes; family Pseudomugilidae; genus Kiunga; species Kiunga ballochi. The sequence continues at coordinate 12,411,572 of JBAMIG010000012.1, read as the reverse complement.
AAATTACAGGTCTTGAATTCAGGAAAAGTGTTCATACATCTACCTCACTCTGTTCATTTAATGCTGTTGATTTTTCATTGTTCTCAGAGCATCTTTTTTCTTTGTCCTTGGCAAAGACACACACAGATCAGGGACGGGACATCACCCTTCAGTAATCTTCTTCACCCTTCTCAAACAAAGACTAGATTTATATTCCGAAAGAAATACTTCCTAATTAAAGTATTGCGTTTACATGAAAGTACTAATTCCTAGTTGAGGTTTACATGTAAACACATTTATTTGTCTTTTCTTAATTCTGCTTTAAAGTTGTTGGGAGGGGTTCTGATGGGACAGAGGACAGACTTGCATTAACTGGAACTAAAACAAACCCCGCTTCTTGTTTCTCATCTTTTTTCTATATCAATGAAGACCACATAAGTACAGTTTTTGCTTCAATTCTGATTATATTTATAAAGTACCAGCTCCACACAAGGATACTGCTTCACTTTTTTTATCAGCTGAGAAGGAGAATAAATATAAAGTACCAAAGACAGGAGGCAGAAGACTGCGCATGTGTGTCATCATGATGGGATACGATAACAAGCATACGCAGAAATAACAAAAAGCAGAATGAAGATTTACATGATCAATAAATAATCAGTTTGGATTTTAATGAGCCACATGCTTTGCAATCAAGTTTAATTCCAAATGTAACTTTTTATTAAAAATGAGAGGTTTACATGGTCATTTTCCTTTAAAGAAAAGAAGCTAATATAACTTTTATTCTAAATGAAAGAGGAATTAAAAACCCATGTAAACACGGTGAAAGACCTCTGATGGATCCCTTCAAGTGTGAATCCATAACCTTAATGTGTAAAGAGAACAGCCATGGATTTCTTTAACGTAGCTTGTTTTATTTCTGTCTTCTTCTGCTTTTATAGAACTAAATGTATATAAAATAATTTACTGAAATATTCAAAATAATTTAAAAACTAAGTATAAATACTGCAACAAACAAGCAACGACACAGAAGACACAGACGTCAATGAATGAAAAGACATTGCACAGACAAAAGAAGAGGTGGCTGCAGGGTATGACAGTGCAGTTCATGCTAATGCAAGTTTGAGTTCAGGAAGGTTGTGTTTTGAGGCAAAAAGCTGTCTTTGTTCTGGCTCAATGGACTCGTAGTTCCTATCAGAAGATACCAGGTTGATGATGTAAAATTGGGTTGAGTGCTTTCTTGTCATACTTGTCCTGGTTCTGACGAGGCAAGGGGAATTGTAGATGCCAGGCAAAAAGGGCAGAGGGCAGCCACTGATCTTCTGAGCTGTGTTTACTACCTCTTCCTGTCTGCCCCAGTGCAGCTGCAGTGCCACACCATGATGGCATAGGTCACCAGAAGCTCTGTGTGTAGACGCATCTTCCTGAGCACCCTAAGGAAATGTAATTGCTGCCGGGCCTTCTGGACCCAGAGTTCTGCAGGACTAGATATTATTCTCACATTTGCTGTGGACATATGGGGGGAAGCTTTATTCCCCTTTAATTTCAGGAGAACGTCCTTGGTTTTTTTTATGTTCATTACGAGGCTGTTCATCAAATACCATTCAGTAAGTTTCTGGACCTCATTTCTGGGTGATTAGGGTTGCTCTCTGATGTGCGGAGGAGAACCAGTTGTAAAGAGTTCAGATTGAGGAGAGGTGGACATGCTGGGCCCAGTTGATAATA
>JBAMIG010000012.1:12381953-12400087 GCA_037177335.1 Kiunga ballochi | reverse complement strand
TACAGTCATAAACAATTACAGCCTGTAAAATTTGTATGAAGATAGAAAATGTTTAAATTAACTTTAAAACAAATGGCACTGCAGTCATTCATGTTCTAATGAAGTCTAAGAAAAGACATCAGTCTTTAGAAATGGGACATCTACTGATAATCGGTAAACTGTTGCAGAGCTCAGAGCCAGCAATAAAATATGTGAACTTACCCCCCAGTCCTTAACTAGCGCTACGTAGCAGTTATGTAAAATATTTTCAGAAACCCCCGGCTTATTGTAGACCGGTTCAATTGACGAAGGTGACCTTGCTTTACAGGACAATGTGGTCAGTACACTGGTGCTTAAATGACAACCTTCAGGTATCAAATTGCAGGGAGTGTGGATTGCCATTGCAGCAGATGCCATGTTTGTACAATGACACTGATGGTAAGGTCAGATTTTAATTTGTCCGTCAACACCTGGTGAACAGACTAAAGGCAGTCAGATAGAGGAGGATACCGCATCGGTACACCAGTAACATGCTGGTGGGAAAGAGGCATTTTATTGAAGAGTGTCACTTTATATTTTCATTGTCTCTTGATACGGTGAAGTCTTTGAATTGATCTTTTTATCTTTTGTGTCTACCTTTTCATTCCCGGAAGCCATCATAGCTTCTGCTTCTCTGTCATTTACCTTACTGAAATTGTTGACTTTTGCTGTCGAGCTATGAGGAGGTGATAGAGGGAAGCAGTGTTTAAGTCTTCATTTAGTGCATGATTGCTAGCTGCCAAGTCCTATTTTCTCTCTGCTTCTCTTCCTCTCTGCCTCTCTCGCTCCCTCCTCAGTCTGCACTGCACTGAGAAGCATGTGGAGGAGAATTGTGAATGTGCCGAGCTTTTTGATTGTGTGCATGCACCATATGTATGTGTGTGTTTCTGGAGGACAGAGAAACGCACGATAAGCAGACAGGGAAATGCAGTATTGGAAATAGGAATTACAGGGGGTCCCTGCTTGCCCCACATCATTTTATGTCTGTGAGTATGCATGTACTTGTCAGCATGCTGCATCGCTGAGAAAGGAAAGTCGCTGGCTCAGCCCTCCCTTTTGCTGGGATTATGTAGCAGTCCAGGGGTAGCGTTACGTCTCAGGCAACTTGGAGTTGGATCAGGCCTGCAAGGAGTGAGATGAAGGGCCGGAGCTGCTGGGAGCCAGGGACGGTCCGCTCCTTCTGCAACTCGGGCTGTTTGAGTAAACTCAACCAGGGTCAGTACAGTTATGGCTAACACTTCAGCACAGGAGCACAGAGCTTTCACACTCTTCTTCATCTGTCCAATGAGAGGTCTGTTTTTGCCATCTCTTCCTTACTTTACATCTTAGAAGGAGCTGTCAAGGCTTAAGTTCCCTTTAAATGACATCATTTACTGTGGATGCTGACATTTCTGCAGCTTCCTTAAACATGGCAGCACCTTATGTCTGTCCCTTCTCCTTCACTCTGCACTGCATGCTCTATCTCCCTTTCTCCCATGTTGTTTTTACTCAAGCCCATTTCCTCTCTCTTCCTGGCTCCACCCCACATATTTGCATATAGATGAGCAGGAGCTTGCCAAACCTACATGCTGTCTTGCCAGTGAATCGTCTCTGTACACATATTAGGAGTATAGAGTTCATTGCGCCATCCGACACTGTGGGATCAGTTGTGCTGCATATTCCAGGGTCCTAGAACCTGCTATTTATTGTAGCATTGTTGTGAAGAAAAAAAACAATTTTAAACTATCTGCTCACTTTCAATGGTAAAGGATTTTGTTAAAGACAAATAAATATTCTCTGATATATCTTATCAGCACAGCTCATAAGATAATGCATTTAAACCACATTAAACCATGTTTGCTATCAATCACATTATGTTGAATAATTTTAATCAAAACATGGAATTATGGATTATTATATACATGCTTAAAGTCGAGGTATTTCTTTAAGCATCAGAGTACAGTATGATCATACTAATTAAGATGTCTCTATGGCACTTATTGGTACATTATTGGTGAATACTGTGTAAGCATATACATTTTGCATTGACAGACTTGCATAATGCTTCACAGTGGATGAGTTTGCACTACGGGAAGAATAAGCTTTTTCAGTGAGCAGTCCAAAATTGTGGAACGAGCTCCCTCTCCACATCAGACGAGCCTCTGCACTGTCCATTTTTAAAACTCTTTTTAAAGCCGGTTTTATTCTTTGGCTTTTAACCCAGCATGAGACTGTTTCTGTTTTAGTGTGCTGTAGCTTAATTTTAATAATTGGTTTTATTTATTAGTTTTATTTTGGTTTCATTTCCTTTTTTAAAACCTTACTTTTTAAATATTTTGTAGTTCACTTTATTTTACAGTTTTATTGATTATGTACAGTACTTTGTTGCAATTGTTGTCTTAAAGGGCTTTATAAATAAAGTTGAGTTGATGGCAACAGCAGGATCTGGATGGGGGATTATTTAAGGACCACAAAGATTTCCTGCTAATGATGATGACTGGCTGATATGCAGATTTAGATTCCCAAGAGCTGTGCTCTTACATCTATGTACTGAACACGGTCCAGTGTTAGATCTACTGACCCGCCGGAACGTGTTTGTCTGTGTGAACCGCAAAAAGGTGCATTCAGTTAATGTACAAGTTATTTGTTACCCGGAAGTGGTTCTAATAAATATGACTGCACAGTGGACCGGGTCCATTCTTTCATCCTGCTGCACAGGAGTGTGGAGAACAGGCTGCAGGTAGACCAACACCCTGAGTGCAGAGGAGGTGCTTTGATGCGGTCCACGCTCATGAGCCTCAATCTCCATCTGACCATGGTTTATTTATTATTTATTATTATTATTATTTCTGGCACAGAGCTCTTTATCACACTGACACCATTTACCATGTCAGGATGCCACTGCTACTTTGACCCGCAAACAGGATCTCTTTATATGTCACCACCTCGCCAACTAGCACCAACTTCAGTCTGTGAAAAGTTACGTTTACTTGCCCTCTTAGTTGCCATAATTTAAAATTCCACATACACTCATTGATTCATATTATAAAATACTTATAAGCTGCTTTCTATTGACTGTATGGTAGAAAGTGGGTTCTCCCAAATTCACCTTTGCAACCTTTTCCGGCAAGAGTGTGATTTTATAAAGGGAAATTGTGTGCACCTTTAAATCCAACTTTTACTTTGACACGGCAACTTTTTCTATTTTTTTTTTGCATAAGTACAATTTTAGTAGGGATTCTATGCAGTTTTATAAATGAGGCTCTGTTCATTCTCCCAGATCAGATATTTCCTAAAATAAATCAAAATCCATCCATTGCTTTTTGAGTTATGTTGCAAACAGACAAACAAACAAACCAATACTGGCAAAAACATAACTTCCTTGGCAGAAGTAATGAACTCTACCTTTATCGTGTCTAGTCATATTCTCTTTAGACCTCTCTCACTTCAGTTGTTTTCTTGCTCTTGGCGGTCGGACAGAGTGGAGTTGAACAGCTGTGCTTTTATGCTCTCAGCTCTTCCCTGTGTCTGTTTGATAAAATGAGGTTGACTTGGCAGTATAGTACAAGTTGTCTTAAGATTTACCTTTAGTACTGTTCAAAGCAAGTTTCTGCACATTTTTAGTAATTTTTAGATGTGATGATTTGCAGGATGTGATTTATATGAGCAATAAATTTCAGGACTCATTTAACTCTGACCTTTTTGATCTGAAGGAAAACACCTTCAATGAGGATTTTTTTGACAGTATATCAACTTAATGAGATGGATTAAAAGTCTACGTAAGAGGCAAACATAGTACTGACCCTAATCTTGTGTTATATGTAGTGAAAGCAGTTTGTTTATGGTCTCAGACGTGTTAACCTGGCATTTTTAAATCAGAAATACATGGACCCAGGAAACTATTGCCATGATGCATATATAGGTGGTTTTAATATAAAGACAGGGTAAATATTTACCTGATTAATGTTTATGCCTAGAATAAAACTATATGAATTCTGCAGGTTTGTAGGAACAATAGGTTTGTAGCTTGGAGCCAGCCGAAACAACTCTGCGCTCCCTGCTCAAACATTTTCACTTCTGAAAAAAGATCAACTGCTTGGATATTTTCACTCCTAAAGATAATAGAATTAAACATTTTCAGTGTGTTTAAGAATAAAACACATATAGCCCATAGTATATGCTTTTTAAGCAAAGTCTGAGAGTAAACAGCCAATTTGCTGGCTCCCTGTAGTGGCCCAGCTTTACCACAGCTTTGGGAAACAGTGTCACTACATTTTGCCACGGTGAATGGCTACCTTCATGGATTATTCTCTTGCAGCATCTTTATGCAGACACTCACTATGATTGATCACTTAATTAACTTTGTTCAGGAGTTACTGACCTCGATTCTGCTTCATTTTCCTAGATTATCAAGCTGCTCAGTCAATAAATCCTTATCAACAGCAATAGCTTTTAGATATGGGTTGAATGAGGTGGTGTTGTGATGTTTATTATAAAATTAGCTACCCAGGAAATCATTTTATTGCAAAAATATTAATATTTATTTAGGAATCCACTGAAGCAACAGTGTTACAGGAAGACGGATTGTCTTATTTAGCTCAATTTAATTTACTTACATTACTATAATTTATTTCTAATGCTGAAAACTGAGTTCTAAGAAGTTACATTCAATCCCACTATGTTCACTGGCTTTAATAGCTAACAGTTTATTATCACGCTTTGTGTGTGTTTAAATGGTAAGCAAAAAAGTAATTTCAGAACACCAAACTTTTGTTTTTGCTGTATAAATGTTTCATTGTTGTTTTGCTCCATTTCATCATGTTTAGGATGACACTGAAAGTCAGTCCTGTAGTTGCTGCCGTTTGCTGTTAATCTTCTCTTGTTTTCCGTTTTCTGAGTGTGTTTGATTGGATACATTTCCAGAGCAGGGTTGCAGAGCTTGGGGGACAGTGATGAGTTGCACTGTACAGTTTCTCATTTACTTCTTGCTTCATATTACTGGGTTTAACCCACTGTCTCCTCAGTTTGTCTCTTTGTGATGTATCTCATGGGAAGTAGGGAGACTGTTAGCAATTACTGGCCAGGATTACATTCCCGTCCCCCAGGATTAATCCTTACTCTTTATCTGGTTTGTCCTTTAGTCTGGTTCTGATTTACTTATATTTTTCTCTTTGTTTGCACATACTATCAAAAGCAGCAATAAACCAACCATTTATCATCTCCTGGTTTCTGTGCTGGACCGGGTACTAGAAATTCAGTAACTGCCTGTGCGTCAAACTGGCTAATTGAAAGCTGTTTCATGATATTCTTAGGGAATTGTTTAATTTATCACAATAAGTTCTTCTATTTATATTTATAAATAATGTACAATGTATATGTGTGTGTGTGAGAGAGAGAAAGTGAGTGTAAAGTAGACTATGCTAGTCTGTTGTGGTGAAGAAGAAGCTGGGACAAAAGGTGAAGCTCTCAATTTACCATTTGATTTACGTCCCTTTCCTCACCTCTGGTCACACTGGGGATAGTGGCTGAAAGAACTAGATTGTAACAGTTAGTTTAAATGAGTTTCCTCCTTGGGGTCACTGGACTCTTCCTTAGAGTTATAGTGAGAGACTTCTCTCTCCCCAGCCACATTTGCCAGCTCATCAGAGAGGGGATTATTAACCATGAGATGTTATCAGTTCAGTGTGTTCTAGGTCTCCCCGGGACCACAGGTACGTGTCCAGAACACCTCACCGGGGAGGTGTGTAGGAAGCATCCTAACCAGATGCCTGAGCCACCTCATCTGGCTCCTTTCAATGTGAAGGAGCAGCGGCTCTACTCTGAGTCTCTCCTGGATGGCCGAGTCCCTCACCCTATATCTAAGGGAGACACCGGCCACCCTGCGGAGAAAACTCATTTCAGCTCCCTGTACTCATCTCATCTCATTCTTTTGATCACGACCAACAGCACGTCACCATAGCTGTATGTATGGAAATAAAAATATAGGAGTTAATGGTACTAATGAACCATTCTGAGTTTAAAGCATCATGGTCATGGGGTTTTTTTACTTTATTTTTTTTGTATCCAGTCCTCTGATAATCAGGACTCATAAAGATGTAATATTAACAAACTAACAAATCAACTATTGTCCGTAAAAAATACAAAACGTTTGTTTTTTACTCATTATTATTTATTGGGCAAAAGGACTTGCTTTAGCAATCTCTTAGCTTATTTGTGTTCACTCTGATTAGATCTTACAGTATGTTTAAACAGCATTTTTTAACTACAGGTGTTGTATTTTTCTCCTATGTACCAGCCTGCTTGATAAGCTCAAATTTGTGCCACGGGGTGACATCCTGTCAGCCAGAGGCCTGGCTTCCCTGATCTGACAGCCCATCCTTGGGGACAAGCAGACCAAGACGGGTCCTGACAATGAGTCACCAGAGAACTGCTCACTCAGTTACATACTCCCACTGCCTATTTGTCTTCTTTTTTGTCCTATATCAAGATATGCTTTTTGCTTAGTGAGGAGCTGGACAATCAGGATAGACTGAAGGACAAATAAGCCGTGTGTATGCAAAGCCAACTGATTGATGTGCACTTATGTCATGAAATGATGTGGTTTTACTTGCTTGTTTTCCAGCATGTTAGTTTATCAGAGGAGCAGAATGCAGTTGTAAGTAAAGTGGAAATGGACTTGTATTTGTGTTGATACAGCATGTTCTTCAAGGTGCAGTGGGGAGGGGTGCCCTTGAGGCATGACTAGCGTGGTAATGGCCTCCTGGCCTTGAATCATGGTGTTGACTTTGCTCAATCTCATCCATCTACATCTGCTCTTGTGAGGGCAGGGGTTGGAAATCAGAAGGAGCAGGCCAGAACATAGAAACCATAGACAGCCAACTTATTGACATAACTTCAGGGCCAAACCCAATATTTAAGATTAAATGCAAATCTGAGTGATATCCAGCTGAGAGAAAATGTTTATCCATTTTGCAGCGTATTATCTCCAGAGCTAAAACTCCCTAGAGGTCCATGACATTTTGTCAATGCTGTATGGATCTGACTGTAGGCTGAAAAGACATAACAGAAAGTGTATTTCTGAATTATTATGATGCCTCCTTTAGAGGTGCCAGTTGTCAATACTCTGTTCAGACTGGCAGATTTAGTGTTATTGCAGCTCTCAGGCTTTATTTCCCCCTTAGAAACAGAAGAGGTGAGGTGCAGTTAGCACTCCTCTAAACAAATGTGCCTTGGCTCATATAACATTTTATTTTTAAGTGGCATCACTTAAAACTGCTGAACGCATTGGTGTGTGTGAGAGAGAGACAGAGAGAGCTGTTAATGAGGAGTAAAAGAGGGAATATTAGGAAATAAGGCTTCACTTTAACTGGGCTTGGCTTTGTATTCATTGCTTTACATGAATTCTTTTCTATTGTTTTTATTCTCCCTCACAGCAGCTCTGAATATTTTGACACCTCAATGTAATTTTACTCTCACATGTGGATGTGATTCTGTGCATTAGGGGATGATTTTTACTATGGCTCAGTCAGTGGTGACTTTACTGTATAGTAACCCTGGTTTGCTGTTAGTCTCATGTTTAGTTTGCTATTATTGATAATAATTCACCATGGGTAAGTCTACAATGTGATAATCTTGGATTTATTCATGAGTCACTGCTCATAGGATTTTATAGAAACCTCTGATCAAAGATGTCTTATCCTTGGGGTTTTAAACGTTTTGCTTCCGTGTTGTACTACAATAAACCATTAAAAACAACCCTAAAAAGCCCTAAAGACACCGAGGGTTCATAAACAGAACAATTTACCTTTATTTATATAAAAAAAACTTGTCTTCTGAAGAAGTTTGCCAACTGAACAGAAAATCAGTTTGAGCATTTGAGATTTAACTCCAGTTATTTGATTTTCATCACTGTTTTCTGTTATGAGTATAAGCCAGCAGGAGCTGGTAGCATGTTGACCCTAAAAATACGGGGGATTGGATTGATTTAGCAAAATAAAAATTCATTAAAAATAGTTTTATTTCCCTTAAAATACTACTCTTCTTATTTCTGTAGATCAACTTAAGACCAGATAGCTAGTTTATTTATTTATTTATGTATTTATAATATTTGTATAATACAATTTATTTCTTTATGTTTTTGTTGATTATTTTGACCTGGTGATCATGCGTGCAGATATCTCTCATAAAATGTCCTTAGAGAAAGACTTTTTAGACTGCTTAAATCTGTACTACCACAGTCAGGCTTTAGAAATTAACGGCTAATTTCATTATCCTTGAAACTCAACTCTCCCCCTGCCTCCTCTCTACAGACGTCCCGGTGCCATTAGTTTTTTCATCCCCGCTTTGTTCAACAAAGACTTTACTCATTTGTTTTTCTAATAAGTAGATACTGGTGTGATTTTCAAATCCAGATTTGGTTTTGTTATTGCTGAAGTGCTGCTTGCATTGATGTTTCGGTGGATTATTTGGATTTTGTCTCTTCTTTCATGGCTTGACAGGTGAGTCTCTCTGAGAGCTCACGCATACTATCCAGCCCTTCAGGCTCTAGCTCAGTGACCCACGTTTGTGTTGTATCTCAGTCCACGAACTTTGATTACCAGTTAATGAAAATGGATGCCCCAGAATGGAAACATGGTGAGAGATTTTCTTTTCTTTTTCTAGGCTGTATTGTAGTTTCCCCCTTGTAGATTAGCCACAGTGATATATGGTAAAGGCTAATATTACGGGACAGTTTGCTGTGCCATGTAGGCTTTGCCTCTAAAATTGTAAACCCTTTTATTGTCCTTAAAGCTAAATGTTGTCCAGTAAACTATAAGAAAATATGGAAATTTCAAACTTGCGTTTTGAATAAAAAAACAATCTTATGAAAAGTTTAGGCTTAACAAATCTACAAAGAAGATAGAAAAATGTATCCTAACTCTTTAGCCATTTTGTTTTAAATTATAACAGCTCATCTTGAAGTGGATATTATTACTCAACCATTATTAAAGCTGCTCAGGCAAAAGATGCAATAAAATGTCTAAAAAAAAATCCTGTAGGCAAAAAGTCAGCTGATCATTTAAGTCATTAGGATTCTTTCTGGGAATAATATTCTTCAGTCCCAGTCATTTAACATTTTTTAGTGGAGTTATTTTATTGTAGCACGAAAGAGGTCTTCTTTCTGACTTGCGATTTTTCACAGTTCAACATACAAGTATATTGCTTTTTACTCTCAAACAATAGCTAGTTTTCTCTTGCTAGTGTTTTTTTATGTGATTACGTGTTGATTGTTTGTGTTGATGCTCCACGAAACAAAGGTCCTGTTAAAAAATGAACATGGTGATGGTCGGTTGCTACAACCACCCCAGGCAGAGATCCATGTTATGCTCGCATAGTGTAAATGGGCCTGACGCGGATGATAGTCTCTTTCATTGCAAGGTCACACCCTGACATGTTTCCAGGAGAAAGTGTTGCTGCGACACTGCCTCTCCCAGCTTTGACAGCTTCTTTTATCCACTTCATAACAAATCTCTTTACTGTAACACAGCATACTCATGTTCATGTGCAGAGGCTAGCAGAACATTTTTGACACATTAAAATAAAATCAGGGTGGATTAGAAGGTGAAGAGCGCCCTTACTCTGAAATGTTTTTTATTGCTATCACGAAATGCATCCTTTATATGATTATATGAACATCTTCTTCCTTTATGTTTTATTTTTAATTTTTTCTCCATTTCTTTCCCTTGTCACCTCGCCTTGCCATCTGTTTTCCTAGCATCAGCTGTAGCTGTAATGTTATATGTTGCTTCTCTGGTCTGGCTGCCGGGTTGTTCCAGGTTCTCAGTATGCCACTGTGTGTCATGAACATGGATAATAACATTTAAAAGGGTCATTTTGAATTATCCCCACCATGTAGCTTTGTTTCTTTTTATTAGTATAAAAATTGCAGGATGGGGCTGTTGCTAATAGCATTTAGAGATTTCTTCCTATAAGTGAATTGAGAATTAAAATCAGATGTGTTTTATAAGTAATCTGCTGTTTAGTGATTCCCACAGATAATTTTGAACTGGTTTCTGTCTTATATGTCACAACTCTGTAATCGTCCTATTTCCCGCCTTTCGTTAAATTAAAAACACAAATAAAAATCATAGTGATCCTTTTTCCAATGTTAAAACATGACCATGACATCTTCTGTTTTATTCATAATAAAATGTGATCTAATAGAAAGTGTCACTTTTTAAAAAAAAAAAGAAGAAGAAGAGTGTCCACATTATTTTCAATGCTGTACAGGATTTTAAAAGGAAAAATAAACAAAACACTTTCCTTCATGTTATTTCTCTCTCTTCTAGATGACTCAGGAGATGAAGAACCTGCATCCCAGTCTGACAGGAGTGAGATTCAGGGCACCTTGAAAATACTTATCAGCAAGCTTGATGACCTCAGCACATGTAATGACCTAATTGCCAAGCATGGAGCAGCCCTACAGCGATCCCTGAGCGAACTTGAAGGACTAAAAGTCCCCGTGGAGGGAGGAGAAAAGATCAAGGCAGTCAACGAGCGAGCCACCCTTTTCCGCATCACTTCCAATGCTATGATCAATGTAAGTAGTCCGGACATAACCAGCTACAAGAGGGAGCAGCCGTGCGAGGAGAGGGATGTGTGTCTTGCGTACTTTGGTGTGACCCTTGTGGCACCTGTGGCAGGAATGCCTGTCATCTATAATGTCCTGGTTAGGGAGTAATGAGAGAGGAGATTCCCTCACAGGTTGTGAATCTTTAAAACTGGTCAGCAATGGCAGGTTTAGCAGAGACTTTTACACCTGGCCAGACCATGCTCGACCAACTCCAATGTAAATATAACTGTTTGTCTTTGACTGCAAAGCTGAGGACGAATGCTGCTGTAAATTTGTAAACATTTCTGTTTTTAGGGGAATATTATGACCATTGTTTCATGCAAGACAAGTTCAGTTAATCATATTTCATAACCCTGACATACACATGCATTGTTGGTTAAAGAACTACATGTTCCTTCACTGGTAAATATCACAGCCTTTACAGCGTGGTAGTTGTGACAGAGTTTAGCGAGGGTTGAAGTCCTAAGGGAGTGATACTAGATACGATGTTGGGTGTGGGTGACAGGAATAGCCCCTGCTCTCCCCTCCTCACAAACCCTCAATACCCCATCCAGCTAGGTGAGAAATATCAGAGCTTTCTGGACCACGGTTAGACAAATAGACTTCATACATACAAGCTTTGCTGTTCCTTCTCAGTGGCTTCGATTTGGGGTTTGTGATTCCTGTTTTGGCTTTAATGCATGTCTGATTGATACTGTTCAGCTTTTTATATGCATACACTAATGAATAATTATAAATTTACTGCTGTATCTTCATATAATTCATAATAATTGCAAGTCATTGCCTTGCCTTTCAAATAATCCTTTTTATTAAGCAATTTAATAAATGTAAACATCTGTCATTTTTTAATTTATTCTTTTACATATATATACATGCTATTTAATGGCTGATATCCCCCACCTATAGTAACATGATCCCCTGAATGTATCGGGTCGGATTGAGTGATTGATTGATCCTGCTTTAATGCAGATGATTGTATATTAAATAGTTGCCTTGCTCCAAAGCATGCCAAACAGAAAATAACCTGTTGAGTGAATTTCATTTAGCACTGGCTTCAAGCAATACAGTGAGTTAACTAATAAGTAACTATTAAGTTCATTTATGTTAATTAAAAATGTTAAAATAATAATTACTCACACAGTGAAAGCATTTATTACTATTTACAGGTAGGAAAGGAAATGGTGCACATCAGGGTTGTGAATAAAGTTATCTTTTTTAGTTAAATTTGAATACTGAGCTCATCATCTTTCATCATCTGAGCTCCAGACAATCCATGAAACCTGCAGGTAAAGGAAAAGTTTAAAAGTACACAAAGTAAGCCAAAGATAAACACCTGATCCCACTTTATGAATAACATTATGTAACATGAGAGTCTCTGATGAATAGTATGAATTTCTTCGGCTTTAGACCCTGTGAAGGAGGAGAAGGTCTGGTTGAAAAGTCATTCCACCAGTTTATAGATGAGTTTCACTTGAGTTCATTCTCTGTAGTCTTTATCAATCATGTCTTCCAGGCACCAGAGATCACATGCAGTCTGTTTGTACTGAAGAGTCAGCATAAAAAAGTGGAACTGTCATGAGGTTTTAAGCGGAGGTTTGAGTTTCATATCACAGTCAGGTCTGAGGAAGTGGTTCTCAATGTCACATGTACTTGTGACATTTAACATTAAGCTCAGACTCTGATGTTTAAACATTTCATTCAAGACTGCTGAAGGTAAGCAATTGCAGATATTCATGCACTTTTCCTTATCTGACTTGTTGAGTTTATATCAAAATGTAGTAATATCAGTTCCTCGTGTTGAAAAAGATTATAGTATCTGTTTAGGGAATTGGAAACGAGTATGATAAATGATACTGTGATGCTTCCATACTATCCATTATAGCATACAATTTCATCCATTTCATACCATTATAATCAAGTGTCAAAAGATAATATGCCTGTCTGATATCTTACATAGGATTACATATCTCACCTACCAAAAGCTTATTTTATCCTAAAATTACATCACGAATCTTTTTAAAAGGATCTCTCTTTGTCCTAATGTTGGAAAGATTTTTTCAATTCAATACAGCAGAGCAGCTTCATACTTTGAGATCTTCAGCTTCACAGGAACAATATTTCAGCATGGTAAATTCAAATATTGCTAAATAAATCCATTCATCCATTCAGATATTAAAGTGCTTATATTTATCTTCAGATCTGCTTGAATAAATTAACAAGTTAGAAGGTCAAATAATTACTCATTGGGTAAAATTTCATTGAATCAGATTAATTTGAAGTTATTTGGAATCTCGGTACCGTTACTGAAAGCGTGATGACTAGCTTTATTAAGCTGAGAAGTGTTACTTTGGTTCACTGACCTTTGAGCACTCTAAGCAGAAAGCTGAGGCTCCTGATGCAAGACCGATGCCAAGTGTTGACGTGTAATTTATAAATGCGTATCGGTGATTGTTTCAGTAGTAAAATCAGAACGACAAAGATTTCCCTTCCTGACTCACTTATAGTCTGCTATACAGAGTTAATTCGCTGTCAGTCAGGGTTGTGTTTGTTGTTTGCTCAGAAGTAGCCTTAAACCTTGGATACTCACTAAAGGCTTTGCAGACATCTAATTAACATTTTGATGATTGCTGCTACTATTGGTGATGATGAGCTGTGATGATCATGATGATAAACGTCTTACTCCTTTTTCATCCAAATTCTGTCTCTATTATTATTATTATTGCCAAAGAAGTTATTCTTATGTTTTATCCGTTTATCTTTATGTTTATGTTTGTCTTTACCATCCAGCTTGGCTGTATAATTAATATTATTAGGGTGTATTTTGCATTCACTTTTCCATAAGTATTTAAATAAATAATGAAACGTTCCATGCTGATAATCATGGTACCATGACTTGTACTTGTGTTAAAATTTCCCAAGGCTTGTCGAGACTTCTTGGACCTAGCTGAGACTCACAGCAGGAGATGGCAGCGGGCACTGCAATATGAGCGAGAGCAACGTACACACCTAGAGGAGACCATCGAGCAGCTCGCCAAACAGCATAACAGCCTGGAGCGAGCTTGGAGAGAAGCACCCACGCTAGTTTCCAGCTCCCCCAGTGCCCCGATCACTAATAAGGGTGAGACTGTCTTCCTTACTCATGTGAGCCTTGGTCCAGACTTCATTTCACCGACTGAAACTCCTGAAACTTGCAATCATTTTCTTCTAAAACCATTTTAGTGTCTGGTGCAACGCTGTTAGTGTTTTTAATCATTTATACGTCACATGCTTATGAACTAAATCCTTCTTTTTCTAATAATTGTCAAATAGGAAGCAACAGAACGTTTTAATCACAGCTGATAAATAGATATTTTATTATTTTGTTATTATTATTTTTTAACTATTTTGACAGATCTCTCTGATAGAATGATGATTATCTATTATTTCTCATATTTGTCATTTTAAATCTCTCATATCATCCTCTTATTTTCTTTCATTGCACTCAAATATGCATAATGATGACTTAAGTAAGGTTTCTTCTTCTATTGTTAACAATAGCTGCATATTTTCCTCACTCTAAATAATAGTGATAAAGTAAGTTGCATCAGCTGTCTACATGTGATTAAAGCATAAAGGCAGTGCCTTATAAGAGGGTAATGCCATCATGAACACTGGAGGAAAGCTTTGGTTAATATGTAGAAGTGTGTGTTTTCTGGAACGATGCCTGTTGAACCATACTGTATACTCATTTTAATGAATGAAAAGTTAACCCATCACTTCAGGCAAATACAGATGCATTAGTCATTATAAATAGAAACTATATGATCTTATCAGAGAGCACTGATTATTTGTCATTTAGATAAAGGCTAGTTTATACACATTATGGATCAACATACAAACTCAAGGTTGGGTAATAAATATGAGAAGCACATACTCAGGATCTTGCATCACTCAGGCTACTTAACCAACAGGAACATTGCCAATTTTACTAAGCTGATTATTCCTTGATTAATCACCATGGGTATGTGATTATAGGCTCTTCTCTGAACTCTGGAGAATACAAACTCCCCACCGTGAAATAGTTTAGCTAGTTTTACACAATGTTTGCATGGACTCACAGATGTATCCGTCTTAATTAAAGGGAGTGCGAGGTCGAATAAAGAAGAGGCAAGTGATGAAGATGAGGATACTGAGTACTTTGATGCCATGGAGGATTCCCCTGCGTTTATCACCGTAACCGCCAATGAAAGCACACAGCACAGGTCAGTCTCTCACATGTGACTGTTTTTAATGTTTGTTTTTGTTTTTATTATATTAAGTGAAAAAAATTTAAAATAAAAAAATCTATTTAAAAAATAAAAAAATATATTTTAATAGTTTAATTTTTATGAGCACATTATTTGGAGTAAATGAGTAAAACGGTTAAAGTTTGTTTCCTGAAACACATACCAACCAGCCCCAGCATAACAAATGACCTGTTTTCATAATGTTTTATTGTACCGCTTAGGTTGAACATATAGTTTCTGCTTCTATTTCTTTAACAAAGACATGCAAATGTTTCCCATCCTCTTGCTTTACTGCATCATTTTTGTTCAAGCTTCCTTTGCACACATATATTCAGCCTAGAGCAGGAGGATCTAGCAGGTTTTCACTGCTCATACACATCTTACACACTTATTTATTTTGCACACTAAACAGTTTGATTCATGTGTGTTGAAGCAGGAATAACACTCAGAACAATTGTGCACGTTGCTGCTCTGTTTTTTGTCTGGTAATTTAATGAAGATTTAAATTGCTAAAACTTAATGGAGATTGATCCAGATGCATTCATAGTCAACACACTCATTGTCCCAGAGCATGGACACTGGTTTAGAATTTACATGGCACAAGTGAACATGAAAGCCACAGAAGCTGTAAGGGTGTCCTGTTATATCTGACACTGCTATGCCAGCAGTAGATTTTGTGTCCCGTGGCTTGTGAGGTGGGTCCTCTGTGGAATGTTATGATGTGTCTCACAGAGGCTTGATTAAATTGGGATCCAATGAGTCACAGGCTGTTTGAATGCCAAGACTCTTTAAGACTCTTTGTTGTGTCCTTGAGTAGTTTAAGATGTATCCGTACAGAACACGGTGTCCTTGCTCTCTAATATTGTTTCAGCGGGTGGTGTGTGTCAAAGTAGTGTCCATGTGAATGCCAGAACTCTGGCCGCCCCAGTAGAGCATTTCATTGTAATCAGATCCTCAGTGTTATTTACTACTTTACTGTAAGTGGCTGGCATGTTGTGGCTGATTAGTGTATTCCTCAAATCCAGTTTAACCATTTTAAGACTGATTGCAGCTGTTGTTCACTGTTCCACTGAATTTACCAGCAACGTACAGAACAGACAGAGCTCTGTTCAATGCATGTTGCATAAAACATTGTAAATTCTCTTCCAGGCGATCTCACAGTAATTTGAGCGGAGCGAGTGGAGGACAGCCCAGTGACTGGAACCAGGGCAATCATGTAAGTGTTTGTCTCAAGAGTAATAAAGTCAAAATTTGCAAATGTTGCTAATTTTTGTGATACCAGTGTAGATTCCTTTGTACCACTGCAAAGCTCACACCTCCCTGATTTTCCAGTGTAACATTTCCACATCCTGTTCTCACAGAGAAAGGTGCACGCAGCCATTTTCTGTATTCCCTGCTATCCTCTTGTCAACCTTGTGGTGCCACAGATACACAGTTGCATCATCCCACTAAATTGTAATTACAAGTCATCTGTTCTTTCCTTTTATGTTTCTACTGCTCTCTCCTACCGACTGTGTCTTTCCTGCTTCCCTTGTGTTTCACTGGCTCTGGGACTTTCTGGTGGTATGCTGACAAACTGTCAATGAGATAGATTTTCTTTCTCAAACTTATGTACCCCCCTTCTCTTTTCCCTGCTCAAATCCCAGATGTCTCCAAGCTTTAACGATGTGTCAGGAAAGGAGCTGCAACCCCGCAGACGGAGGCGGACTCATATTCCAGACAAGCCCAATTACTCCCTCAATTTGTGGAGCATCATGAAAAACTGCATCGGCAAGGAGCTATCTAAAATCCCCATGCCTGTAAGTTCTAATGTAACAATCAGCTATTTGCTTACATGTTGACACAAATCAGTGTGCATAACATGTTATGAGGTTAATTTCTTAATGTTCCATACAGGTAAACTTCAATGAGCCTCTATCGATGCTGCAGCGGCTAACCGAGGACTTGGAGTATCACGAGCTCCTGGACAAGGCAGCACGCTGCGACTCTTCCTTGGAGCAGATGTGTCTGGTTGCAGCCTTCTCTGTCTCCTCATACTCCACCACTGTACTGCGGACAGCCAAACCCTTCAACCCTCTGCTGGGCGAGACGTATGAGCTTGATCGGCTGGAGGAATGTGGTTACCGCTCACTGTGTGAGCAGGTAATGGTACATTTTGTTTACACTCTCCCCAAGGTGTTAGCATATACTGTATCTAACTTGTAAACTTAGGTTAGTGTTTTGTTTGTGTGGTATAATATGATCACATTGTTCTTTATGTTTGTTTTTTTCTTTTAGGTTAGCCATCATCCCCCTGCAGCTGCGCATCATGTGATTTCCCAAAAAGGCTGGACCCTGTGGCAGGAAATCACCATTGCCAGCAAATTCCGGGGCAAATACCTCTCCATTATGCCTCTGGGTAAGACTTTTCACATTACCTGAGAGGCTAACAGACTATCATTCTGTTCAACCAAATATGATGTCCTTTATTTTTGTCCTATATATTATGTTAATATTTAGGAAACCTCACTGTACATTTATACTCACGCACTGTAGTCTAGATATATGTACAATAACAAAATCTGTGTCTCTCCTGTGTTTTAACCTGATCATCAAGAGACGGCCAGAAGCAGCAGTTCTCAGTTAACTGGAAGGAACACAGTTAAAATTTTAAACTGATAAAATAAAATGGAGCAAACTCATGTAAATGCTCAAAAATCAAACTATACGATCTTAAAATCCACTCAAAATGGACTGGGGGCTTGTGTAGTGGAGCCAGTATGAGCAGCTGCATTTTCGATCAATAAGGAAGCAAACACACCACTGCAGTTAGAAGGAAAGCTGGAAGAGCTGGTTCAGGCCTTCATCTTTTTGCATTTCTCTCTGGCTGGCTGCAGCTGAGACAGGCTGCGGTTTGGTGGATGTCACAGCTGTCACTGTGACAGTTGTCATGGCTCCGTTTTTTCTCAAAAATCTAGCTTTAACCATTTTTAATGGGTATAATGCAGCAGTAAGATGTCTGCAGAGATTATTGTTTTGGCAGGAGGTTAATGTATTCCTGTTGACCTCAGATTTATCTTAAGCAGATATTTTACAGAATGGCCAGAACCATAATCAAATCCAGCCACAGCTGCAGCGGAGCTCACAACCAGAGCCTGAATGAATGATTAGCTCTGAACGCATCATGTAGTGTCGCATAATTTCTGTATACAGACTCTGTTCCTGAGCTGGTATTGTAATAACAATAAATTAGACCGACACATTAACTGTTTGTTTGGATG
>JBAMIG010000012.1:12355087-12375217 GCA_037177335.1 Kiunga ballochi | reverse complement strand
AGTGAAGTCTGTATTGATTGAAAGGGCAGCTGGAGTGCTGTGTTTTCAGGACGGATCCTGGTCTCAGTCAGGGCTAGTGAACTGATGAACTCTGTTTTATTTACTGTGGACTGACGGTTCCAGAGACCAATGTTAAAAGAAGATGTGGCTGACATGCATGACATGGGATAGGATAGGTTTTGCTGATCGCGTTGTGTGTGAGAGAATCGTTTCGGTCTGTACCCATATCTGACCGGAATAATAAGGTGACACATTGTGTACTCACTTTGTGTGTGAAATATGGCAGCTCATGCCTTTGCTTGGTCAACTTGCACATGTAGACTCGCAGGTCTTGACCCTATGTGGTCTTAGCTCGCTGTGGGCTGACACAGTGGCTGACTCCTCACAGACGCCTCAGCGCACTCAGTACTCAGAGATGAAACAGCTGGTGCCATTCTGCGTGATTGCACCCAGCTGAAACCGCTTCTTTCTGCTTGCCCCCGAGCAGTAAACAATGAGTGTGACCCACGTCACGGACTCAAATATTTTTGTTGGATTGTTTAGAGAAGTGCTAACAACAGAGAGCTAGACTCTAGCAGTGCAAGACAACAACTCGAAACCAATAAACAATAGCCTGAAACCAAGACACAAAGTCTCAGCAGTAACTCACCTGGACTAACTGAACCTCTTGGCCTCTTGGCCAGGACTCCCTTGAAAAAGAGGGGGGGTTTTTTTATCTCAATGGGATTTTCCTGGTTAAATACAGGAATGAACAAATAAATAAAACCTCTGCAATTGAAATTAGTGCTTGTTAGATTTTAGCAAGAACTTCACCTGCCTATAATGTAACAAAGCTTGGTAAAAACGGTTTTAAGGTGTCAATTTATATGCTCTCTTGGCTGAATTTGTCTCTAACAATGTTGTGTTTTGTGTTTATGCAGTCTGGAGACATTGAGATTGTGAATCACAGGACCAAGGAGACCTGCCAGCTTAAGTTTTCTCCCTACAGTTACTTTTCCAGGGACGTTCCACGGAAGGTAAAGGCTTTTTTCCACACTTTGATAATACTGCAATGTTGATCTGATATATCATACAGTTTGTGGTTTATTTGTGTGATGCTGCCCCCTACTGGAAAAGCACTATAGCTGAAGCTCCTATGATAAACTCTAATAAACATTATATATAAGGATAAACTCTTTATTCATTTTATAAATGCTATGAATGTTTTTCTTTGATTCTTTTTGCCCCCTCCAGGTGACAGGTGTGGTAGCAGACGGTGGAGGCCAGGCTCATTACATACTCTCTGGTACTTGGGATGACAAAATGGAGAGCGCCAAAATCATTCAGAGCACTCGAGGGGGCAGCGGATCAGAGGGCAAGCAAAAAACAGTCTACCAGACTTTGTCCCCTAAGCTGCTGTGGAAGAAATACCCGTTACCGTAAGCCCTTCACATCCAGACTGCAGTAAACTGACAGGCTCAACCAGTAGAATATCACAAACTAACTCCTTTGAATGTCCTATCACTCTGTCAGGGAAAACGCTGAGAACATGTACTGCTTCTCAGCTTTGGCTCTGACACTGAATGAGGCTGAGGAAGGAGTGGGACTGACCGACAGCCGTCTGAGACCAGACCAGAGGCTCATGGAGGAAGGTCGATGGGATGAAGCAAACTCAGAAAAACAGAGGCTAGAGGAGAAACAAAGAGCAGTGAGGAGGAGGAGGGAGGCAGAGGCCTCAGAAGCACTGGATGAAGGTATGCTATAGATAATAAATGCGTGTCTGACCTGCAACGAGTCTCTGGGAGACAGACAGACAGAAACAAGTCTTTTTTAGAACAATCAATAAACTGAGTCTATCTGTAGTCTATTAGGAACACAAACTATATTTAAAAAAACCCAACATTTAATAGCTGTTCTATTCCTCTTTGCAACTTTATTTTTGTAGCATTTGACAGATATTTAGGCAGCTATGCTGAATGAATTTAAGGCAAATAACACATACATTTTATTATTTGATTTCCTTAAGATCTAATATTAATGAATAATAAATAAATTAAGAGATCAAGTTAAAAAATGTCTGTTTAGCATTACAAAGCTGATTATGATCCGACTGGTACCAAAGCCAGCCTAAACTTTGATAAAAACCTCAGTGGGAGTGTTTCATAACGGTAACATTTTGTGTAGGCTAGACTGTATTTGATGTACCCATGACTTGTCTTTCTTTTCCTCCCTTTATTGATGGTCAGAGTGTGATAATGACTCTGGTGAGTGAGGGTTGCCCTGTACCCCTCTGTTGTCCATCGCTTTCTACACACAAACACATATCCACACACTCAAACCATCCCCTTGTGTCCTCTGTGTGCTCTGCCTCTGTTTGGAACTGCATGAAACCCCTGTCATGTCGACATATCCAAATAATGACTCAGGAAAAAAAAAAAAACAGATTTTTCCTGCATACCTGTGACATTTTCATTCAGAACTGACCTCAGTAATATGTAACATCCACTAACAGATACATCCTTACAGTAAGTTTTATGAATGTGTTTTTAGAGAAGCCACAAAACCAAATGATTCATTTGCACTTCATTCAATAATTTAATTTTGTTTAAAGAGCACCTTTATGGTGCATTTACGGACAAGCTTTAAAAATACAAATCAGGTGTCGTTATAAGCCATAGTACAGAGTGCAAATCATCACACTAGTACCAACGTCCACACATGTAAAAACTGTACCTTCTTTGTTTGCTGTTTCCATTATTGAGATCACAGAAATTAAAATCTGTGATCTTAATTTTCTCCATCATAATGGATCCAGATTTTTGCCCATTTATTATTTTTTGCTATTTATTTACACATTTCAGTTCAACTTGCTGCAGCCTGGTTCATATTTGAGCTATTCATAATGCAATGCACAGCAATTGATTGCTTTGCGTATATACTTTTCTTTAAAGGCGGATTGATTGCTCAGTGTGGCTTCTCTAACAGGAGATAATTAGATGGCAGTGATTGGATAACATTTGCGCTTCTTCTCCCCAGGTCGAGAATATGAAGGCTACCAGCCGCTGTGGTTTCACCAGAAGAGGGACTCAATCACGGGAGAGACAACATTTGTGTACAAGGGAGGTTACTGGGAGGCAAAGGAGAGACAGGATTGGAGCATGTGTCCTGACATCTTCTAATCCAGGAACTCAACTCAGATCACAACTAAACCTCATTGAACAGGGAACCACTCGGCCTCCAGTACTCAGGCAGTGGAGCGTAGCTGGCTCATGAACACCACATTGACCTTTGTAAGCATGAGACTGTGTGTGTTTCACACAATCTCAGAAAACACTGTACCTCCAAAGGCACACTCTTGGTCTTATTGTACTTTGGGTAAAAAGATGGGCCGTTGCCTTAGCAGCCCTCTCAGACTCCTTACTGAAAGCAGCAGTGAGATGACAAGTGGGTGTGAGCTAATGCAGTTGTAACGCCCCACAATAAATGAGCAAAAGATACCCACAATGCACTTTCTTGAGTTCCCCTCATCACAGTTTTACTAGTTGCATAGAAAAAATTTTAAGTGGCTCATTATTATGCTGAAAAAATCCCAGAGGCATAGAGCGTCAGAGCACTGTTAAAGATACATGTCTGTATTTCTGTGGGTGTAACAAAATTACCTTCTATTTCATTCAGCGCAATTCATTTACGGCCTACTTTTTAAATATCACAATGCACCTCCACCCACCCATTTATCTTCATAGAAACAATAGCAATTATGTTTTACATGCCCTTTTAGGTTGATTATTAGACTAAGGTTTGGGTCTGAAAATATCTTCCATATTTAATTAGCGTTTCATACAAAATTAAAAAAAGAAATTTTAACAGCTTAAGTGCTTTTTATAAAAGATGGACACTGGAAAAAAATCATTTCATATAAGAAGTAGATATAGTACATTTTAACTTGAAAATGGTTGCAATGAGATAAAATGAGGGAAAAAGCAGCATGAAAAACGGATTCTTATGTTCTTGATTGTCTCAGTCTTACACATATCTTCATTTTATTTTCAGCACTTTGAGTGTCTATCTGTACCGGCTGATGTTCAGTCAGGGCTGAAAGCCTGCAAGTGTTAATGGTTTCCTTGCTGCAACACACATGACACACATCAGATTAATTAGCAGACATGAGCGTGACATCACATCCTCCCCAAGTTAGCTAACTAACTGCTGATTAGAGTCGGGTGTGTTGCAACAGGGAAACCACTAACACTTGCAGGATGGATGCTCTTGAGGACCAGAGTTGCCCATCCCTGGTTTAGAGGCAGGTTTAGCTAGTCTTGAAACGTGCAAGGTGGCAGACAGGATAGTAGATGTTGGAGGTTTTCCTTAAAATACATGTAAGTAGTCTGTTCATCAGCTTATTATCCATGAGAAGATAGTATCACCACTTAACGTTTCTATTATGAAGTTGCCTCGATGCTTGAGTGGATGTCAAACATCCAAACATGCAGGAGATATGTGAAACATGTGAACTGATAGAAAAGCTCTGATAAAGGATCGTTAGTCCTTTAGTTGTGGCAGTATTGAACTTCAAACATAGATTTTTTCCTAGCACACTAATAAGACTCCATCATAACCCAAAAAGCACTTTTTACTGTGGTTGACTGAAGGTTAGAAGAAATTTTGTTGTTAATATTGAGAAAGTTTTAGATGTACATTACCAGTCAAAAGCTTGGATACACTTACTTTTGACTATTTCTGTATTTTAACTTGCTCTCAGCAGCTTCTGTTCTCCTCGTGGCCACTTTGATTTAGAACAATCCATGTGATTGTGCTAAATTTGCAAAGACAAGACAAAGTGTGCACCTAACCATAGAGATATTCAGTAATTGTCACCCCTACGCCCACAAACATGTTGATCTGTGTCTATTGCTCGAGTTCCACAGCTTCATCACTCATCACAACACTCAAATATTCTGAGTGGGATTTCTGGATGTGAGACTGGAGCAGGTTCTCTAAGGAGCCCGGGGTGGATCCAGCTGACACAAGGTCAGATGTTAAAGAAGACAGGGCTGGTTCCTGTAGCACTCCATTGTGCAGTCAGCTGCAGACACAGAGGACGGTCTTAGTTGTTGCTCCAGGCTCAGCACAGCTCATTCACCGTTTGTGGACATGCTGATCTGAGATCATCTCACAAAGGTATCCTGAGTCTTTGCCTTTAACTGACTGAAAAAGGGAGCGAGTCCCCTGACCTGTGCACTACAAGTCTACAGTGACGAGTTAAAAAAAAAAAGTTAGTATTTTTTTGTAATTATTGTTAGGAATGTAGAAGTCATGGCTGGAGGTATTGTATTTACCATCTAGTCTTTTTGTGTGAATATTTTGTGATAAAACAATAATATTGTAAAATCAGAGTATGAAGTTATCTGTATAGAAAACACTGAATGAACCTGAAGGGTTTGCTGTGATTTTCATCCTTAGACTGATTCTATAAAGGTGTATATTAACTCTGAGGCGCCTGTGATTTGGCCGAAAACTGTCTTAACATACTGAAGGTGCATTTTTCTTCTAAACCTTTATCATTTCTTCCAATTTGCAGGATATATAAATATGAAAAGTGCACTGGAAGACAAATTTCTTTACAGTAGATTAGATCTCTTTGCTGAGTCTTTGGCTGATAGAGTGAAGTAGATTTTTCCGTTTGAGAAATTTAGCTCTTGGGATGTCTATCAGTGGGATTATTTATCAGATTATTTGATCATGATCATTAATTATTTTCATTGCACAAAAGATTATTTTATTGCTTATTAAGATAAAAGGTTTTCACCCATTTTCCTTGTTTGTAGCTGTCATAAAGACAATTTGATCAGTCAGTAAAAATTCTGGCTGGTTTTAAAAGAATAATTCAACCTTTTCAAAGGAAATTTATTTAATAATTAGCCAGATTAAGAGTATTGTCTCTTATGTCAGTGCAACCCATATAAAGCTACAAACCATCTATACAATTTTCTAAAGCACTTTAAAAACAGCTGACCAAAGTGTTGTACAATAAATGTACAAAAGAGGTGAAAAGCTTAAAAACAGCACAAATTCCAAGATAATTTTGCTGAACGAGGCTGATTTAGTAGACTTGAACGAGACCGCCGTCCAAAAGTAAATAGGGTTGATCCTTTAAACTCATTTACACATTTTTTAATCTTAAACGCATCTTTTATCATTTTATTCTGGAACATTAGCTTCAACCTTATCTCAGTGAACAACCAAAAGGCTAATCTTTGTTAGCAGGAGGACTCAGAATACCCTTTTTATTTTCTCAAAACTCCTTTCATAGTGAGGTTTTACTCTCACTCGTCTGAAAAATAAATCATTTAACCATTAAATCTAAACAGCTGCTGGTTTATATTTAAGATGATCATCAGGTTGTCTGGTTTGAAGAAAAAAAACTTTCTTAAACCTTGAATTGTTTTTGTTGCTTTTTGTGTAGATTGTGTTACTTCACACACACTCAAACACTTCATTCATAAATAGAAGATATGTCAGGACTGTATGGACACTGTTCATTTCAGTGGGACTTGTGAGAGTACACACTACTGTTTCACATGTTTCTGCTTGGTTTAAAAAGTCAATGCGCTGTTATAACGGCATCGTTTTGCATCGTCATGACTACTAAAAGATCACAAATCACTGAGTGTGGCTGTTGCATGAACTTTTAATCAGCATTTTTTTCAGGCTCAGAGATTTACTTTAATAAATTGTTTTTGAGAGTATTTTATATTTGAGAATATATTATATTTGAAATGATAATGGAGCGCTCAGCAGATCGTATGTTTTAATCTGTATATTTTCCAAATAATGCAACCTCAGTACTTGATGGTGGTTAGTCTACAGAAGTAGCCCCATTAAGGGCCTGTACAGAATCAGACAGCTGTAGCAATAATGCAAAAACACAGTGTGTGTTGTTCATGACAGAACAGTTTTCAGGAGGGGGGAAAAAACAACCAAAGTGGAAGAGGAGAGCGTACTATAGACGAAGAACAACCTCTTCATCTGCCTTCCCCTTCTCAGAGGGTTGTAACGTAAAAGCCCTCATTGTTTTATTTCATCTCACCCAGCTTTTGATTCACTCTGCTGTGACTCTTAGCTTTACTTTTCATGCTTTGACTTTGTTTCTTCCTTCTTGTTTGTGCATTAATATCATGCTGTTGCGGTCACATTGTTTGTGTACATAATGAGCATGGTTTGTGTGCTTGTGCTGCACACATTTCCTCCTCATCCAACGCTGCTCCGCCTTGAGGTTGAAGGAAACTAATAGAGATGGGAAGATTGTTTTTCCTTCTTGCCTTGTTTTAACTGAACCCTGCTCTTCTGTGAACAGCGACTCAGAGCTTTGTGGTGACATGATGGTGATTTTAATGACCTGTATGATGATGAAGGTTATGCGACACATCACAACAGTGGCCTGATGCAGGTTGAGGTAAGAGGATTGATCTGCCTTGACTCTTACTTCAGGTGTAACTATAGATTCAAAAAAGGTCTTTCTTACTTTTTTTTCTAAATTGTGTATTTTTTCCTTTTATTTATACTTGTTTAACATTGTCTTTAAACAAAAACGACCCATTTATGAAAAAAGATAATAAAGTTGTTTTTGTTGATAATGTGTTGTCTGTTTCAATATCTTTTAGATGGAAGTAAAGGATGAGTTTTAATTCAAGGAATCACAACTTTTTGACCCTGCTGCAAAAAATAAATAAATAAATAAATAAAAATGTTTGTGTGCAGATTAATTGTGCATTAACTAGTCCATATGTATGGGATTTGTTTACAGAAGCCTCTGCTCTTCAAAAATGTAAAAATATTTAAGCAAAGTCAACCAAAATTTAACAAAAATGGATCCTTGTACAGTTTCAGTTTGGAAGAATCACAAATAATTACAAAATTTGGATTTTTTTTTTACCCTGCACAGAAACGCAGTATGTTCTGTGGTAAACATACATTTTTGTGAGATTAGAATTGCAAATCAAATACTATTTAAAAGTCAGCAAAAAGACACATTTCCCCAAATATCAAATTAAATGACTTTATAAATACATTATTACCAATAAAAAATCAGATAAGTTTTTTTAATTGGTTCAGAAGCAGGTTTGATAAACTGTTAGACTCTCAATTTCCATTGACTGCAGGGAAAAATAACTAAAGTTACAAAAACCTGTATCAGACTACTATACCCCTAAATGAAGTAAGATGCTTGAGCATTTGCATTAAAGGTGGTCCTTAACTAAACAACTGGTGTCAAAAAGGGTTTGGTTGACTTGTTAACTCTGAAATCCAATAACTGTTTTACAGATTACAAAAATACTGCTCTAATCTGACATCTCTACCTGAAACCATGCAGATGAATAGTTTTAGAAATTAAATTATCAGGGACATGTTAAATACCTATGTAAGGAAAAGGGCTCCAAAACTGTTGGTCAGTTTTATATAGTTCAGAAAAGAAAGTAAAGCCGGGCCCTTTCATGCTGTGCTCCCTAAGGAAACATTTTGAATCACAACTTTGGCATAAAAAGTGTAAATTTGTCTAAAATGTAAAGACTCTTATTCTACACCATAACTTTTAAACTGTCTCACAGAGGTCAAAGCCTGGATGGGCATGAATTACCTTAATTTTAATGAAAAAAAAACTGTGGTCATAGTTTTTTGTCCTCGTGCCAGTCAATCCTGTCCTGTAGACTCGAGCCCTCTGGCACAATATTATAAGGCTGCTGTCACAAATCTGGGTGCAAAGCTGGACAGTGATTTAAATCTAGATTGGTAAATAAGTGCAGTGGTCAAATCTAGCTTTTACCATCAAAGGCAACTGGCAAAGTCAAAGCACATCCGTTTAAAAGAGAATTATGAAACAGTTGTTCATGCTTTAGTAACAACCCGGCAGGATTACTGTTTCTCAAAAACATCTGTCCCGCCTACAGCTGGTGCAAAAATACTGCAGCATGTCAGCTGTACAGAAAAAGAGAGCATATTCAGCCTGTGTTTGCCACACTGCACGTGCTGCCTGTCCTTATTAGGGTTCATAAAACATCTTTTATTTGTCTTTAAGTCTTTAATAAACATTTTTTGTGGTGGGAGCACAGCTGTGAAAGTCTATGTCACTGCAGGTCAGATAGGCTTCCTCACTGTCCAGCTTTAAATCCCTTCTTACGAACCACTTGTATAAGTTGGTGTTTTACCCAGTGTGTGAGTTTGCCTTTATTGCTGGTTTTGTTCCAAATGTATTGTTTATTGTTTTATTTTGGTTTTATTATTTTATTGTTTTATTTTTAATGTTTCATGTTTTAAAATTTTAGGTATTTTATGTTCTTATATGCATTTTGTTCAGTGATTACTGTCAGAAAGTGCTTTTTACAAATAATACAAATAAAGTCCGCTTGGTTGTTTGGCCGTTTCCACGGCAACCTGGTGCTCCTGCCAATCAAGCCGAGGAGCTGCAGCAACAGTCTCTGCAACGGAAAGTCTCCTCTCTTTACTCCCCAAAATCCGGTAAGTGGTGGGTGTTTGAGGAAGCACCTGGATTATTTAGCATTTTTATCATTGAGCTAAATGGTAAAGTAAATCAGAAAGTTTGTTATTTTGGAAAACTTTTTTAACACACTTTAATTGAGATATACTAGCTAACGTTTTTCTATGTTTAGCTTTAGACATAAAACCTTTTTGTAAAGAAAAAAAGTGGGGGGGGGAGGATAAATTGTGTCAACAAGGTTTTTTTTGTTTGTTTGTTTGTTTTTTAAATTTCTGATTGACATTCAGATATGACTAGTTAGTAAACATCTGTTGTGGTTGTTTAAATGTCTCAGCTTCTGACCTTGGTGGTCATTTAGAAAATGAGAGGGAAAAAAAACAGAGGCAAGGTTTATAAGCTCCTCAGTGAAGAAATCTTGCAAACAAGCTCATCTGACTTGGTTTCCTGGACAACTGAGCAACAGAAACCCCCACTTGTCATGAGTGTCCAGCCAGCTTTCACCACAGTGGGGATTCAGCCTCGATGCCACTGCTGAATATTTACCTTTTTGTGTGCAGATGTAAGATATGGATGACCGTGACAATGCAGAGAGGGATTTAGAGGACACGAACAAACTTCTTTACTCTGGTAAGAAGTTTTCAGAAACAGAATAATTTTATTAGCATTGTTGTAAAACAATGCTAGTTGAGCGGTACCTCTTTAATAGGTGCTTTTTAAAATATTTTCTGTTTTAAATAGAAAAAAGAATAGTAAAAAAATAAAGATATCATGTATACATAATTAAAAATAAAATAAGAATACAGTTGTTAACCATTGTGCATGTGCCAGACAGTCACTTGTTAATGATAAGCTCTTGTCTGTCTTCATAGACCTGTGTGAAAACAGCAGGGTGTTGGGATTGGACTGCCTGTCTCCCAGTCGAGACCTCTGTGATGTCCTCCTGGATGCAATGGATGCACAGCTTGATCAACTCAAGGTCTCTGACTGTCATAGTGTTTGTCTTTTTTTCTGTTAGTTTTTTAAAATCCTTTTAAAGCAAAGTATGTAAATGGTTGCAGGTTCAGCCTCCAAAATGGGACTTTTCAGTTTCCAAAGGACATGACTGCAATCCAGGTAATATATGTAATAATCTCACTTTATACAAATTAATATATCATATGATAACAGGTGTGTTGGATCTTTCTTTTAAAGCTTCTTTTAGGTGGAATCAGTCTATGAGAAACAACAAAATCATTGGAAACGCATCTCAGACAAACGACTCTCCCATGTCTTGTCTTGATTTGATTCACAGTCCAATGATGGAGCAACTAACTGGTAATAGTTCACTGTCTGCATTGAATGTATAGCAGGGCAAACCTCATGTTTAGGCTAAGCACTTGGACAACAAATGGTTGTCTTTTTTCATTTATTTTATGTTGTTTATATAATGTAATAAAATTGAAAACTGTGCTTATCATCATAAATATTTTGTAAAAACATGAACATTTATATATAAATCAGTGATCATCCAAGTCAGTTATCCCTCATTAGTAATGTAACAGTGATTTATATGAAAAATGCATTCGTAGTGCAACTGATTTTAGCTTTTCCTTTAGACAAAAATGCCTCTCTTCTCTTCCTCACCACAGAGACTACAGGAGACTGCTGGGAAAGTCCGGTCACTCACAGGGAATCCAAACTTAGGCTTGACAGAAGCACAAGTCACAAAGAGGAGATTGAAACTTTGAAAGACCAGGTCGTCTGGAGGCTGGAGAGGCTGCTTGGTGATGCTTGTAAGGAAAAAAAGATTGCAGTAGAGATCCAACCTCCTTCTGACAGTATCTGCACTGAAGATTTTGTCAGACGTTTTACGGAGGAGATGATGGAACTGACTCTGCCAGACCCTATGCAACAGCTAAACAGTGGAGAAAAAGCTAAGCAGATAGAAATCTCTGGCAATGATACTTGTGTGAGTGATCTAAATCGGCAAAATGTTAAGAGACAAGGATCAGCAACAGGTTGGGAAAGATGGAAAGATGGAGTCATGGCTCATTCTTCTCTGTCGAGCAATCCTGGTCAAAAAAAGCAACAGACATGTCTCTCAAAGAAGCGTGGAGTTAATATGTCACTGACTGGTCAAGAATTAGCAGCGGAAGAGGAATGCAACTTGAATGAAGACGATGGTAACGGTAGGTACAACATAACAAAGAGCCATCAACACCCAACTGACAACCCATCCTTCATGCAGATTTTTCCATCCAGAGGCCTGACTTCAGGGAATCTGTAATCTTTAAAGACTGTCAAACCACTAGTCTGCAAAAAGGATCAAATAAATGATCTGAATGGGATTTAGCACAGCATGAAACAAGCCTACTGATCATATTCACTGTGCTGGGGCAGATTTTAAAACAATGAACCTCTTTGCAAAAACAAGTGAAAGACACCTTATTTCCTCCTTTTTTGATCTGATGAAAACATAGGAAAAAAAGTTAGAAAACTTTATCAAAACACGCTTTTACACAGAACAACCTGAGCCACGGTCTTCATTCTTTTTTATCTAAAGTACCGTAAAGCCCCTGAATGCTGTTTGCTTTGAACTCGCCTCATTACGTGCTGCTATGTTGATAACCGCCTGGAGAGACAACTAGTGATTTTTATTACTTCTCTTTCAGTCTCATGCACACCTGAGCTTATAGCAAACTCTGAAAAATGTCTGCACAGTGGCAGTTCTCCTAAGCCCAAGTGTTTGGCAGGAACCTTGTGATTTATAGGTAATTTGCCGTATTGACTTGAAACGGTGCTTGAAGGTATCTTGTTGCTTTATTAGGTGCACCTGTGTGGAGCTTTGACACTTTGTCGATTGACAGTGACCTCAAAACAATCTGCTCCAAGCAAGTCAGGCCCCACATCCACAAGCTGACAGGTGAGACCGTGCAGGGAAAATGAAGAAACTCCGCTTCATTTTCATACAAGTTAACATGTTTATTTCTTGAAGTTTATGGGTATTTTTATTGAATCTGTGTGACCCCACCAGGGCGTCGCTCTCTCTTTCAGTCTATCTCAGACCTGCATGATCACTGTACTGAGCAGAGTGATGATGAGACAGCCACAGATGAAGAAAATAAACCTCTGTCTACATCTGGTGAGGCAATATTCTGTGTATTTTTTGGTAAACTTTGGTAACTGTAAATATCACAGATGTCTTTTTTTTCCTTAATTGCAAAGGGAGCAGTTCTTCTCATGGATGTTTACCAAGCAGAAGTCTTTCTGTCCATAAAAGTTGTTTTAAATGGAGAGAAACTTGGAGGTAAAAAGACTTTTCAAAATAAATTTTGCACATCAGGCCTTTGTGCAAAGTTTTATGTATGTTGTTGAGCTTATTTGTTTATCTAAGACTTGTCTATTCTGTGAGTGATGATAAGGACACTGATGAAGACGGGACCCACTGGGCTCCAGAGAAGATGCATTCAGACTTGACCAAGGAAAAGGTGAGTAAGATTGAAATTTCCTGGTGAATATATGTTTTTGTGTTTGTGTGTTTTCTAATGTAGAAAACAACAACAAAAACTCCTTGTCATTCTTCTAAAGCCATCTGCATGCACTTAGAGCTCATACTTACTTGTGCTAATGATGTTACACATCCCATCATGCAATGCAGCAAATGGAGCAACAGACATAGAGACAATGCAGATGGAGTCAGAAAAGATCACACTGGAGTCCTTTCTGATTTGACAGAGTCAGATAGGTACTAAACAAACTACTGCTATCTCATATGGAGCCACGTCAACATACACAATCATTTTCTGTATTAAACAAAACCTTAAAATCAATTAAGTTGGGGCATTGTGTAAAATATGAACAAAAACAGAATTTGATTATTTGCAAAAAATGTTAAATATATTTTAAACTGAACACACTAAGATACACACAATATTATTATTTTTTCAAATATTAACTCATTTTGAAGCTGATAATTAGTACAAAACACTATATTAGTTGCATTGAACTGAATTTTTTTTTTTTTTTTTGTTCCTTTTTCTGTCAGGTCCCGGAGCTCCAAGTGAGCAAGCTGCAGCTTGAACTGGAAGAGTGTAAGCTCAGGATGGGAGTGCTGGATAAAATGTTGGCCCAGAAAGAGCAGCAGCTGTTAGACTCACAGGAAACCTGCAGGACATTGCAACAAGAAAGTGATGAACTGAAGAGGGCGCTACAACACCAGAAAACCCACCAACACAAAGAGCTGAAGGAAGTCCAGAAGAAAGCTCATATTATTAAGGTATCGGCTTAGACTTTTTTCTACAAATAGGTTTTTATTATATCATAAACATGTTGGAGGAGCTTTATTTTTTATTGTTGATTTGTAATTACTGAGGATGAGCTTATCTTTGGTTGAAGAACTCACCATTTGCTTTCTTCTTATTCCAGAATAAAAAGCAGGCTGAAGAGGAGAAAGTTAATGGTCTGAAAGGAGAAACTGTAATGCAAACACAACACATTAAGTCATTGCAAAGTTCCATACTGGTTAGTCTGTCTCCCTAAATAAATCCTTAAATTTACCACACTACTTCTGAATAAACTATTAGGAGACTTGTTTCATCCCACATACCCTGCTGTGTCTCTGCTGCTAACATTGTATATTTTCAGAGCCACCATCGTAAGCAAAATGTATAAATCTCTGACATTTTTTTGATTACTTCACTATACATTATGTAACAATGGCAAAGGAGAAGCTGTGTCTCTTCCCTACAGTGCAGCTTAAAGAGGAAGAAGTAATAAAACTAAGAAAAACAGAAGAAGGAAATGGCAGAAAAACGTGAAGATGAGTTGCATGCAAAAGCCTTAGAAAAGTTATTCCTTTGCATAAAATATACACACTTTTTAACCCTTAAAAACCAAATCCATGAATGGGCGGTAGGAAAACTCCCATTTTTTCAGTATGAAATCTTTAGTTGTCCCTTTAACAAAATAGATTATTCTGTTTCCTGGTGTCCATTAAGGGGCAGAAGACAAAAATCGGATTGTGTTCCACAAAAATTTGATCATAATTTGATTATATATTTAATGCCAAGTTTCTATGGGTTAAACATAACATATTGGATTAAGCAGTACAATGAATGAATAAAACATTAAACATGATTTTGTAGGTATTCAAAGCAGCAGAGGAGGAGAGGTAATGTGAAAGTGTGAGCTAGAAAAATGTAAGCTGTGGAAAAGCACTGCAGAATACTAGAAGAGCAGAACAGAGAGTTTAGAGTACTTGATGAGGGAAATGCTGCAAGAGAGGAACAAATCACTGACTCTACAGCATCAAGTGCTGGAACTAAAACCTGTATTCAAAAGCATGCAAGATTACCATATTGATTACTGTTATTTTGTCTTTATCTTTTTTGCATGATCATATATCTCATGAGAAAATGCAGAAGTTAGAGAGTAAAAGTTGTGTACAGCAGAGAGAGCAGGAGTCTTTATTGGCTACAATTTGCCAATCATTGAAAGAGGAGCATCAGGCTGAGCTTCAGCATTCATACACATATGGCACAGGTGCAGGCCACACAAACACAGCAGTTTACAGGGACATGCAGGGATGCAGAATCACAGAAAAGCTGACATGGTGTGTTGTGTGCTCGCAGCAGAGTCACAGGAGGGCACTGAAGCTTGAGCAGGATGTTCGATTAGCTGTGGAGGAGAGCGGCAGGCTCCAGGTGATGCTGGAGGACAGGGAGCGTAGCCATGAACGCTTCATAGCGGAGATGGAGCAGCAGCTGGAAACGGAGTGCCAGCATCTTCATATTTTAGCAAAGCAAAGACCGGAAGAACTACCTCAGAGGTATAACTCATACACATAAGTCATTTAGAAAGTGAATACTTATGAATTAACTGTCTTCTATTGATGCTTTTGTACTGTGCAGACTAACGGTAGATGAATCTCTCACACACCTGAGAGCTCTGCGGGAGCACTTACAGTGTTTCATCAGTCATTTTCAACAGGAACTGGATTCACAAAAACAAGCCAAGGAGCAACTAAGAAGAGATATGGTACAGTAAAGACTTTGCAAAAGCTTACTGACTGTATGCATGACTAAATATCAAGTTCAAATTTGATTCAGGAACAACAACTGAGCCTCCAGAGGACACAGCTGAGGATAGAGAGCGATCAAGCTTTGAATGCTGTAAAGCATTATCTCATTCAGGTTATTACTTACCAGTTTAGTTTAGCTCACATTTAAAAAATAAGAATTTGAAATAAAACAAGCATTAAAATGTTTTTGCATAACCTTTGATCAGGAGCACATTGAGGAGTTGAGCAGTTTGAAATGGGCTCATATGAGCGCTGAGGGGGGAGTAGCAGCATCGCTCCGCAGGCAGCTGAAGGCCAAAGACCAGGAGCTCCAGCAGGTTCAGAGGAGCATGGCTCAGTGGAAGGACTGGACTGCAGCTCACCTGGCATGCAAGTTTAAAGAAGAGCTGACAGCTGAACTGGAAAGGTGACATGCACTAAATGGAAATTGCATCCATAATTGTCCCGACCACATAAAGAAAAAGGTTACTGATCTTTGTTTCAATGTTTACCGTCCTATAGGTGCAAGGCAACGTTGATAAGGGACAGGTAAAACATACTATCTTCACATAGCTGTTAATTATTCACATATTTTGTCAAACTTTCAAGGACAGGTTTAATTGTTTTTCTAGAAAATTACCAAAAGAGGTGAGGCCTGAAGGCGAAGCGAAGGCTGGTGCAAAGGTAAATGCAGCGTCAGCATTAACACAAAGCCCTTTCACACGATTTCTCTCTTCTCAAACAAAAACTGCATCTTGCTATTTCTCCTGTCGCCAGGAAGACCAAGAGAAGGTTTGCGCTCCCTGTCTTGGCCCTGTGGATTCTCACAGCCCCTCAGACCTGGCCTCGTTTAAGCTTCTGCGTTATCTCCAGAGCAGAGTGAAGCAGCTCCGTGTAGAAAACCAGGTCTTCATGTGGAGCCCACCACCTCAATATATGCCTCTAGATTTATCAGAATCCTGTCTTACAACAGTGAGTGCATTTCTTTCAAAAGCAGGTCATTGTTGATTCCTGATCATTACTATAACCACTAGTAATCAAAACACATGTTTAATTAGTTCCCCTAAATATCAAGTTGCTTTTAAAACAGCCCAGTGTCTCGCTGCACCTACAGGGCTGCATTTTTATTTTTCATCTGATGTTATGGGTCCATTTAGTGTGAAAATCTTGAGCTCAAACTATTACAGTAACAAACATACAGTATTGGTATACTAGACATTGTAATGTTTTTCTATGCTTGTGTAATAATAGTTTATAATGATCCCTCTGCGGATCACTCAGTCAGGACAGTGCAGTTTCTGAGCCGGGCTCAAACCTCACCCCGACTGAATGAAAGCCCACCAGGAATATTTTCTTTACACCTTAATTAGTTCCTGTAAGTTGTTCTGTCATGGATATGAGTCAGCCACTTAAATCTGCATAAGATTGCAGATCAAAAGGCAGGTCACGGTGACAAATGATATATTGTGGTCACTAAACGAGGTCACATTTTATCTGTGCTGAGACAGTCAGATTTTATGTTCTTTGGTTACAGTGAACTATGGATTATGAACCAATATGTCTTTTTAGACTGAATATCATGTGAGTGACCTCATAAAGCTGATAAGTCCTTGAGGGAATCCTTTGTGTAATGGGTTTTATTATTTCTGTAGAGTTGTCATCCACATTTTGAACTCTCTTCAAACTAAACTAATTATGAAAATATTGAAGTCCTCGTAAGATGTCACATAACTGCATACCATAAATGTATTACTTATGCGTGATAAAGTGGGTATGAATACTTATATTAGCAGAATGCAACTTGATAGTCCAGTGTGTGTGTGCTATAACATCAGGTTAAAAGCCACTTGAAGCTTTCCACAATAAGACTTTACTTTACTAAATCTTCCTGATCTGATGACCATCTGGTGAAAAACATCCTTACATGATATTTAACACTCAATCTCTGAATGTACAGTGTACATTTATTACAAAACAAATATAAAGTAATAACACTCCGTGGCCGTCTGCATTTCAGATAATACATATGAAAATACAGGCAAATTATAAAAAAAGACTATCAGTGACCGCTACAATTTCCTCAAAAGTCACAGATGACATACTTTCATAAGTCACATTATGATGAAATGTGAAACATGTTTAGTTTTCTGTCCAGAAGTTCAAAGTGAAACTCCTGTTTCTTCACTCCAACGCTGAACAGAAAAGAAAGTCCTTTTCAAAACACAGCAGTGCTTCTGGCAGAAAGTATGTGCAAAATACTTCATGTCAACACATTTTAAACCTGTAAAATATACAAAAGCTGATTGGGTGACACTGCATATATACTGACCGAATAAAACTATTCAATTAGGCCAAGTTATATGTAGTTGTTGGCAAAGAAAATATGTTGTGAACCTGACTAAACAACAAATCAACTGTTAGAAAATTCCTACAAAACAGGTAAAAAATGTTTATGCTCCCTTGACAAACTGGTCATCTTGAATGGTGTCATCTCCTGTCTAGTCTTTAACTTTGGGTTAGCTTGTATGCTAACAAAGCAGCGTTACATTTCCATTTCCTCATCCCCAGAGCTGTGGACCACAGGCAAAATGTGTAAAGAAGAGTGTGAGTGTTCCTCTGCAGGTGGACTTGAGGGGCTGAGGGGAC
This sequence comes from Kiunga ballochi, assembly GCA_037177335.1. Taxonomy (NCBI): domain Eukaryota; kingdom Metazoa; phylum Chordata; class Actinopteri; order Atheriniformes; family Pseudomugilidae; genus Kiunga; species Kiunga ballochi. The sequence continues at coordinate 12,357,062 of JBAMIG010000012.1, read as the reverse complement.
CGTGAGGGTTGGGAGACGGACATGGAGTTGGAGGCTGCTGACACGCTGTCTGTTGTTTACGCTGCTTCTGTAATGGACCCTTTAGCCTCCGAGAGAAGGGATCTTCTGGAGGACGCCACAGCACCAGCTCCATACCTGAATGATTTCTGAAGGTGAAAGGGAGACACTTGTGAGACAATAACAACGACCAGAAGAGAAAAGCACTCCAAAGAGTATCTCAATAAGAAAAATATGAGCGTGATTTAGAGTCACTCATCGCTTTTACTTTTTAATTCATAATCAAACTCAGAAGCACGTACACAGACTGAGCCACCATGTGAGGGAGTATATCACTGATGCCACGCTGTAGACCTTCCTTCAAGCTGTCTGAGAACACCAGCAATGGCCGTCTTTGAGCTGGTTCTACATCCAGATCTTCATCCTCATCGTCATCTTCAAGTGTTATTCTATAGCACATCAACATCACATCATTCAGTAAAAGGATCACAAGAGGAGCATTTTCTGTTAGTCACCTGCTGACATGATCTCCAAACCCAACATGATCAATAGAGAGAGCTGCGACGCTCAGGAGGGAAACATTACATCAATGTGGGGCAGAAGCCATCGGTACGCAGCCTGGACTGTGTACTGATGGTTAGACCTGATTTACAAACAATAACATCAATAAGCAACAACATTCAAACCACAGAAATGAAAGGTGAACAACACTCTCTTTGTACGATTTAATATTCTGCTGGGAAAATCACCAACTTCTGTCTTTAGGCTTCAAACTAGTTAACATTTATTACAACTAGTTATTCCACAACCTAACTGGACTCATTTTCAGCCAACAGAGTTAGCTGTACGTTAAGAAGTTCAATCATTTAGACGTTAAAATAATGTTGTGTGAGAAATGTATGAGTCATCATCCTATTATATCACTAGTTTAAAAAGGAGTTTTCTCATTTTATTTTAAATGTCCAACTAATGACCAATGTTTGGCCAAAAACATGAAAAGTCTTCTGAATTTAACATAAAACACTGCAGGATTCAGGAACTAAAATAGGTTGAGATCCAGAATCCTTGCTACTTGGAAAAAAAAAAGACTTACTCTTGCTTCCATCTTGTTTTTTTCCCAACTAAAGTAGGAAGCACTGACCAATCAGTTTGTCTTCTTTATTTGCCCCATTTTCCATTATACTGATTGCAATTTCAAATACTACGATACTTCATGTCCTAATAATAAACCTGGGTATGGCAACAATCTAACTATGTCTGTACAACCAGAAGTAATTAACAAAAGATTAAACATTTGCAACCTTTTTTCATAACTTATTGTGCTTTTATTGTACCACCTGAAGCTTATTTTGTGTGACTCAATGTCTTGAACATCTTTAAATTAAACAAATCTTGAAAAAGGAGGTAAGCTCTCTCGTTTCCCAGCTAAAATACATTACAGGCTGGTTGTAGAGTCAGGCTGGGGTAATTTCACAAGCAATAGACACGTTTCTACATACCTGTCTTCAATCTCCTGCAGTTTTCTCTGAACTGCCTCTATTTCCATGCACAAACTCTCAGTCTCTGGCCGGGTGGGAACAGAGGGGGACTGGGGCACAGATAAGGTCTGAGGTAATGCAAAGAGTTGTGAAGGAACATGGGCTCTTTGCTGTGCAGACAGAGCAGAACAGCTATTTTCTGTCAGCCATTCACGTTGAGTGTTGGAAATCCGTGAAATGTCCACTTCAGCCTCAGACATTAACCTCCTCTTTTTGGCACAGCATCCCCTGTTAGAGCATTAATTTCTTTAATGTGATGGGATACCAAATATCACTACAACCATCATTATTATTATCATCATTAATAGAAACAATTGTATTGTGTAAAACTTACTCATCATCTACACTCCTTCTGTGCTTTCTTTGGCATCTCGTCTCCCAGCTGCTGTATATTTAAAAAAAAAAAAGAGTCATGTATGTCAAACATTTATATATATATA
>JBAMIG010000012.1:12344953-12355056 GCA_037177335.1 Kiunga ballochi | reverse complement strand
TATAAACATAATATATATGCATATTAACATAAGATACTTACTTGCTAGAGTCTGTTGCTAGCTCTGGGAGGTCAGACGTACTCTGAGGTCCGAAGTCAAACTCGGGCACGTTTGTGGGGCCTGAAAATGAATACATGGCTGGCAGAAAGCCCAGCTCATTGCTTGACGTAGCAGGGTGATGCATGCTGATCCAATTGTCGAAATTATTTGAAGAGGAACGCGGGCAGATATAAAGTATGGGGCTGATCTGAAAGATCAGATTTATACCAATCAGATAGGCTGATCAAGGTATTTTCTGCAACAAACATGACCGACATATTAGTGCGCACGGTGCCTGTTATCTATCTAGCTACAACGCTATTGTTGCTTGTTAGTTTTAGTATAGTTACTCGGATATAACCAACTATATTACCTAACAGAGTAGTGCACAGTAACAGGTTCATCTTGCACTGGACATCATATTTGCACGAATAAAGAAAAAGTATAATACGTTAAAGACCGACCCTAAACATCTGCCCACCACCCCTCAACTGTTTGTTGATGTCGGTGTTAAGCTAGCTCACCTTCACTCAGTTCAGAGTTTCCGCTTGAACATTTCCATTAGCACGTAATAAACTGTTCTGCACGTTCTAGCCAAACTAACCAACAAAAGAAATATCCACACAGTCAAAAAATGTGGCACCCAAACAACCTTGTCGCTGTAGCGTGAATTGCTTAAAAAGTAGGCTGGGTTATACTACTGTTAGCTTACCATTCTCTAAAGTCAGTCGCGCTGGAAGAATCGTTAACGTTCTAGAAAATGCGTAAGATACGTTCAGTAACACTGTGGAATTGTGGGAAATGTAGTTGTATGTGGTAAACGTACGCTACACTCGTTTATGTTAAAATACTTGTCAACGTATGGAGAAAAAAATCTTTAACTGAACTGTAGTGCACATGTTACCGGAAACTGGAGGAATTTGTTTAAAATACAAGTTTAAAAACGACACTAGATTTATTTTCAAAGCGACACAGCGGTGTGTGACCCAGACCTACTCTGTCTCTGATTGGCTTTCTCCGACACGCTTTTCCCGTTCCTAACCAATGACGATAATGTTTTTACTTTACCATTTGTTCCCAACTTCTTATTTACATTCAGAGGCTGTACTTGTGTTTAAAGAGACCCGTCCATTTTTTCCCCTGTTTTGTCATCTCAAATGACCAGTCATGTGACATTTAGGTATTACAAGCTGTGTACAAGCCTTTTCCCTTATTCAGCCCTGACTTGACTCTCAACGCTGGACAAAGAGGTAATGAGCTGGTGTTTACAGCAACATTTAACAAAACCCCTGCAACAATATCGGTACAACGATCTCTCTGTATTTCTAAAATATAGACTGCATATAAGATTTGTGCTTAATAACACATTCACTGTTTCATCTTTCGAGATAATATGTAATCTAACTTCCAGAAACACGCGTTTCTTTTCTTTGAACCTATAGGTCATCCAAAATGCTGCTTTTGGTCATAGCTGCTGGTCTGGTGGCTTTAGCCTCCAGCAAACCATGTGGTAAGTTTCTTTTTGATAAAGAAATACTGATTTTAACAGTCTTTGAAACAACAATGTCTCTATGCAGAATCCACACTTCTCACTTAACCTGAATATACTGTCATCCACCTCGGTATGCAAATAAGCCGACTCATCTGGACAGTCACATATTTTGCAATTTGGACATTTGTAAAAAAGCTGCTCAATAACCCCCAGTTGCAACATTTTATTGGTAGAAACCAACAACACTAGGACAACAGTACCATAAATGTGATGGCTTAAAATAAGTATTTGAATCTTTTTAAAATAAAAATCTGTAATTTGGCCTGAAATCTTTCCCCTTTTTAGATTTTGTTTCCCTATCAGAACTGCTGATGCAGCTTTTCCTATTTTGCCATGCTTTCATTGTTCTTGCTGATGTTAGCAGCAGAACAGAGCATCAATGTGTCAGATTATCCTTCTTTCTGCAAACGATACTCTTATTTATCTTTAATAAATCCAGAAGTGGAAGGAGCCGACCGTGAACTTCTTTTATCACTCAACAAAGATCTCCTTCGCTTTTCGGAAAGTCAAGAAGGACTTCCCAATCCCAGTGTTCACTTGGCTCTACGCCTCTCTAATAACCATAATCTTGCAAAGGAGAATGAACACCTCAACAGACTGAAAAGTGATTTACACAATGGCATTCAAAGGTATTGTTCTGCTCTTGCTCTGGTAAAATAATGTTGTCCTGTAGGAAAAATCTTTAACCATACCCTGGTATTGTTTCAGCTCACTCACAAACAGCCAGCCTGTGACTGGAGTCATGGCACTGTACAGTCTGGCTTTGAGGTCTTCCTGCTTTGACCTCAACACCATCACCTTCATCGTCAATGACAAGACCGAGACACTGCTGACACACCTGAAGAAGCAGATAGAGCAAGAAAAAGAACACATTGCTTGTAAGATTTCAGTTGCCATTAAAATTTAGTAGAAATTTGTTTTTTTGCTGTGCTGCAGGATGGGTCAAGAGTTCAATATTAAAGGTATTTTCTCAGAAAGAAAGAAGTTTGGAAACATTTTGACTCACTGTTTCATGACCTGTAACAAGGTAACTATTTTCTAATATGTGAGGACAGAGGAGGTGAATTAATTCAAACTGGAGGAAAAAGTGTTTTCTTAAACACAACACAAAAGTTTTTTTTTATGCAGTTTGGCTGATTGGACTTTTTGTTTGGTATCCACAGTCAGCCAGCGCCCTTTGACTAACTATTACCAGTACAGCCTGGGTGTACTTGCTCTTTGCGTGAGCGGCATCAGGGTCAACAACCATGTCACCCACAAGCTCATCAAAGCGGTCGAGCATGAGCACTTCAAACATGGAGATGCTAAGAGTGTTGGTGAGTGAGACTGTTTTAACATGTCGTCTCTGGGTGTTAAGGTGAATATTGATGCAATGATGTGCAGAAAACAAGCAGGCTTGGATGCATTTCCCTATATAATTTCTTTCAAGCGCTATATGAGTTAAACAACCTTTGCCTTCAATCGACTCCTTTCCTGTTGATGTTTGCTTATTACAAAGCTGAAGAAGTGCAGACAATATCTCAATCTATATTTTTCTTACGTTGTATCAGAGTATTTTTTTTAATTTTATTTCTCATCTTAGATACCTATGCCATGGCTGGAATGGGACTGCAGTGTGTGAAACACTCTGGTTCTTATGCTCACAATGTAGCTGAGCTTGATGTCGCTCTAAGCAAGATCAGACAAAAGCTCCTGGCTTCTTATAGGAATGATGGTCATATTGGCAATGAGTTCAGCACAGGACTTGCTGTTCAAGTAAGGAGTTATTTATTTTGTGGCTGCGTGTTACTACAATAAACTATATGTATTTATGATGTACTTATTTGTCATGTACAAGGCTTTGTTGGCCATGGGCAGCGAGGTTTCAGAATGTGGGGCCGCGATGGAGGCCATGAGGACAGCTGCCAGAAACAATATCTACCACAACGCCATGGCCGTATCTCAGACACTGCCTGCTCTGCTGAAAAAATCCTACCTGTCACTTCAAAGCAAGGAGTGCCTCACTGAGGAAGGTATGTGGAGCTCAGTTTCTACATGTTTGTTCTCTGTGATTTCATGTTGTGGCTGAATTTTCTCTGGTTTGTCTCATGTTTAATCTCCCACAGACACTCTGGTGCTGGAACCTCAAGATCCTGTGGAGGTTTTACCAAGTAAGACCAAAGTAAAAATGATGGTGGAAGTGGTGGCATCCAGTGGAGCGGCCGCTGTTTACTCTGTGGATGTGTCAATGGGCAACTCCCTGTTGGAGGCTCTCGAGCTGCTGCAGGGGAAAAATGTTGGCTTTACGTGAGTTCATCTTAATGCACCAATGTATTTCAGCTTTAGTTTGATCAGCTTCAAGTAAGTTATTTCTGATGCTACATGGCAGGTTTGAAAAGGAGTCCAGTCTTTGGGGACCTTACCTGAGTGCAGTGAATGGAGAACAGGCTAGACAAAGTGACCGTAGATACTGGCATCTTTCATCCAATGGTGTCACGCTCACTCAGGGTGAGGACACACATCCACATAAAGCAGTATTGCTTTGATCTGATTTAAGTTTTTTTGTGTTTAACAAAAAACCTGTTTGGTCTCTCAGGTGTTGGTGATTTCAAGATTGAGACATCCCAAAAGATCACCATCAAAAACACAAACTACTGATGTCTCAAGAATGTGTTTTTAAATCCTTTGTTGTTTTAAATTGTGATTATCTTCATTTTTTTTCTTTTAGTCCTTTAATATGGGTTCACAATATGTTTCCATGTGAAGTATGTTTAAATCTTAAATTAAATTTTCATTTTAAAACTCTTGTTTCTTTAGCATTATTTAAATAAATTTTCAATTAATACTAAATTCTTTTCAATCTTTGTTGGTCCTTTAAAAAAAAATATTTCAAGTTTATGTTATTTTTTAAGTAAACATTTCTGTAATATCAAATTAAAAAGTGCTCATAGGTATTTTTGTAGTTTGTTAAATGGTTGAGTTATCTTAAATTTTTTAAAATGGCTATTTAAATCATGTGATATGAGTGCTATTACAATTTTTTGTTTAAATTGTAACTGAACTGGTAACTGAAGCAGCAATGAACTAGTCAAGCTACATGTGATAATCGGTAGAGTTAGATTAATTTAAATGGGGCATCACAGGATAGCAGGTGAGCTGAGCTTCATTTTAAGTGTGTCAAATGATGAGAAATTTCTGGAAATGAGAGTAAGAAGATCAATCTTCTTTCTACATCTAAATAATATTAATCAAAAGATAAAATTATGCAAGATTATGTACATTTAAAAAAATCATAACATTTTCAAATAATATAGACAAATTCTACAGCTTTTAATTATTCATATGACCTATGAATTATTTACGTTTTTGAAATAAACACTGCCACAATTTTATTCTTAGTCTGGTCTGAGGGCTAAAAAAACCCCCCACCACTTTCCCTTATTTTGAAAGCGCCACGCGTGAACCGGAAGGGCTTCTTGTTGCTTATGCTAATGCTAAATGTATTCCCTGTCGAATTGTCACACATAGTTTATTACCACCATTAAATACGCACGGTATATATTAGCGCCATATAAGCAGCGTCATATGTATATGTATTTAAGTAAATTGGTTTAAAATTAGCCGTTTAATGTGAAAACAACGAAAGTTTATGTTGCGTCACGAAGAAGGTGAGCTATCTTATTTACGGAAATATTGGAATGTATTACTCTGCATTGGAACACAGTAGCGCACCAAGTGATACTTAAAAAAATGTTATTTCACTCTTGAAGTTATATTTGAAGCTTATCGCGATGCATGCGGTGTATCAACTTCTCCTCAGTCGCCTTTCCAAATTGTCCAAACAACGAACAGGTTTGACAAAGCTCAGGAAGCTCACACATACACAGAGGAAGAATTCCTCCAGCTTTGAACTAGGTGGTAACTTAATCGCTCCTCGAGCAAAATCTGCCTCCAGTGTCATGTCTAAAAAGGGAGAAAATCTAACATTTTCTTGCGCAAGATGCTTGTCCAGTTCCTCTGTGGATGCATCATCTCGAGTGAAGCGAGTTTCTATTGAGGGAAATATTGGTAAAATCAACGTCATATTTCATCATTAAAACAATCTTGTTGGGCTCTGTCTGTTACCAAATATAATTATATACTTTTCTTTCGTAGCTGTTGGAAAGTCAACCTTTGCTAAACTCTTGCAGTCTGCTTGTCCAGACTGGGAAGTGGTATCAGAACCTGTCAGCAAGTGGCAGAACATTCAGAGCTCATCAAAGGTGAAAAATGTCTCAATGATACCAAAGACAATCTTATACTGGTGTCCTTAATGTCCCTGCTGTTTGTATGCCTGATAGGGAACAGATGCAGCCCCGCAGACAGCAGTCAGCAACTTGCTGGAGATGATGTACCAGGACCCAAAGCGCTGGTCATATACCTTTCAGACATATTCCTGTATGAGCCGCTTGAGAACACAGCTGCAGCCTCCTCCTGCTCGCCTGCTCAACTCACAGGGAACACATGTCCAGGTGTATGAACGCTCAGTCTACAGTGACAGGTGAACCTGACTTACTCACCTGTAACAGTGAAGTCATGCCTTATGGTCTTTCACTCAAATAATAAAAACTTGGCAGAGGATAACGACTATGAACTTAATCCACCAAAGCTGAATTCTTCTTAGTCGATATTGTTATATTAGTAAACAGTACTGCTGATGAAATTATGATTAAACACTCTTACACTCTTAATCTCGACTGTTCTACCAGATACATCTTTGCTTTAAATATGTTTGAGCTGGATTGCATCAATGCTACAGAGTGGGCCGTCTACCAAGACTGGCATTCACTTCTGGTGGAGCAGTTTGGACACCAGGTGGAGCTGGAGGGCATCATTTATCTCAAAGCCTCACCCAAGGTATAATTTATAAAATACATCTAAAAAAATGTGTATATTCATATCGGTGTCTTACGAGTTATTTTGTGCACCTCTCAGAAGTGCATGGAGCGCCTGAAGTGTCGGGGAAGGTCAGAAGAGAAGGAAGTGAAACTGGATTACCTGGAAAAACTGCATACTCAGCATGAGAAGTGGCTGGTCGAGAAAAGCACAGAGTGAGTGAATATGAGTTCACGTGTCTGTGTTCATCATCTAAATGAGCTTTTTATTGCAGCTGTTTGTTGCCAGTAGTGAACAGATAATTGCTTCGCTTTATAACATGTCATCAACATCTTAGCTTCCTTTCTTCACAGGGTACATTTTGAAAAGTTGAAAAAGATACCTATCTTACAACTCGATGCCACTGTGGAGTTCAAGAGTGATCCTGAGGTGCAGGAGCAATTTATTGCAAAGGTTTGTTTCTCTAGTTTAGTTACATGTTAAGCTGATGGCTGCTCTTACCAGAGTTAGCCTGCAGGGGTGCTATTTTAATGTTCTGACACACACACACACACATGACTAATGCAATGTGATGTTTGTTTTGTTCATTGTTCTGATCCATTGAGATCCTGAAGTACCTTTTTTTCACACACAGGTGAAGAACTTTTTTAAAGCTTTATGAGCAGGAAACGGATGAAACCAGCTGGACCTCAATCAAGTGTGTTAACTGACATGTAAACACACCTGAGCCTCTTAGAGCGACGTAAATACAGAGTAAAAGGGAAACCAATAGTTGTAAGCTGCATTCTCTACAAGACCACAATACTTGAAACACTCAGATTGAGTGTGGTTGTACTTTCAGAAGTTTTGATTGTTGTGTTTTTAGCATTACTGTACTTTTAAACTCCAAAGAGGGTTTTTCTTTCTTTCTCATAGTTTTTCTCTTTCCTGTGTGACTTGAGCATAGATGATTGAAGTTTTTTTTTTATACCTCCTAGAAATTATTATATATATATATTTACAATGAGCAGTTGTCAATAAAGGTTACTGAAGGTCAAATAGCTTTGTGTATATATCATGTTTTCTATGTTCCTAACAGACTGGAACAAAAAATGAGCATTTACTGAAGCTAATTAACTAATAAAAACCTGTTTTGTATTCTCTGTTTGCTTGTCCATTGATTATAGTTTTACAACAATTGTATCCTCAAACCTAAAACAAAAAGACAATGATTGCTGTAAATGTTTTTAAATAATTATTTCCAAAAGATTTAGGTCTCAGATTAAATATAAATGAGCAGTTATTTTGACAAGACAATGACCTTGGTTAAAAAAGTTTTTTTGGGGGGCGCTCTGATGTGCTCTGATGATCAGAGGGGCTGTTGAGATGCCTGAAGTGGTCAGGGGTCATCAAAGGGCAGCTGTCCACTATAAAAGGCTGTCTGGAGTTCCATCTGCACACAGCATCATTTCAGCCTGAGAGCAGCGAGAGGAAGGAAGTAAAGGGATCTTTGTGAGTTTGGGTTAGCATGGAAGCCAGAGTCCTCCCTGCTGTTTTCTGCACACTCATCCTCTGCTCTTTTGGTGCTGTCTTCTCCACTCGAGCACACAGATATCACACACACCTCAAGAGCGTTGTAGCACTGAGAAATCAGTCAACCAGTCATCGCAGCAGATACCCTCAGTACATGATGCAGCTGTACCGCTCCTTTAAGACGGCTGATTCCATCTCTTCGCTAGCTGTCAGCACCCTAACTCCACAAAGCAGCAACCCGTCAATGAACGACTTTGATTCTGTGCTGAGCCTGGAGGCCAAAGGTGAGTAAACTGTTATGCTTTTTATATGCAGTGCTGCTACACACACTGTCCTGTAGCAACTCTTGGGTGAGGTCATTATCTCTAACCAGACCCTCCCTTTTTACAACCTTTCAAGTGTCAAAATGCTTATTCTGCTTTAAAGCCTTTCTGTTTTATATGGTGTGGTTGTATATTAGCCTGCAGATGACCTTGCACTGGGGGGTCCTGTACACACACTGTCTTGTCACCTTCTCACTCCAGTGTTTTGACATTTGTCCAACAATCTGGTTTGTCCACATTCAAGCTGTGTAGGACTTTGATTTTCTCATCTCATGCCTCATTTTTAGGATGCCATCAAATGAGGGACCAATGGAGAGTCGTGTTTGACATGTCATCGATCTCCACAAGGGAGCATGTCCAGCTGGCAGAGCTTCAGATCCGACTACCTGCTTTCTCTGCCTCTAAACGTGCTATTGTGGATTTATATCACTCCCCGAGGCAGAGCTGTGACCCAGGCAGAGCACTGTGTCAGGAGGATGTTTTCCTGGGGAGGTTAGACACAACAAGCAGCAGCTCAAAGTCATCCTGGAAGGTGTTTAATGTGACTGCTCTCTTAAAGTACTGGCTGTATCAGGCAGGGAAAGTATTGAGCCACGAGGCTTCAGGGGAACCTGACACAGATCATGGGAGTGGTGCTGGGGATGAAGGGAAGATCAGGGACACGTCCTCGTTCAGCAGTTTTGAAATGGGACATAGAAAAACACACCATCCAACCACAAATCGAGTCATGATGGTCGTCTTCTCCAAACACAACCTGCATCAGGAAGACCATGCAGCATACGGTCTCATACGTACTGTGGAGAACTCCAAGTATGTGGCAAAAGGTGCAGTGAGCAGGGACGGTCAAAGCCGCCGCCATAAAAGGAACCGATTGGAGAGGATGCGGCTTGCTGATAGAGTTGTATCGACTCTGCCACCGACAGTGGAGCCGGTCCAGCGACCGCTGTGTCGGAGGGTAGACATGTGGGTGGACTTTGATCATATTGGCTGGGATGAGTGGATTGTGCATCCAAAACGCTACAATGCCTATCACTGTGAAGGAGAGTGCCCTACACCACTGGATGAGTCCTTCCACCCCACCAACCATGCATACATGCAGGTAAGAAGACACCACTTATGACGTGATCATTTTTTAACCTGCTTTTGCACACTTTCCGACCCATTCATGTGATTTGTTCTTATCATTTTCAGAGCCTCTTGCGACTTCATCATCCGGACAGAGTTTCTTGCCCATCTTGCGTGCCAACACGCCTCAGCCCGCTCTCCATGTTGTACTATGAAAGCGATGACTTGACTCTGCGGCATCATGAGGAAATGATTGTTGAAGAGTGCGGTTGCCACTGAAACCCTCCTCACGCCAATGCATCACTGAGCATCATCCTATGCTTTGTGTTACCATGTTGATATAAACAATAATAATAAAATTTAGAACTATGGTCTCCAGTGTTCCTGTCTATTAAAAGCATTTAAATCCATGATGTGTAATACATAGTGATATTGTTTATCTGTTGCTGTATGCAGATGCCATATATTTTCTCTATTTATACATTATGTATATTTTTGTATATAAACTATGAAAACTATAATAAAATATTCTATTTGAACTTAATGAATCTTTTGATATTTTTTTGTTTCTTTTTAATTATTCTTAGTGTAATAAATGTACAGCTCTTTTTGAAAAGCTTACAAACTAAAATTTACAGAAATGCTTCACTTATGACAGCTTTTTACCATCTCAGAAACATAAACAGGATTAAAGGTTTAGTCTCCCAGAAAGACCAGGAGAAACTCATCCATGCATTTATCTCCAGCAGGCTGGATTA